>CM070628.1:54218069-54636010 GCA_036346255.1 Ampelocalamus luodianensis
AATTTACAGATTTAGTCTCACAATCAATTTTTAAAATAATTTGTCTTTTTATCTCACTTTATTAATTTAGAAGTATTTATTTAATAGAATATTCTTATTTTATGTGATTAGAGATCTATTGGAAGGACAATGCTATTGCCTCACTGCGATAACAACAGAGGCATTGTAGCAATAGCGAGGAGACAATATTAATAGCGCTTTATAGCTGTGCGCTCTGCTCGATGCGAATATAGCTGAAACAATAGATCTTTACTGAGCATATATAATGAGTACAGTATCCTTCTATTTCATTTATAGACAATACTAAAGATAACTCCTACAATGAGTTGCATTTTTACATGTCTCTATAAGCTGACTCCTCCATATACAATGTGCCTTATTTCTCTTATTACGTTGGACTCTTGCATGAGAGCGTGTAACATCTTAATTCTTGGCTTGTGTTTCAAATGTATAAAAATATGAAGAAATTAAAACTTTTCATGCACCTTGTTGTTGTTTGAATATTATGAAAATTCTTGCAAAAGAATTGTAAATTCAAAACCACAAGCTTCTTTTAACAGGTCTTGACCCTTGGAAACTTTTACGGATAATCTTATGATCATCCTCTAGAAAAAAATTTCTTGGTTCTAGGGCACTGTGTGACTCCTCTGAAAAATTTCATAATTTATAGAAATTATTTGATAATTTTAAGAAGCGATCAAATCGGTTTGACTCTTGGTCAAACCCTAGATCGATACCTTGAAAATTTTTAGAGAAAATGCTTTGCATAAAACCTCTGGAAATTTTATACAAGGTCAATTCTAGAGTTGGGCACCTCTGTAAAGTTTTGAAATTTTGGAGTTGTGCAACTCCATCTAAAAATCCCTCAAGTTTTAGCCTATTTCTCAAACCCTAGTCAAAGTGCTTGGTGGGTGCGAGTCGGACTCGAGTCTTTTGGTTGAACCCAACAAACTAACGCTTTTCGGGCCGTTCAAAAAGGCGCGCAATGCTTCAATCGTTGGATTTCCTTTCAGCGTCGGTTTAAGTGAGCGTTCGGACTATCAAGAGTCCACTTCAATCAAGCTGTTCATTCCTTATCAGAACGCGATTCCTTTGAACGTTCGGACCGTCGGCGTTATTTTCATCTGAGCCATTCATTTTTATCGAACCATCCTTGAGTTCCAGGCCACGATCAACGAGACTCAACCCAACGATCATTCTTTTCGACCGAGCCACTTTGTTTGTCTCATTTGGTGGACCCACTGCCGGTTCTGTTCTTCTTCTTCCTCTCTAGCTCGTCGCATACTTTTGAGCCGGGGCATGGGAGATCTCCGTTGTCAACCTTCGTGCATCACCTTTAGCGGCTATGCCACGATAATTAATGCACTCGGTGGTTTCACCCTCAAAGTCACGTTCTCATTGCCCACGTCACTTCTTCTCATCCATGGCAAAGCTTGGACCGGGCTCACCGTGGAGCTTTGTCCTTGCTTAACCTTTGCCCTCTGGTTATTTATAAAGCCCTTGAGCTCCTCCTTGTTTTCTTTACAACACCACCCTAGCTTCCTCTACCTTGTTTGAGCTCAAACTCCGGATAGCCCCAAAACTCCATTGATGGCGACAAGCTCTTCTTCGTCGCGGCGCTTGATAGTTCCTTTGCTTATCCTTTCACGTCACTTCGCCCCTCATCACCTTAATCTTTCCCTAACTCAATGTTGGATTACCTTCACAAGAATCATCAAATTTAGGTTTGTTCTTCTTGGTAGAGAGTTCGTTCCTTCCTCCTCGGCTAGTAAGGACCTCCTCTCTTCAATTACTTGCTCATGCACCATCTACGAGCCTTGTTGAAGCTATCATTACCATTCTTTCCTCTTTGTTTTGCTCAGTAGCTCTCCTCGCGCGTTGTCTTCCTTAGCGCCGGTGCTAGTCTTCTTGCCAAAACTCCTCGGCTATCTTTGAACCTCTTACGTGCTCGGGTGGCTTTCTTGTAGTCCCTAGTTGCTTGGGCACTGCTTCCTGGACAATGTGGAGCTTGTTTGTCGCTTTGCATATTGGCGTGCTTTGCTGCAACCTCCTCTCCAACTTCGCCACCGTTCTAGGCGGCTCGGTCGTCGAGTACCTCTGTAAGTTGCACATGGCTATTGTGGACCCGTACCTACCCTTAGTTCACCACCAGTGACTAGAGTGCGGCGGTGAGCCCGGCTTTGAGCTCCGAGCTCGTTGTCGTGCGTGGGCAAGAAGCGTAGCATCGCCATTAGGACA
This sequence comes from Ampelocalamus luodianensis, assembly GCA_036346255.1. Classification (NCBI taxonomy): domain Eukaryota; kingdom Viridiplantae; phylum Streptophyta; class Magnoliopsida; order Poales; family Poaceae; genus Ampelocalamus; species Ampelocalamus luodianensis. The sequence continues at coordinate 54,220,308 of CM070628.1, forward strand.
CGATTACGCTCATTAATTGGCAAATCATTGCTTAATAACTAATGGTTGTCTAAGCGGCTTAAGTGTCACTTACATGCGGGCCGCGTGCACTCCGGTGTGTGCATGCGCGTGCGCAGATTGATCTTGGACCGTCCATTTTGAGATCTCGTCTTAGCTCTCTCGAGGCGTTCGGACCTCTCAAACGTCTCCTTTCTTTGTGGACCGTCCATTTGAGATCAGCGCTCCAGATTGCTTTGAACGTTCGGACCATCCAAATGCTCCTATCGCTCTGAGCCGTTCCTTTTGAGATCAACGCTCTGGATTGGATGGAACGTTCGGACCATCTGAACGTCTTTTCCTTTTTGGACTGTTCGATTTTGATCAACTACCAAGGATCGTTGGGCCTTTTGCACGGTCGATCGTCCTCCTTCGTTGGGCCACTCGATTCAATCTCTACGACCCAAGAGTTTTTCGCTGTGAGTTAATAAGAAAATTGTGTTAAACTTCAAAATGTCTTAAGTAATTCATTTTAACTCCTTTTGGATGATTCAAATTTTGTTATTTTCGAGTTTAACGAACTTTAATCTAAAAATTGGTTGAGCCTTGTTTACATTCAAGAAAAGGTTGTTAGTAGTTTTATTTGATTTGGCTTTATTGTTGCTCTAAAAAATTATTTAACTTGAAAAATACATAAGTAATTCTCTGTAACTCCAAATTGTGTAAACTAAAATTTGTTAGATTCATCTATTACTATGATTTAGTGTAGAATAGGTTTTAAGTATGTCTTTACCTCGAAAAATCTTGTTTTAAGAAATAATTGTGCACTACTTTCATAACTTAGAAAAATCATAAGAAATTCATTTTAACTCCAAATGAAGTGAACTAAATTTTGTTATTCTTAGAATGTCATTCTTTGTCTATCACAAAATTTTCATATTCACCAACGTTCTGGAAATTTATGCATGAACAGTAACAGGAAGTTAATTATTTAATTTCTGCCCGACAAAAATGGTTTAGGCTATAACTTTTGCATGTATCATTCAAATCGATTGATTCTTGTTGCTAAATTCATTTAAAATCATGCTCTACCTACTGTGTAAATTTTATGGGTTTTGGTTGACCTTGGATTTTGGGTCTTTTTTGGTGTTACTCGTTCTTATTGAATTTTCTCGTTCTTTCGATAGGTTCAAACGATTTTATTGAGTGCGAGTGATCCTCTGCGACAGAGCAAGGTGGTGAGCTCCAGCAAGGCAAGCAGATGTTTCATTCATTTGGTCATATTGATCCTATTAATTTCAAAGTCTAATATCTTGTTTGCAAAATCTATGTATGCATGCTCTATTTTGATGTTAAATTATCGTTCGTTTAGTTGATCCTCTAGATGCATTATCTGTAAGCAAATTTTCATTCTCTACTCACTGAGCCTAGGATTATGTCCTCTGTGATTTAGGGTTCGTTGGATGAGCCCTTGTACTTAGCTTGCGATCTATGGGTTGTTGTTGCTTAGAATGTTAGAATTGAGAGAGTTATCGACTTAGTTGATAACATTGATCACACAAATCATATTATGACTTTATGTCCGGCACCTTGTGCTATGTTACTTTGAGAAAACTAAAACTGAAAATAAAATATTTTGGACTTGGGCACCTTGTTATGATGGCGTGCTTTTGGGTATGAATGGTTGGTGTTGGAGTCAACAAGATTGAACATCTTGCGTCACACTATCCGGGCATTTTGTGTGCTAACCACATGAGAGGGATATGGGACCTCTCTTGACTTAGTATTTTAGCGTGTGTTGGCTGCAGTCGCGAGGAGAAGGGTGTGTGTTGTGTGAAAAAGAAATGTATTTATGTGTTGGGTGCAGAGTGGAATCCTTTCTAGGTTCTCCACACCGAGGATATTGTAGTTATCCAGTTGCTTTATCCTCAATGGGTAGTTGACTCCGGCTTTATAATGACTCCATGCAACATATGGGTCTCTATCCATACAGGCGACTCGTAGTTAACACACAATATTGGAAAACGTCTTGTAGAATTTAGCCGTCCAGACACACTAAAGAAAGTGTGCTAAAATAGTTTGGCAAAAGCGATTCGACATGTGAGTACATTGGTACACCCCTCGGGTTCAATCTATTCGAATAGCCTCATCCTAGGTTAGACACGCTTGGTTATGTTTTGCAAAAGTTAGACTATAACATTTTCATTAAAACTTGAATTTGGGTGAGTACGAATGGGAATTCGTGCTATGCAGTAGTGGCTATTGGGTTAGTCACCTCTAGATTGTTATTTATGTTATTATTGTTATCTACATTTATTATTTCAATAAATAAAAACAGATTTGTCAAATTGCCTTCAATCTATTACAATATTACTAATGAAAATTGTTTTATACGTCTAATGAACCATATGACCATCTTCTTTGTTTCAACTTGCATGTAGCTATGTATAGGCTTATTACTCGTAAGTCTTACAAGTATATTTTGTACTCGATTTGCATTGCTTAATTGTTGCGAGCGAGTTGACCCAGGGGTTAGCTTTGGTGAGACAAACTACGTCTTTGGACGATTAGCTTAGTGGCCCGATCGGATGCCGTATGGGTAAATGGCAAACGGTTGGCTTTTGTTATCGTCATCTTATAGCATTTACTTACATTTGTTCCTACATTTGTTATTGTGTTATTTGGCGGTCGGGCCTTTTGTAATAACTCTTTTATGTATGTCTTTGCTTAGACTACGTCGGTATTGTAATCTTGTATAGAAATGATGCATAATTTTGTAAAGGTGTATGTGTCATATGCAGTCTCTGGGAAAGTATATGTCCATCAAGGTCGAGGATATTTGATTAGTAATACTATAACCATTTGAAGGTGAAGTATTACGAGTTAAATATACAGGTTCTAATAAGACGATCAATTCTCTATACTCCCATCTCTTCTCTATATCATCTCATGTCATATGTATCAAAGCTTTATCTCATATCATTTGTGTCAAAGCTCAGAGACAGCTGACGTCATATGCTCTTAGCGTTATAAAGGCACTGCACCGTGCCTTAGTGGATCTCGGCTGTCAAACCGAAATCGGACGCACAAGATCCGCCAGACTACTGCAGCACGCACTGTATCAGAGTATTGTGCTCGTCTACAGTACAAAATGCACTTGTCTTATTTACTGTATCGTGCGGTACGGTGCGCCGATTGTTTGATCCGATGGCTGTCATTACGGTAAAGGCAAACTAATGTGCAATCTCTGCCTTTACAGCGGAGAATCCTCTTCCGAATATATCACTCTGCATGACAGAGACCAAGGCAAACTATTTACTGCTTTTTAGGGATATGAAAAAGACAGGCTTTCGCAAATGAGATTGAGTTTGATATTAAAAATTTTCAAAGATATAGAATATGCCCTCCCTATATCTGGTAGATTTTTAAGATTTTAAAAAACTTTTATACACAATTTTAACATATTTACAACATTTAAGCTATTTTCATTGGATATGCCTCCTTTTAGACATCTTTTACTGTTTTTGAAAAGACATGTCTGATGAGGTGGGAGATGTCTTGCGATCCTTCTAGTTTTACATACTCCGTCCTATGGTGAATACGTTCACTTGGACACTTATTTTGTTTTTATTAAGGTGACCAAAATGCCCTTGAGAAATGAGAACTACTCCATCTGCTTTGTAATTACTAGTCGGCACTTCTGCCAAATAATCACCATTCCTTTGCACCTTTGATTCCCATCACCTTTTCTTTCACCACTGTACATATCCACATGCAAAATTTATGGTGCCAATAGAAAACACTAAGATTCACTAGCATGCAAGATCATTATATATATATATATATATATATATATATATATATATATATATATATATATAGACACACACACACACACACATACATTATTCATTAGTCGAGCATAGAACAATTATTCTACATCTAGCTGACCCAGCGACATGAACCAGTCGGTGTGTCGGCTCGCGTGCAAGCTCCATCTGGTTGGCCCAACTAGAGTTGAGCAAGCCAAAAGCGTCGCACCCCACATGGGACTCGATTCAACGGTAAATGTCTGACGTCCACGATGGTCGTGAATCATTTCTTTGCATTTTTGCGGCATGAGACTTTACCGAGCTAAATGCGTTTTATAGTAAAACATAATGGTTATCTGATAAAATTGTAATGCGTTTTCTGCCGATTGGAGGTCGGTCGTGGATGCATAATTGTCAGCCAACGTTGCTAAGGGTACGTCGGTGATCGCATACAAGGTGAGTAGGCCAAAACTCGTGGGCGGGGCGAGGAAAAAGATCTCGAAGGCATTTTTTAAATGGTTTGTGTGGAAATAATATGGGGCTCGTGTGTGTTTCTGGTTGTGAGATGTCCATCCTTATAAGTCATAGTGGAGAGAGCGAAGAGGCGCGTTAGGTAGCGGCGACATTGTCGTTTGTTTTGAAAAAAAGCGAGGGTTTATAAGATAGTCTGATAAATTATAAGCCACGGTATAGTAAAAATATTACTCATACAGTAATTCCAAACAAAATAAAGGTTCAGTAATTACTTGCGCATTTTGCAGTAAAAGAGCTATTACATATCATTTATAGTAAATGTCGAGCTCGAGAATTGGTGCGCACCAGTAACGTTCAGCGTGCAGCACAGCGAAAGTTAGTGTGATAGTAAAAGTGCATACAGGAAGAGGTAAAATGATCATTTATAAAGTAGTAAATCTGTATTGTTTTAATTGCGTTTACAGTGTTACCGTATCATTTTTGTGTTTTAGCAGTAAAATAAAGAAAATATTACAGTAATATTATATGTACATAACAGTAAACAACAAAAGATAAAACTTCTTAAATATTTCTTGGTCAAATAGCGTGGCGGTCGCTTTCTTCTTTTTACATTACACGATAATAACAAAAGAAGGGAAGAAAGGAGGCCCTAGTGGCCAAGGCAAGACCTATTGCAAACCTAGCTCGGGCGTTCGTAAAGCACCTTTCGTGGAGTTAGGCGGAGGTTGGATTAGAGAATACATGGAATCGCCTCCACTGCTCCTTCGGTGGCAAGCCCGACTTTGCATCGGCGAGCAAAGGAAGTCGTGCGACGATAGTCGGATAAGTCGTTCGTCTCTTCCATGGTCTCGGCGTTGTTGATTCTTTCATTTTGCCTTCTAATGTAGTATTGAGCCTCGGATGGATGCTTTGACACGATCCATGTAGCTCGTGAGCATGATCTCTAGGATGAGGTTGGTTCATCGGACACAAGGAGTTTGGTCCGAGCGGCGGGAGAGATGCGACATGCGGATGATTGTAGCTACCGTCTTCGCTTGACTTTGGGGCGAACACGGAGGAGGTCGTGGGCGTAATCATGGTCCATTGCCTCGATCGACTACGCCCGAATAGCTGATCTTATATGAGTGATAGGTAGGATAGACCTATCATTTGCAGAGAGCGAAAGAAGAGTTTGGAGTCATTTTGTTTATTTTTGTAGTGTTTGCGTTTTTAGTTTCTTTGTGAGGAAGGCTTTGGGCGTCATGTGTATTCAATGCTTACGCAAATTGATGATCGTTATATTTATAAGTCGTTGAGAGAGCGAGGAGACACATCGGAAAACGGAGCGGCGGTGTGTATAGTTTAAAAGTAAAGCCTTTTTCGCGTGCGATAATTCAAAATTAAAACATACGTCAGTAACGTTATTGGCATCATACAGAAAAACAGCAACCTGATATCAGTAGAATGAAGATGACCATTGATCGTTGCGTTATTTTCTCTACAAAAAAAAACAACGATGTCGATATCTGACGATAATAGACCACGATCAACACAGTAAAAACAAGCAGTATTACCACGTGATATGCAATGAGAGTTTGGATATACAGTAAACATGCAAGTCAAGCCAAATAGCAAGCTCTATTTTCTAGTTAGCAAGCGTACCACAATAGCACACATATGATAATCACGATAAATGGTTTTCTTGAAATGTAAGTAAAACACTACTATTCGATGCGTATCCATCGTCATCCGACCTATGGGAGGCCCGTTGTCGATGTCGTCCTCTTAGATTCATTCTCATGAATCGGTGGCGGCATGTGCCGAACCTTCTTCTTTCTCGCCTCTCTCCCTCTCCCTCCCACCTACACTCCACGCCCCTCGCCTCTATTTTTGGGTAGCGTGGGGTAGGTAGTACTGTTGTGACCAGCTTTCAGTCTGCATATGTTGCACACCCTCATCATCTTCTTCCCCACTGGGGTAGAACTTTGCTCTGGTTCATCATTAGTTCGTTTGTGACCCTTGGGCTGTGACAGAGGAGATGCAGATGGATTGATCGTATCATCATCTGCTTCATCAGGCTCGGCGGTCTCCTCAGCCACCGGGCCAATGTCGTTGGGTATGCTATCAGGCTGCTGCAGGCGCCGGGACTTCCATGGATCTATCATATGCAAGACTCGATCTGCACCCTGACCTCACCACACCCATAGCCTTTGTTAGTAAGGTGGTGTGCCGATACATCTCAGCCGTCCCATCGGGTCGGCATGCATGAGTCGTGTATGTCGTCACGATAGATCTACCTTGCATTCCTCGTGTACCTCTGAAGCACGTAGTGGCTGGGAATAGTTGGACACCTGCAAGTGGGTGAGCAGCTCGAACCAGTGCACGCAGAACAACTCTACAAGGGATAAGCGAAGATGGATTAACGATAAAACATGTTGTCGATGTGATAAAAATGACTATCGTTAGATAGTAAAAGCATAATAGTTGGAACAACTACTAGCCAGGAGACAATAAAAGTACCGTGTACTCGGCGTTTGTATTCACAACTATATGTACATGTTTCCTCTTCGGCCACCACCTTGAAGTCGTGTTGCGACCACGTGAAGCGTCATGGCGTTTCCGTGAAACCACGAGAATAGACCATCTCGAGGTTGTTTTTGCCCTTGTGCGGAAGGGTGTATAGGAGAAGTAGGTCTCCTTGTACTCTTTGGACACCACGGGCATGTACACCACCTTGTTGCTCCTCAACGAGAGAGCAGTGGCTCTACTAGTTGGCTCTGAGCATGCGCAATGATATATGCAATGAAGTAGGTGCGAAATGACATGTGCGTAATGACATACATGGGTGATAGTAAAAGAAGGAGGGGGTGAATCATGATAAAATAAGATAGCTAACGATAAATCACGAGAGAAATTGAAGATCTGTGATAAAATAAGATAGCTAACATAAATCATGAGAGAAATTGAAGTAAGCGTATTTTTATCTACGTACCATGGAGCAGTCGTCCCCGGATCCTCAGTGCTTCCTCTCGATATATGATCTCTTGCTTGCATGGTATCTTGGTTTCGTGATTGATTTTTAGCCTACGGTATCCCTTCAAGTAGTTGTGATGAAGCTTACTACAGGAGACAACGATGCGATGGTAACAAAACTATCGGCGGACACGTGTACCACGGCCTATTTTACTACTAACTCACCTATTGTTTATTGTCCTCTTGCTTATTTATTATGTGCAACAGCGGTTTACTATTTTTGAGTTGTATTCTTTGTAAGTGCATGAAATGTTACTACCATATATATGTATCTAATTACTAATCCTATTGCGAGTTTTACTTGATGCGAGAATGAGTTTTACTTTACGATAAACTTGTCGATAAGACCACTCGATCACTGTTTATTATCGCTTCTAAGCATTCACGGTGCGGCGATTCTCGAGCTTGACATTTACTATAAATGTTATCGGCGACTCTTTTTCTTGTAAAATACGCAGAACTTCATGAATTTCTATTTTGTTTGGAATTACAACATGAGTAACATTTTGTACTATCGGTGGATTATATTTTACTATACTATCTTCGGTCTTTTTGTTTTTGTATGTTTGCGATTGCAGAGATGAAAACACTGGTACCAATTTCAACCAACCCCTCATTTTTTTCAAAACAAAACGTACAATGCCGCTTGGGCTACCCGATGTGTCTCTTCATCTCCCCCACTGCAACTTATAAGGATGGGCATCCGCTAACCAAGAAACACACACAAGCCCCATATTATTTCCCACACAAACGGTAAAAAAATGCCTTCGAGCTCTTCTTCCTCTCCCCTACCCATAGTAATTTTGGCCTACCTCACCATTGTATGTGATCACCTATCTGGTCGGACCCTTAGCAATGCTGCTGACTATTATGCAGTCTGCGACCTCCTCCAATCTCCCCCCTCGTGCCTCCCAGATATCGTGTCTCCGACCATCTACAGGCTGCACCTCCTCCTCAGTAAGTATCAATGGCTTGGTCTCCGAGCGTCCGTGAGCGGACCTCGTGCTTGAGTCCGCTCAACTACATGGATCATGTCGAGCGATCGATCGAATGCACGATCAATACATCGACAAAGTGAGCACGGTCAACGATACCAATAGCGTGGAAGAGGTGAAGCCCTCCTCGCACATGGTCGACATGTATCCTCAATACCAACAACTCCAAGCTCGACTCGCGCCGCGAGGATCGTCTGCGATCGTTCCTCCATATTCCTTGATCCCATTCCCCCGAAGCCACGAGCAAGCTTACGAATGCTTAAGGATTGCGTTTGGGTCCTACATTGGCCACTAGGGCCTTCCTTCTATCAGTATTAAATTATGCAATATACATAAAAAACAAGCGGCCAAGCCACGTGTTTGGCGAATCACCAGAATATATGTAAAAATGTCATCTTTAGGTGTTCTTTGCTTTGTGTGTATAATTTTACGGCATTGTTTTTTAACTTTATTGATCAAGCAAAAAAAAACAAAATCCTTACCACATGGGGCATCGTGCCTCGAGGGTAAAACGTATGTGATTCGTGATAAAACACATTATAACTCTTTGTCTTATCAGGTTATGTTTACTATCAAACATATGAGCTCGAAAAGACCCATCTTTGCAAGATAGGGAGTAAAATGATTCATGAATTCTTTGCGAGTCTTGTATTAATTACTGTCGAATCGAGTCCGCGTGGAGTGCGGACATTTTACCGACCGTGTAGTTGGTGGGCCGGTGGTATGGGGATTGCGCGTGCGCGTCACACCTATCTGGATCGCTCACGGTAGGTGGCTGGGTGTAGAATAACTATTCTACAGCTTCATGACTACGAGAATAGTATGTGTCGATATGTGTGTGATGGGGTTTTAGCATACCACGAAACTCTAGAACCACATACTAGAAGCTGTAACTCCCATCATATTTTCTCTCTCTTGCACATATCCACGGACAAGATTTTTGATATGGATATTTATGCGATATTTCACGTGTTCACATATGCGTCATTTTAGCTATATATATAGAGAGGATGGGGTTTTGGGCGTGTTTGGCATGACTACGCTCCTGGCGAGGCGACTCCACTCCAAAACTCGAGGGCGATCACTCCCGGAACTTCGGCGTTTTTTCTCTATAACCGTGGCAAAGGTGGGTAATTACCTTGAAACTCCGTGTCTAGATTCATTTCGAGGATTCACAGGTGGGAAAAGGTGCTCCACCAAAATGAACTAGAGCTCTACCAACTCCTGAAGAGCTTTGCTCCATCAATTTATGGAGTTTTGGTGTTTGGTGGTTTTGGACAACTCCCTAGAGTTTTGGAGTGGAGCTATCACCAAACACGCCCTTAGTATACCACGAAACTCTAGAACCACATACTGCCAGCTTTAACTCCCATAACATTATCCAAGATTTATGATATGGATATTTGTAGTACAGTCCACTGTTATGCAACGTCATTTTAGCGCATTGCACATGCATGCCCTCCCAGGACCTTCCTGCATTCCTTAAAAAAATTAAATGAAATCTCGGGATGTTGGTGGGATGCATTGATGCTGGCTCAGGCCGGCCCTTTAAATGCAGCTCAAGACCCAGTCGCATGCTAGCATCAGGCCAGCCAGACCCTGCGGCACTAGCTAGTTCTAAGTAGCAGCTCGATCGGAGCCATGAGTAAACTCGCCGCCCTCCTCGTAGTCTCCTTTGCTGTACTGCAAGCACATGGCCGCGACATCAAGGTACGTAGTACCGGCCTGTACATGCAAGCCTCTAGCTAGTGCGTATTTGTGGCCTGGAGATGAGTGATTAGTTAATAACTAACGTAACTGTCTTATTCAACATACCCACTCGTGTATGTATGTATATACGCAGTTGGTCCGCAGCGACACCGGCGTCGTCACCGGCGTCCACAACGACACCGTCGGCGTCACCGGCGGCGTCGGCAACTACGCCTGCAATTACCATTTCGAGGTCCAGACGGGGGACGTGGAGTACGCCGGCACGGACTCGTGGGTCACCTTCGAGCTGAAAGGCAAGGACGGCTACGGCTGGCACAAACAGGTCGACGGCTCCGGCGCCTTCAGCGGCATGTTCGAGCAGGGCAGGCTGGACACGTTCAGCATCAACATGGTGTGCATCCACCCGTGCCACCTGATCCTCCATCTCGACGGCAGGGATCGCCCCCGACTGGTACTGCAGCTGGATCAGGGTCACCGTCTCCGGGGCGTCTCCGACCAGCAGGTGTTCCACGTGAACCAGTGGATGAGGCCCGTACACGCAGGCCAGAGCCGACATCAACTACTGCGGCAATCACGCGACGGCCGTGGCGGCGGCGGCGGCCTGAGGAATCGGGGTACGTACGTGGCGCGCCGGGCCACAATGTTGAGTGGTTGACGAGGAATGGATTATGGACGAATAAAATCAATGGAGTCCTGTGGCGTTGAGTCCGTCTTGACTCATTGCTTCTTCCGCTATGCAGTGCGGATAAATAATTTAGAGCCTTGTCATGCTCGTGATCTGATGTGCACCAGAGAGCTCGAGCCACGCATGATGCTCTCTGCAGTCTGTAGTAGTAATATTGATAATGCCTGGTTGTCCCTGTTATCCTGCGTTCATGTTCTTCATTTCTAGTGTTAATTAATGTGGCTTTCTTTCGGCAGATTGTGTTCTAGTCTCAGTTACTGTACGACTTGAATGTTTTTGCAACTGTCTCCACTGAGGATGCCCCAAAGATCCACGACAAGTCAAGTTTAATGGACGCTTGTAATTTAATGCGCACGTCAAGGACCTCCTCTTACATTGAAAAAAAAAACATAGGATAACAATATATTTTAAGAGTCTCTCAACGTTTGAAATTTTTTAAGTTACTTATTATGATCATTGAATTTGTGTAGAAATTAATGTGATATTAATCCGATGAATAGAAAAGATGATTTACACTTAAATTTGTTTTAACCATCTTATAAATAAACACTCCCATAATTTAAAAAACTTATTCAGGACTGGCCACTGCCTTGTGTCAGAGGCATGCTCACAGCAGAATCTTATCTTACCTTCTCGTTAGCCCCGTGGAAATGGCGCCTCAGGAGGGCTCCACGTTTGGTCCTCCGGTAGCGTTCGTCGCTCCTGTTCGTGCTAGCGAACGCGGCCGTGGGAGCCCTCGGCCGGTCAGTCGGTTGCTCCACCGTCTATGCCGGTCGCTGCTATCTTTGCCTTTTCGCTTTGCTTCCTTCGGTTCGCTTCGATTCGATTCGCTCGTGGGGCGTCGTCACAACCCTCCGCTGCCGATTTTCTTCCCTCTACGCGCGGTTTTGCTCCTGTACGCGGCCTCGAGGTTGGCGCGCGGCAGCGTTCCCTACTTTGGGTGCTACGCTGTTTGTCGGAAATTTTTGCATATTCGGCTCTGTAGCAAAATTTAATTTTAAAAATAGTTCTATTTCACCGTAATTTACAAAATGACTCGAAATAATGCTCCCTACCACGGCGAGAAACGGCGACGCCACGGCGCCAGCGTTGGCGGCCGGCCGACCACGGTATGACGTGAGCATTGCCCCAGCGCCGAAGCGGCGCCCACGCTCACAATTTTTTAAAAATAGGAAAAAATGGAGGAAACATTTTTTAAAAAATTTAAAAAATTAATGACAGTTAAAAAAATTTAAATTTTTGAAAAAAATAAATATTATTTAAACAAAATTAATAAAAAAGTAATAATTTAAATCACGTCGAAGTCACATCACTTCACGCTGCCTCGTCTAGCGCGACCGCGTGCCGCATGCCGCAGACTCTGCGACGAGCCCCCCTCCCGTAATTCGCGGTGGTGGCGCGCCTTGTCTCGCGCGACCGCGTGTGCGCTAAGGTAGTCAGTCGAGATCCGAGTCGGATCGATTTGCCTCGGTAGGATCGAATCGTAATGTCGAATCGTAGAATCGGCGATTCTCTGGTTGTAAAAATACACATATTTACCATCTATACTATAAGTTTGTATGATTCTTATAAGGTTTGCCACTTACTTATTACCAAAAATGGGCAAAACACTTCTTATCACACAACAGAAAAGCATAATGGTTATGACATGATGAGTGATATAGTTCTGAACTACGGAGAACAACATTACCACAACGATATAATATTTTGCACGCTCCTTGTTTATTTATAGTTTCATTCTGAAATTAATATCAACAAATTTTGCTCTAAAACAAAATATCAGCAAAGCACGCCCTCTAAAAAAATTATCCTAAGTCTCTGAGTAGGATCGATGGTATCGTGGGTTAGTAGAGCAGTAAGACTCTAAGAGTAGGATCGCGATCCTAACTACTGTAGTAGGATCGGATCGGCGGTGAGACTCGGATCGAGCAGGTGTCGTGAGTTCGTAGAATCGTAAGACTCTAAAGTAGGATCGCGATCCTAACTACCATGGTGTCGCATGCACGCGGGCGGCGCGAAACCCCCTTATTCCGCGGCGGTGGCGCCTCGGTTACATGCCGCGCGCGTCTTTGCATGCGACGAGGGCGGCTGCGCGTGGCTTTCCGCAAAGCAAAAAGCGTTTTTGTTTTTCTCTTTAAATCACGTCGAAGTCACATCGCGTCACATCGAGTCTTTCTTTATGCATTTCGCGCTACGTATATATGAGCGAGCGCGCGGCTCCGATCGTTCTGACCACGTAGCAGCGTTACGGCGTTGTGATTACATTAGGCAATGATATACTTCATTAATTTTCTTAATGCGGTTTTTGGGTTCGTGCGTACTTAGATCTCACTAACCTTTTGTTGTTGTCTATTTGCGACAATGGGAATTTTGGGCCATGTTGGTACAGTAGTGCACGTAATTCCTAAATTAGCCCTTTAGCATCAAAATTCCATTTTAGCCTCCTCCCACACTTTTTTGCCGTCGGGGACGACGACAACTCCTAATGTCGTCGCGTTGGCAGCACCAAGTTGCTACGTGCCCATTGGCAGCAACCAAGTTGCTGCCGTCCACCATAACGACATCTCCCCTCCTCCACGTAGACGCAAATCCAAGAGGAGAGAAAATATATTAAGAATATTTTTGGATGAATTTTTAAATATAGAAAATTAGCTCAAAAATTATGAAATTTTTGTGGAGACTCCCAGAACATTATAGTTGCTTTGGTAATTTTTTCAGAATTTTATGAGTTACTATTGTTCCTGTCAAATTCATTTAATTATATTGTTTGTAGGAATTTTACAGAAAAAACAGTAACTCATAAAATTCTGAAAAATTTACTAAAGCAATTAAACTGTTCAGAAGTCTCCACAAAAAATTTCATATTTGTGGATCTCATTTTCTATATTTAAAATTCATCAAAAAATATTCTTAAATATATTTCTCTCTCTCTTTAATTTGGTCTTGTAGAAGAAAAGTCACTCTTTGTGTGGAGACAGCACTGCTTCTGCTGTTGGGGAGCGCAGCACCTAGGTGCTGCCGTCCACGTCCATGACCTGACAGCATGACCGCGGCTAAAGTGGAAATCCGAGCTAATGAGGCTAGTTTAGAAATTACAGCGCTCTGAGGCCGCGGCAAGAACTCTTGCATGGCACGTCTTGTACCACCCTACTTGAGAGGCATGGGGCGCCCGGCATCATTTGTCATGCTTGGATCGGTGGCAATGGAGCGCCAACTCTGGTGACACGGGGACCGAGGAGACTTAGGCGTTGGACGGCGGTATGTTCCAAGACCCGTCAATCACGGGTGATTGCGTTCGCTCGTATCTTGAACATGGAGGCGAACCTCCCGATCGATGCTTGCCTTCTTTCCGCCTGGTTGATCGTTGGCGGCGGAGACCCTGCGTTCCACTTAGGTGGGGAGATGGCCGTGACATTGCAAGGCGTCGGCTTCATTATCGGTGCCGTTGCGGGCGTCGCGGTTGTTCCCCTCCGAGTCCGTGGAGCTGGAAGCGCGTCTCCATCATCGCTTGAGGCATCCTATCCCGAGAGGTCTAGAGGCGTTCCGCACGCTCGTGCGTCATTTCATGCATTGCCCAAATGATGCAACGGCGGAGGTGGTTCGATGCCACCTAATTGCATATTTGTTGTTTATTTTGGTGGGTCATGTTCCCTAGCACTTGAGGAGATATGGTGTGCAGAGTTATATTCACCTGCGGAGTCCATCGTGGGCCTTGGCGATGATGACGTGCGCGATGCGGTTGGGGTTGGTGTACTATGTACTACTTATCTGCAAGTGTAACTGTGCGGCGCCATGGCGTCGCCTGCGAGAAACGAGCCCATCTTGTCGGGTTGCCACGCGCTATTATAGGCGTGGTCTTGGAACACTGCGATCGACGGCCGAGTACTTCCGCCGCGATCCACCCTTACCGCGCCGCAGAACATTTCTATGGTTGGGCGGGCGGCGAGATCCGTGGAAGGCCCAACCATGGGATCCCGATGGACTATGGCGACCTTTGGGGTGGTCTAGAGATGAAGCGCGTCGCATATACCGAGTTCCACAGCAATTGAGGTCTTGCGAGGCGGCGTAATATGGGCTCCTTGGGCGGATGTCTTCGTGCAAGGCACGGCGCCCGGCAGGTTGAGCTTGCTATGCCGGCAGGATGCGGCGTCTTGGAGACAACTTGTCATCTAGTCTTCTCCCACATGGTTGAGCCCTACAACCTAGCGGGTGATGAGGCGATTCGGTGCACTGAGAGATCCCAGGCTCTAGGAGACCGCTTGCGGCGCGATCACTTGTAAGTACATTGCATTGCTTAATAATATCGTAGGTTATTTAGTCATATGTTATGTCGGTACCATAATTTGTTGTGTTTGTTCCACTGCGAGGCGGCGAAGAAGAAGCGAAAAAGCGATGGTAGCTTGACGCGGCGTGTGGTAGATACATGGTAAGCGACCTGCGCTTCCATTTTGCGGGAGAGCGCGGCCTTACGATGAAGGGACTTACGGCGCGTTATACGGAGTGTACGTCGGCTGCTGCTGAAGCAGGCCTAGCAGGCACCGGCGGACATGAAGATCCTACGCCCGAGCGGTTGGGCTTGGGCATGGGCGCGCGCCGTGCATCACGGTGTAACGATTCGGTATGTTGACCGTAGTACATTAACCACCCTACGCCATGGGTTGAGTAACCAAATTTCGATTGTTCGTAACCATCCAAGTGGACCGGTTGGAGGCGTTAGGCGCGCGGCGGAGAGAACCGGCGGGACACGAACAACCACGGTTGAACGCCTCTTTTCAATGATGAAGGCGCTTGTTGATGATGTTAAGCAAGTCGTTCGTAACATGGTGTGGAAGGCATCTTGATGCCGACACGAGGCATCGGAGGAACATCGTCGCGTACCCTCGCCCCTCCATCTTCCCGTCTGGCGAGTCGACCAGTGGCGCGGCGGCATGGCGCCCGGTTCATCAGCGATTGCCACGCGCGGCCCGTCTGTGATGCGGTCCCGGTCCTCGTCGCGAGATGGACCCTCGGCCCGATCCGTCCTGCGTCGCGGATGGACCCTATCTTGATCTCGTCCTCATTGCGGCGGGAAAGGCGACATTAGAAACGCGAGCGTGCAACCCAAAACCACGAGGTTATCCAGATTCTCCTCGACCTACCTCTCGGCCCATTTCCAATGGGCGTCTGGCGTGACATGGTACCCGGTCGACTACACACCATACGAAGCGGTTTCCCTGTTCACCTCCCAAGCTGCGGCGACTTGGTGCCCTTCGCGGATCTAATGCTTGGATCAACGACTTGTTGTCGATGCGATCCGCGGTGATGCCCCGTGGCAACGACCACATTGTTGAAAACCCGCTATGACTGCGGCATAACCCACAATCACTGATGGTGGCGTTTTCAAGGGGCGGTCGACAAAGACCTCTGGCGGCAACACGGCGGAAGGCGGTCAGGTCCTATGCGATCTTGAGGCGGCGCGAGGTAACATTAGAAGTGTATTATGTCTTGTAACGTAATCCAGTTGCTTATTTGTAATGTGATTGCTCTTGTTTAGTTCGTTGTCTATCTAAAAAGAACAATTTTATTCTCATGGACCGTAGCGCATGGATAAGAGTGTGAGTACAAACCAAGTAGAACTGGCGCTCTACTTCACAAGAACAAGAAACAATAGAAGAAACACACGCAAAACTAACTAAGTTTACTAATTTGTGTAGCATCTTCTCAACTCTTTTCATCCTCTCATCCGGTTTGTTAAGTCGGTTTTCTCCGTTACGGATTGGTTGATCGACGCTCGAGGCAGCGAGCAAATGCATCGGCTGCAGGAGTGTTCTTGTAAAGCGACAATTTGCATTGCAATATCTCGAACCAGGGACAGCTTCATGACCACTTGCCAAAACCGACATGTTGTGCTCTACAAAATAATAGCGGCGTGAAATGAATGTAAGAAAACCTTTAGCGTACAACTTAATTCTTGCCGATTTTGCCCAACTTACTGTAAGATTTGAGCACTTCATGAATACTCGGGGACGGGTTGGTTGGCGTATGAGAGGTAAACATTATTGGATCCACTGCGAGGGCAAACTAGGTCTTTGCCGTGAGTGTTTGTAATTCTCTGCTCACTCGAAAGTTAGATGAGGTCGGAGACATCTTGTTCTGTATTTGGAAGAAATGAGAAGAGTAAGAGATGAGTGAGGTCAATGCGGTGAAACCAGTCCATATATGGCGTGCGGACCGGAAGAAGGTCACATTGTGTGGAAAGCATGATTTATTGCCCTTTAAAAATATTCAAATAATTTGTACAAATTGTGAGATTCTTGAGATAGGTCACCTTAACCCAATGGATGATCACAAGGTTTGAAATACCCGATGCAAGCAGTTTTAATTTCCGCACATGTTCTTACATTTCAAACACATAGAAGCGAAAGGTCGATGCTTGGGATATTTCATAGAAAGTAGTACGAGTTACAACGCAAATCACTACAACAACGCATCCTTCGACCAACATGACTTAATACATTGGATAGCTTACGGATACATAGTGGCGTCGGAGGAAGAAGGCCTATTCGGGTAGTTTCTAAATGAGTGCCCATGACTCTTGCATAGCCTACACCTTAATGGTCTTGGCGATCTCCACGTTGGCTCCGCGTCCATGTCATTGCGAATGTGCCTTGGTAGCGCGCCCGCGGCTGGATGTCGCGATTACTTCGTTCGGTGACCACTTAACTAGTCAGTGCCATATGTCCTGTAGTAGCCTTACGGCCGTGGGAGTTGAACTCTCGTTCAAGTATCATACGGTGTCGTATGTCATAGTACTCCGACATATACATGTTACAAGATTGGTGAAACCACGGCACATGCGGCATATCGTGCGAGGAAGGCTTGTCGGGGAGTTGAGGCTTATTGCGGTGCAAGCGCCACATCGCCTATGGTGCGGGCGTGCTTAGGTCACCTCTCATGTGGCCCGCGAGCATTACTTGTCCCAGCGAGGCGGACCTCGAACTTCCTCCGGCGCCATCCATTGTGATAGCTACATGGGATCAGTCTTGGTAATCTTCTTGTCCATGTGGCGAGGTAACCTCCAGTCTGCTTCCCTTTGTCCAAATGCTTCTTGGCCATTGTTGCCGATTGATGAATAGTAGGCCGTGCGGTTCATGTCTCCTCAAAGCAATTTGTGATGGGTAGGGCACGAACCCCTTTCAACACGCCGTTGTAGACTTGAGACATGTTGGTTGTCATGATGTCGTCCTGAGCACTATAGGTGTCGTGAAGAAGGGACCATTTCTCATAGTCGGGGGCATGCAAGCGTATCCACTCGGCGAACTTCGGCTTTGTAGTGCGCTGGGCACGAGCCTTCACTAGCACCAACCTAAAATTGATTTTTGATTAATAAAGATAGTGTAGGCACCAACCTAACACCAACATAGACACGGGCACCAACAGGGGCTTCAACCCATAACTTTTCTTATGGACACCCATCCATGTCAAAATGTTTTGCAAAAACATTTCAAAACCAAAATCTAACTTTGGTGGCTTTTGCCAAGCATGTCCATGACCAGTGGACACGACTATTGAATAGATTAACACTCTGCGAAGTTGTACAACTTTACCCACAAGACACAACTTCTCTAGTTTATTCGGCATCCGTCGATACTACGCGCTCACTACCTTAGGTAGCGAGTCTAGAGCACGTGACAAGGCCTTTACAAAGTTCTACCTTAAAGTATTTGTGCCGCTAAAGTTTAGCTTCTATGGGGTGGCCAGTCCTCACGGGAGCCCCTCTTGCGCCACGTGGGACTCTTGTCGGCCGACACCCACACAAACAACATGGCACAAATAACAATGAGGTATCACAAATTATTAAGCCAGGTCCTACTCATCATCGAGAACATGTGGTAGTACGGTGGTGGCGTAGCAAGATGCGGCTCAAGGACCGGTCCTTAATTGACTTGGGCGTCTTCCAAATTAAACCACGGGCCTTAACCTAACCGGATTAAGCCCGTGCATAAACCTGCACCCACGGACAATCAATCCGCCAAGTCCAAACCATCATTTTAGTTTATTTTCCAAAGTCATTTACAAAACTCCCGACACACCAATGCCAAGGGTACAATTTATACAATAGTTGATTTTTGGTAGAAATTTCCCAAAGAAACATGTTTGGTCTATAAGCATGGCTAAGCACAATATTTTCCAAATGATCCTAGTCCATACTATTGTATCAACTAGGTTTTATCTAGGGTGACAACATGCTGCTTCAATTATCAAAATTGGCCATACAAAGGATTTTGAGCATAACTATAAATTTAAATAGGAATTTAAATTCTGAATATAAATAAGCATCAGTAATAATTTAAAACAGAATTTAAATAATTTTAAATAATGGGTATGAATATGATCAAGAATGTAACTTGCCTTGCTCCAATGAGGTTATGTTGTTTTCCTTAATATATTTCACATGATTGAGGTGATGTTGTTTTCCTCAACGGTCACCTAGTACTCACAAGCACTTTCTCGGAGTAGTCCAAGTGTACAATCATGATGATCATACAGTCAAAATAAATCCTCTTAATGTGTTGTTCAAGCGGCGTGAAATCGACTCTCGAAGTCGTGAAATCTAATCATGAAATAAGCCAAATTCAAATAAAATTCAAATAACAATTCAATTGAACTCCAAATTAAATAATTTTGGTTTGGTTGGCTAGATCTTGAATTTAGACAAATTTAGAAATTTGAAAGGGCTTAATCGGAGTTGGACATAAAAGATATGGGCTTTCGAAGTTTGAGATTACATAAAATGATAGTTTTAGGGTTTAAAGAAATTATTGGTAAAATGAGCTCAAAATTAAATAATTTTGGTTTAGTTAGCTAGATAATAATTTTATACAAATTTTGCAATTTGAAACACCCAATTTGGGTGAGATTCAAAAGATATGAATTTTCAAGTTTAAATCTATTAAAAACCTAAATTACGAATTTATTAGATTTTCTGGATTTATTTTCTAAAGGAAATTCTAGTTATTGCGCAATGATGATGTCATCAGGTGGAAAATGATTTAGACAATTAAATTTGTTAAGAAATTAGTTTTCTTTTCTTGAAATGTGGGACCCACATGTCGGTAGCCTCGACTTTTGGTGGACTAGGTTTCTGGGTGGTTGTGTACGAGGGGTGTCGCAGTGCCCGCTTGCGGCGTTGGCGTGGACGAGAGGAGGAAGTGCCACGGCGGCGCCTTAGTGGCGCGATGTGGCGATGATGTGGCCATTGCCACGTCACCTTAACGCCGGCGGCGCTCGGGCCGATAGCGCCGGCGAGCGGCGGCCCGGCGGTCGGCGAGGCACTGCGTGTAGAGGAGATTGCGGTCGTGACACTTACCGCAGCAGCGCAAAGCGCATTTGGAATCGCCGCAGCGAGCTCAAAGCGGGCGGTGTCGGGCTCGCTGGCGGTGTCGTTCTGGCGAGTTTGGCGTTGAGGCGCGCCGGGGCGGCGGTGTGCCGGCCGATGGTGGCGGCGGCTACGCAAGGCGTCGGCGATGGCGGCGCTAGGCGACGGGCGAGGTGGCGGCGGCGATGAAGAATCGGTGATTCAGCGTGGTGAGCGAGCGAGAGAGGGTGAGTGATAGGGTCGAGAGATGAGAGAGGAGGCGCGCTGGCGTGCCTTTATGGGGAGGAGGGCGCAGGAGGAGGATCGTGTGCGAGGCGGCGGTTGCGGCAGCGGCGGTTCTGCGAGTTCGTGGGCAAAACGTGCGCGGAGGAGAAAGATGAGGCGAGGGCGGTTGGAGGCGCAGGTTGTGCTGCGTTTGCAGCGGGTCTCCATGGCGACTAGAAGCGTGGTTGAGCAAAGCTCCGCGGCGCTAATGGCGGCCGACCAGTGCGAGGAAGAAAAAGCGAGGAAGGAGAAGAGAGAGCACGGGCGAGGAAGGCGGCGTGCGCTGTTGGTCGCATCCAACGGTGGGAAAGCGAGTGGCGTGGAGCCTTGGTGCCGTCCGTCTGCGAATCGAGCGGTGGGGAGGGTGAGAAGCGGCGAGCGGAGAGGAGCGGTGGAGTTAGGGTGGCGAGTGCGTGGGCCAAGCGGGCCGGGAAAAAGGGAAATGGCTCGGGATATTTAGGCCCAAAGGAATTTTAGGGTTTCAATTCATTTTGCAATTTAAATATTCTGATTAATTCAAAATAGTTTTAGAAATTATCAGAATAAATCCAAAAATTATGGAATAAATCACAGAAATTCCTTTATTTATTTTGGACTTAATAGAATTATTTCCAACTTAAAGTTGGCTTTTAATTTTGCAAATAAAATTAATTTGGCTTTAAAATACTTAGGAAAAAGCTTTTTAAATTTCCAAAAAGTTCCAGAAAATAAATTAATTTTTATTTTTCAATTTAAATCAAGTAAACTTCAAGAACTTCAAATAAATTTTAAATTTTGACTTTTAAAACTCGAAGTTCAAATAAAGCAATCAAACTCTTCCAAATTTTGAGAAAATCAAATAAAATAATAACTTTATTTATTTTATTTTGTATGACACTTTTGGATGTTACAAACTACCCATTAAAAGGAATCTCGTCTCAGAGATTCGGGTAGCTAGAAAGAAAGCTGGGAATACAGTGGAGGATACAAAGTGTTCAACTAGATTTATCGTTGATGGTTGATTTCTTGCTCTTTGTTTCTTTGGGCGTTTATTGACATAATGCCTAACTCTTTGCGGTAAAAACACGTGACACCCGACATGGGGTGGCTTCTTAGGAGCGTTGAGCTAGTGACTTGGAGGTGCCAAAGGCGATCGGGTGATTCATTACCATATCTTGGGGCATTGGCAAGCCCAAGCTTGTACTCCGGCAATTGAGACATAATCCTTACATTATTCTTTCTTCTTACTTTGGGGTTATTGTTGCAATAAGAGTAGCTTCGGAATGTTGTCGGAGGTGAGTGCCAGCGTCTTTTTGGGCATCGATTGGCATAATGCCCCATATCCGACAATTGAGGCATTATACTCCTCAGCTTGATGTTTTGTTCTGCGAGATTGGCCACCATTGTTGTCGCGGAACATCTTGGGGTTTCTTGCAATATCTTGAACTTGATCGACCATCTTCCTCTTGTGACAACTTTCTTGCTGCTTGTGCTTGATCTGGTCAGAATTTTGTCCACCTGATTCTTGAGCTTCTCTGTCTTGACTTGGCTCAAGCAGCTTCTTATGTGGTGAGATAGCTCTACTACTTGGTGTGTCGTCAGAGGTTCTTACATTACGTCCTCGGTCAGAGGTTGCTTGTGGTGCTAAGAATGCTTGTAAGGGCATTGTTTGACAAAGTGTCCTTTCTTGCCACAACATTGCCGGACTTGATACTAGATCACCTTCCTCTTGGAACACTTGATGAAACAATGTCGATGCTATTGCGATTAACACAATGAACATCTTGTTTTGGCCTTCCTTTTGAGGGCACCTATGGCGAAGTGTCTGATTCACCACATCTATAGCGGATGACATACTTCCATTGATGGTGTCTTTCGGGAAAAGTGTGGCTTATGACATCATTATGAGATACTTCTTGTGGCTTGTTATTTGTCCATCGGTTGTTGTCTTGATCCATTGGTTGCGGGTGGTAGTGGAATTAGGAGCCTTTGTCATTCCTAGGGACATCATTGTTGTCTTGGTTGGTTCCACTTTTCCGGCGACAGTGTTCACCATCGAGGGTTACTCGGAGGGTTGGAAAGGAGACAAAGGCTAGAGAAGAGACAAAGAAGAAGAACTAAGGGATAGAGCAAAACAACACTCCCAAACAAAAGAACTCAAAAGCTTTTAGGAAAAACTTAATAACTTCATACAACGCTCTACTAGATCGAGACTTGTAAGTGGTGAAACGACTCAATGCACATAATAAGTCTTGGCAAACTTAGACTATATGGTTTGGCGACAAAGCGATCCTCGGTATATCTTGTCAGTTGTCCTTGGATGGCGGAGGCGATAATACTTTCTCAATGGCTCCATGTCTTGTAGTCTTGAGCGTAATGGTTAATAATCGTGTTGACCATCTATAGAAATTTTCAAGGAGAGAGGATCCATTTAAAATTATAAAATGGTGAAAAGAATTAGGTAAGAAAGAATTGCTATAAAGAAGCCACGAGATAGATAGATGACCAAGATGAGGAGAGAACAAGTTATTTTTCTTGTTATGTAAAATAAGTTTTGAAACTTTACAACTAATGGCCATTCTAACTAGGTCACGACCTCTGATCGATATGGCTCGATACCATTTTATCGGACAGGATTAACATCCCAGATCTTTTGTGCATAAGCGAACTAGTCCCATGATGAGTGGCTAGCTCACCGATAAACAAATGTGATAACACAACCATAAGCGCTAAAATTTATTAATAAACAACGAGTTGATTACAAGATAGCCTTACGAGGCAACATTAAATAAACACGTGAAGACGATGAAGAAGTAGTGGAATCGGTGATGCGCCACGGACAATCGGTAGATGCGGCCTAGTCATCACGATCCACACACAGTAGCAAAGTCCTTCTCCTCAAAATTTTATTTGCATAAAGCAAGATGAGCACAACTTAGTGCTACTTAAGTTACACGATCAAATAACGAATCACATGCATATATGGATGTAACAAAGGATGGCTTGAGGTTAATTTGCATAAAGACATTTGACATTAAATACAATACTAAGTTTAAAAGCTCAAATTTTACAATATCTAAAATTGATTTTTGATTAATAAAGATAGTGTAGGCACCAACCTAACACCAACATGAACACAGGCACCAACCCGGGCTTCAACCCATAACTTTTCTCATGGACACCCATCCATGTCAAAGCATTTTTGCAAAAACATTTCAAAACCAAAATCTAACTTTGGTGGCTTTTGCCAAGCATGTCCATGACCAGTGGACATGGCTATTCGAATAGATTAACACTCTGTAGAGGTTGTACAACTTTACCCACAAGACACGACTTCTCTAGTTTGTTCGGCATCGTCGATACCACCGCTCACTACCTTAGGTAGCGGTCTAGAGCACGTGACAAGGCCTTTACAAAGTTCTACCTTAAAGTATTTGTGCCCGCTAAAGTTTGCTTCCATTGGGTGGCCGTCCTCAGGAGCCCCTCTTGCGCCACGTGGGACTCTTGTCGACCAAACACCCCACAAACAACATGGCACAAATAACAATGAGGTATCACAAATTATTAAGCCGGTCCTACTCCCCATACCGAGGACATGTGGTAGTACGGTGGTGGCGTAGCAAGATGCGACTTCGAACCGCCCTTAATTGACTGGGCGTCTTCCAAATTAAACCACGGACCTTAACCTAACTTAGGATTAAGCGGGTGCATAAACTGCACCCACGGACAATCAATCCGCCCAAGTCCAAACCATCATTTTAGTTTATTTTCCAAAGTCATTTACAAAACTCCATGACACACCAATGCCAAGGTACAATTTACACAATAGTTGATTTTTGGTGAAATTTCCCAAAAGAAACATGTTTGGTCTATAAGCATGGCTAAGCACAATATTTTCCAAATGATCCTAGTCCATACTATTGTATCAACTAGGTTTTATCTAGGGTGACAACATGCTCGCTTCAATTATCAAAATTGGCCATACAAAGTTTTGGGCATAACTATAAATTTAAATAGAATTTAAATTCTTGAATATAAATAAGCATCGATAATAATTTGAAACAAATTTAAATAATTTTAAATAATGGATGCGAATATGATCAAGAATGTAACTTGCCTTGCTCAATGAGGTTATGTTGTTTTCCTTAACATATTTCTGATGCGAGGTGATGTTGTTTTCCTCAACGGTCACCTAGTACTCTAAACACTTTCTCGGGTAGTCAAGTGTACAATCATGATGATCATACAGTCAAAATCAATCCTCTTAATGTGTTCTTCAAGCGACATCAAAATCGACTCTCGAAGTCATTGAAATCTAATCGTGAAATAAGCCAAATTCAAATAAAATACAAATAACAATTCAAATGAACTCCAAATTAAATAATTTTGGTTTGGTTTGCTAGATCTTGAATTTATACAGATTTAGAAATTTGAAAGGGCTTAATCGGATTCGAGCGTAAAAGATATGGGCTTTCGAGTTTGAGATTACATAAAATGATAGTTTTAGGGTTTAAAGAAATTATTAGTCAAATGAGCTCAAAATTAAATAATTTTGGTTTAGTTAGCTAGATAATAATTTTATACAAATTTTGCAATTTGAAACACCCAATTTGGAGCTGGGATTCAAAAGATATGAATTTTCTAAGTTTAAATCTATTAAAAACCCTAAATTCTGAATTTATTAGATTTTTTGGATTTATTTTTCTAAAGGAAATTCTAGTTATTGCGCAATGATGACGTCATCAGGTGGAAAATGATTTCGACCGAATTAAATTTGTTAAGGAAATTAGTTTTCTTTTACTGACATGTGGGACCCACATGTCAGCGCCTCGGCTTTTGGTGGACTAGGTTTCACGGTGGTTGTGTGCAGGGGGTGGGCCAGTGCCACGCGGCGTTGATGTCGATGGAGGAGAAGTGGCGGCGTGGCGCCTTAGTGGCGCGATGTGGCGATGGCGTGGCGGCGCCACGTCACCTTTAACATCGGCGGCGCTCGGTCCCAATAACGCCGTGAGCGGCGGCCGGCGGAGTCGGTGAGGGCACTAACGTGTAGAGAGATCGCGAGTCGTGATGCTTACCACCAGCGCAGAAGCGCGTGGAATGCCGTGCGAGCTCAAAGCGGGCGGTGTCGGGCTCGCGGCCCGGTAGTGTCGTTAGCGGCGAGCTTGGCGTTGAGGCGCGCCGGGGCGGTGAGTTGTCTGCGGCCGATGGTGGCGGCGGCTGCACAGGCGTCGGCGGTGGCGGCGCTAGAGCGGCGGAAGGTGGCGGCGGCGATGAAGAATCGGTGATCGGCGAGTGAGCGAGAGAGAGGGTGAGTGTGGTCGGGATGAGAGGAGGCGCGCCCGGCGTGCCTTTATAGGGAGGAGAGCGCGGAGGAGGATCGTGTGCGGCGGCGGTTGCGGCAGCGGCCGTTCACGAGTTCGTGGGCGAGCGTCGCGGAGGAGGAGAAAGATGAGGCGGGCGGTTGGAGTGCGGATTCGTGCGCCCGTTTGCTTGCGGTCTCGAGCGACTAGGGCAGAGAAAGCGAGGAAGGAGAAGAGAGGCGTGGGCGGGGAAGGCGAGCATGCGCCGTTGGATCGCATCAACGGTGGGAAAGCGGGTGGCGTGGAGGCTTGGTGCCGTCCGTCTGCGAATCGAGCGGTGGGGAGAAGTGAGGCGGGTGAGCGGAGCGGGTGGAGTAATTTGGCGAATTTGCGTGGGCCAAGCGGGCTGGGAGATTTAGGCCCAAAGGAATTTTAGGGTTATCAATTCATTTTGCAATTTAAATATTCTGATTAATTCAAAATAGTTTTAGAAATTATCAGAATAAATCCAAAAATTATGGAATAAATCACAGAAATTCCTTTATTTATTTTGGACTTAATAGAACTATTTCCAACTTAAAGTTGGCTTTTAATTTTGCAAATAAATTAATTTTGCTTTCAAATACTTAGGAAAAAGCTTTTAAAATTTCCTGGAAGTTTGAAAATAAATTAATTTTTATTTTCAATTTAAATCAAGTAAACTTCAAGAACTTCAAATAAATTTTAAATTTTGACTTTTAAAACTCCAGAAGTTCAAATAAAGCAATCAAACTCTTCCAAATTTTTCAGAAAATCAAATAAAATAATAACTTTATTTATTTTATTTTGTATGACACTTTGGGATGTTACAAACTAGTCGTTACCATCGGCGGCAATAGCAGTGAGAATGGTGCCCTTGTATTGTACCAAAAAATGCAGTCCATAGTCGGGACGGGATGGCGATGGGAAGCCACAGGCTGCCGGGCCAAATGCCCAAAAGACTCGATCAAGTTAGGAAATGTGGGTTGTTCGGCCGGTGGACTGTCCATCCTATTGACACATGTCCCGGTTGGCATCCGCAATGCTTGCTTTACGGGGACTAGGTGAGTACGCCTCCTTGTAAGTACCGTCACTACTACAAAGCAGAGCAATAGCAGACACCTCATCTGAGGCGGTTCCAAAGGAGCGATACGTGTTAACTTTCTCTGACGGTTCCCTTTGGGAACGTGCGAGAACTTTCATCTGTGATATGTCCTCATCACGAGCGGTTCTTATTACCAACGTTTGTGATACTTCACGAGCGGTTGGTAAAACACCGTCGTGATGAGGACATATCACGAGCAGTTCCTATTCTGGCCGTCTGTGAAGTATCACAAATGGTTGGTAATAAGAACCGTCTGCATGATGAGGGCGCCTTATCACGAGCGGTTTGGAAATAAAACCGTCGTGAAATATCACGCAGCGGCTCTAAATAACCGTGCAGTGATATTATTATCGAGGCGGTTCCCATATAAACCGTGCGATATCCAACCTCTTCTCCGCGCGATGTGTCTCTTCACCATCGCTGCCGTCTCTTCGTCTGCGCGCCGAAGCGATACATCGTCTCTTCGTCTCACGTGCGATTACTCCTAATTCTTGATATAAGGCGGAATAATTCACGAAGATTAAACTCCTCCCATCGCTCTTCGTCTCACGGTTTTGAGTCGTCAATCGCCAAGGTGAGCATGCGAGCGATCGGGCGACACAAGGCGAGGAGGTCGGTGATCGCGCTCTTTCTCACGATGTCGTCGTGCGACATCGTCGGCGTCATGACGTGAGCTCTCCTCACCCATGGAGGACCTATGCGACCTACGATTAACGTCGTACATCTTTATGTCTACAATATACGTGCGTACATACTACTATTTATTCTAACATCTTGAATGTATGCGTTATAGTTGTAGGCCTTGTACAAGGTGTCAAGGCAGCGTGGTGGGAGGCGCGTGGTGCTTTGGGCGAGAGAGCGATGAAGTGGCGGGACAACGGCGCTACCTCGCCGTCCTCAACCACTGGCGCGCCCGGCAACAGAGAGCTTGTTTCGCCGTCGGCCTCGGGCTTGTCTTACGCACCCCAAGACATGCGGCGCGGCCTCATGTTCCTTGAGCAGGCGGCGTGGCGGCCACAGAGGCGCCGGCCTCGTGCTCGGTCTCCTCCTCTACGGCCCGGCGAGGCGGCGTTGGGAAGCACTACATCGGCGGTCGAGGGCGAGCGACCGGCGGCGGGTGCTGAGCGGCCAAGACCAACCGAGAGTGCGGCGGTGCGAGGCTCGCAGCGGACATGGTCGAGCGGCGGCGTGGGAAGAAGGCGAACCTTTGGGCGGTGTGGGCACTATCGGAGGATGGCCACGGTGCGCGAGCATTGGCTGCGGTGTGGAAGGTGGGGCGACTCGTCGTCTTCTGCGATGGCGACTACTGAGTTAGGCATGAGTATACGGTTTATTTGCAAAGGTGTTAGACTATTTGCCATAAAATTTTAGTTTTTAGGTTTCTAGAAAGGTGGTGCGGTGGACTTTTTCCAAATTAAATGAATTTTAATGCACCAAAATATACGGTCCACAAGGGCGGGAGCGATTACAATTCCGCGTTGACATCAAAATATCGTCGACATATTACAAGTTCATAACACATGATGTTATGGAATAAATTAATTACAATGGAGTAATTTCTTAAATAAAATATAGTCCTTCATGATGATCGCGGCGCATATAGCTAGCTTCCTCATTTGGGTTCTTCCTCGAGCGATCACAGTCTCCAAAGGAGGCAACTCGTCAAATTGATTGTATTCTTCCTCGTCCACTACATTCTCAACTCCGACAATCCTTCTTTTCCATGAAGAACTATGTGGCGCTTCTTATTTGCGAGGTCGGTTACATAGAAGACTTGAACAACTTAGTTGCTTGATCTGAATGGTTCGTCTTTGTATCAAACACGATCGAGGTCCACGATGGTGAGCCGTGTAATCGACCTTCACATGTGGAGATGGACCCAGCGGCACGAAATAGGGGATCTTGAAAAGCACGTGAGTCGAGCTCCCATATCTCCTCTATTTGCCCATAAGTACGAGCTCCTCGGCCATCGATGCAGAATGCATCTATCACGGACACCGCTGATACGGGTTGTGCTCTTCCTATCACAGTGCCGTATAAAATGTGTACCCATTTATGTCGTATCCTTGCCATGTGACAATTGTAAATTGTGGCCCTTTTGCCAACCATAGCAGCGTATCATCACTTGATGACCTCCCGACCATGATTCGCACCTTTACCCATTCGTTGAACCGGCGGTTGTGCTCTCGTGATCCAAACCTCGGCCGAGTGCGGATTACGTTGGCGTACCATGTCTTTGTGCTCGTCGATGTGCAGGGGGCCGGTTGGGTCATGTGTTGCAAGACCGTGAAATGGGCTTGGCGTGCGTATCGGATCGGGGTGATTGATTTCCTTCCGATGGTCCGATACCATCGGCCTTCCCTCATGGCGAGATAGAGGCACACCTATCGGTTCCACAGAGCCATGTAGTCGTACGCGAACTCAATGACCTCTTCGGTTGCATAACCTTCGATGATCTTTGCCCTCGGTCGAGATCGATTCCGTGCGTAGGACTTGAGAATTCCCATATACCTCTCGAGCGGGTACATATGGCGTAGGAACAGGACCGCATATCTTTATCTCTTTCACAAGATGAACAATGAGATGGACCATAATATCGAAAAATGACGGAGGAAATACATCTCAACTGTTGGACCGAAAAGGCGACTAGAGGGGTGAATAGGAGCACGATCTCTTTTTCTCCCAAAAATCAATTCAATACGAATCTCACTCCAATAGCTATGAAAGCTATGAAGATCAATCAATCATGCAGTGGAAGACTTGTATTGAATCAACTCAAAAACCCCAAAGTAAAATCAACACAAAACCAAAACACGAAGACACTGGCGGTCTGACCTCTCACGGGGGCGGTCAGACCGGTCAGCTGGGCGGTCAGACCGATCCCAGCGGTCAGACCGTTCCCTCGGGCGGTCAGACCGATTTCACGGAGAGTCGGACTCTCGTTCGATGAACAGAGAAAACGGCGACAAACCGAAGCGCAAATTGATCAAACTTTTGATTCGTGAGTCCAAACTTCGTGAAACTTGACACACAACTTCCTAAGGATGTCAGGAACCTATTCCAAGCAACAATTGTGATAATTCTTGCTCAGGTTCAGACCTTTTACCGTTTGAGCGAAGTTAGGTCAAAAACCGAGTCAAAACGAAAATATGATCTTAAGACTTGCGTGGGTGATTGATGATCTTGATGATCCTAGATGTATTCTCACACGTCACAGCAAGCTAAATCACGTCAAGAAACTAAGCAATAACTCGCGGATCAAGCAAAGACTCAATTCATCAAAAGAGAGAAAGAAAGCACATGAACTCACTTTTGAAGAAACTTTCTTTGGATTGATTTGATCAGTTTGACCACTCCATCAATGGATGACAAAGACTCAATACATGAGCACGAAATCAAATCCAACTCTCTAGAACCCTAACCTCCTCTCCTCCTCTCCTAAGCAAATTAGGGTTTCTAAACAATGAAACGTCGAAGGTCGGGGAAAGGTGCAGCCACCTCCTCCTCTATTTATAGTGGAGGCTTAGGGTTTCTAATAGAGTCTCCTAATGGGCTCCCGTTAAGGCCCAAAACAAGCGAGTGACACACGCACGCATTTTAAAGCGCCGTGTTCATATTGTGCGAAGCACTCGCTGTTCGCCACGTGTAGGTTGATCCAACGGCTCTCATCATGTCGGCAAGTCTCTCCCATCCGGCTCCCACCGAAACCACCATGGCACTTGCACCACCCCGCGCCGCTTGATTCAACCGATCGCACCGAACCGCCTGTTCGGTCACCTTTGTCCATCTTGCACCATGCTTGAGTCCAATGACTTCACGGCATCGTCGATCGTTTTGAACCTCGGCTCTCAAGCCTAGTCCGATCATCCTCGCCGTTGACCGTCGTTGACCACCAAGCAACCTGCACAACAATAGACAAGCAAATCGAATTCGGGAACAAGTTCTTCACAACTTGACCCACGTTAGTCAAAACATGCATCATGCAACACATATGCCATGAAATCCACGAACTTGACCTAACAAGCAATCATCGCCGCCACACGGGCGACGACTTAAGTGAAAACCGGTCGATCGCCGGCCTTGGCGGTCGATCGCCACCGCCCGATCGCCAATGTGAAGGCGGTCAGACCGCCACAAAAGGACTTAGCCAAAATTTCAACGCTGAAATCCGCAACCTCTCTGGAAATTTAAAACGAATAGAACTTTTGACTCGAAGCTCCAAAAATTATGGGACCAAGTGCAGTAGAATCTCCTCACTTGCCTACACCTCTATTTTTGGCCCGACCTCAAACTACAAAGTCACTCAACTTGCCGGTCCGATCGCTCAGCAGACGCCGGCCGACCGCTACAAAATCGGTCGACCGCCCGACCTGGCGGTCGGATCGCCAAAGACGTGAACACCGAGGCATGGGCGTCCGATCGCCACCACGGGCGGTCGACCGCCTAAGACCTGACAGAAACTGAACTTTGCCGAAAACTCATGTTTCCGCAAACCTTCAACGTCATTGCCAATTGACACATCATCCTAAGATCATGAGCATATCCCCATGATATCCACAATCTCCCCCTTGATGAACACATTGACAATTCCCAACAAATGCAAGTTTTGAGGTTTGAAAAGTAAAAACTCAACGTTTTCGCGCAAAGACACAACTTGGTCCAAATGCAAGAGAAAGCAATGGAAATGACCAAGCTGGCTTCAGAATAGCATCGGCAAGTGAGATAAGACAAAAGAAAGCAAGAAAGCTTCAATTTCCAAATAAGAGTCAAAAATCTCACTTAAGGTCCATATGAAAGAACAATTGTTCGAAATGACCTTTGATCATGGTGAAGATCAAGAATTGCAATTCAAGTTCAGAAAGAGCAATAAAACCATAAGAATGCAATAAAACCATAAGAATGCAACTAAGATGCAAATAAGAAACTCCCCCTCACTATGATCCTCAAATTTCAGAATCTCCAATTTTCTCCCTCTTTTTAATACTTTTCCCTTTTACACATCTTGAAATATCTTCTCCCCCTTTGACAATGGAGTCATCAAGGAATCACGCCTTCCTCTCATCCAGAGATAACAAATGCAGAACGAGGAGAAAAAACATAAGAAGGAGCATGCATGAAATGTAATGAAGTGGCTTCATATTTTTGTATTTTTCAATTTTGGATTACAAGAAGCTTTGGAGATTACCCAAAAGAACAAGCTAGCATTTCAAATTTTGCATAAACACCATATCAGCCTGAATGCGCTAGCAAGATCATGATAAGACATATATAACAAAGCTAAAGCAAGAAGGCTCAATGTAAAGTAATAAATTTTAGCATTTTAAGCAAAGCTTCAAATCTAGCAAGTTCATCAATAGAGATCCTAAAATGATACTGGCCATGTCAAAATGTCAATGTGAGACCAAGACGCTAACAATGACCACATTAAGAGACAAACAAGTCCTGAATTGAATCATTTTGCTCAAATTGTCTCAAACGCCCATTTTTCAACAGATTTTCATTTGCAAAGGAATATTGAAGTTGATGAAAGGTATATCTTAGTGAAGAAGATCCTGGACTAGGAGCCATCCACAAACTCTTCCTAAGCTTCTACCCATTTGATAATTCATTTTCTTATCCACGTGCTAGATCTCAAGCCTTGACGCGACCATCTTAAGCACAAAAGGCTTAAAAGAATGGTCTAGATCATCCAAAACTCCCCCTGAGTTCATGCCTAGTGCAATGGCAAGCCGTCTCATGAGAAAGAATTGGTGAGATCAGTTTTTTCGCACAAAAGAGACCTCCCTTTTTTTGTTCACAAGAGCAGATTTAGATTCTTAAAAGAACAAGAAGCTCAAGTAATGATCAACACTAGATTCAAGAGCTAACACCGCAATTTTGACAGGCCAATGTCATAAAAGGAGCACTAATTGCGCAACTAGCTAAAACATCCACAAATTGCAGTTTTTAGTTCAAGTTGTCTTAAAGTTCTAGCTCATTCAAAGAAAGACTTAGCTACACATGTGCAATCATGATACTTCTAGCAAGTCAAAGAACTAACATGGCATTGAGCAGAATTGAAATACTAAAAGCTCAAAAGGGTAATAAGCAAAGCTTCATCAATTTTAAAAGACAAGGTAAAAGCTTATATTACAATGCATCTTTTGGTTTTTCATATGAATGTAGTATGAAACAATGAGATGCACACAAACTTAAAAAAACCTAAAAAGATCAAAAGATCAAAAGAAGATCAAGAAAAGATCAAATGAACAAGGTAAGATCGAGAAAGATCAAACTCCCCTCAAACCAAACCGTAGGGATAAATTACCCTAACTCACTTCTCAAGGTGGCAAACCTAGTTGGATCTAAAGGCTTGGTGAGGATATCACCAACCGAGCCTCGGACTCCACGAAATGCAAGACAATATCACCCTTCTCGACATGATCTCTAAGAAAGTGATAGCGAATGTCTATGTGCTTGGTCCTAGAGTGTTGCTGGGGTTTTTAGCAATGTTAATCGCAGAAGTGTTATCGCAGAAAAGGGAACACTATCAAAAGCCAACCCAAAATCCTTAAGAGTGGACACCATCCACAAAATCGACTCTGAAAGAACTAGCGGCTACATATTCAGCTTCAGATGGATTGTGCAACAGAAGATTGCTTCCTAGAAGACCAAGAGACAAGAGAAGTGCCTAGGAAGTGACAAGTGCCTGAGGTACTCTTCCTATCTAGCCGACAGCCCGCAAAATCAGAATCTGAAAACCCCCGAATGGACAGGGACGAAGAGCAAGAATACCAAATGCCATACTGGAGGGTAGAGTGTAAATACCTGAAGATGCGCTTAACGGCTTGGCGATGGGAAGTCCTCGGAGACGCCTGAAACCTCGCACAGAGGCAGACCGTGAAGTGGATGTCCGGTCTTGAGGCCGTCAGGTACAGGAGTGAACCGATCATGCTGCGGTACTCGCGTTGATCCACGGCTTCTCCTTCCTCATCTGGATCCAAAACAGTCGAAGTCGCCATGGGAGTGGCGATCGGCTTGCAGTCACTCATCTCGAAGCGCTTGAGGAGATCCTTGGTGTACTTCGTCTGATGAATGAAGATCCCTTCCTTGCATTGCTTGATTTGAAGCCCCAGAAAATAGTTGAGTTCTCCCATCATGCTCATCTCAAATTCCCTAGACATGGTCTCAGAAAAGCTGGAAACAAGAGCATGAGAAGAACCACCAAAGATAATATCATCTACATAAATCTGAGCAAGCAGGAAGTCATTGCCACGCCTAAGGATGAACAGGGTCTTATCTACCTTACCCATCTCAAAATCATTCTTAAGCAGAAAGGTCTTAAGTCTATCATACTGTGCTCTAGGGGCTTGCTTAAGACCATACAAGGCTTTGGATAGCTTGAAAACATGATGTGGATGCTTGGGATTCTCAAAGCCTGGGGGTTGTCTAACATACACTTCCTCCTCTATAAAACCATTCAAAAAAGCACTCTTAACATCCATCTGATATAATCTAAAGCCCTTAGAAGCAGCAAATGCAAGCAGAATGCGAATGGCTTCCAATCTAGCAACAGGAGCAAATGTCTCATCAAAGTCTAACCCTCAACTTGGCTAAAACCCCGAGCTACCAATCTAGCCTTGTTTCTAACCACGAACCATCCTCATTTTGTTTATTTTTGAACACCCAACGGTTCCTATCACATTATAACCACTAGGAGGTTCTACTAGATTCAGGACCTTATTCCTCTCAAAATTCTCTAACTCCTCATGCATGAGCATTAACCCAGCTAGAATCAGATAACGCATGTGATATATCGCGGGGTTCGAAAGAAGCAACAAATGCAGAATGAGAGTAGAGACTTGGATCGTGATACCTGGAGCGAGTGACTCGCTCATTAAGATTACCAATCATCTGATCCGGAGGATGATGCCTCTGAATATGAAGTGGAGCGCCCGGGGGAGACAATATCTCCTCAACCTCCGCATGTACTGCTAATGAAGAAGATGCAGCAGGAGCCTCAATTGGAGGTGAAGCAGACGTAGCAGGTTCTGGAACTTGGACAGAAGACTCAGCAGTAGTAGGTGGAGGACAAATATCAGCTTCGTCATCATCTTCCTCCACAAAAATGCTTTCTGTCACCTGTGTATCACCTGAAATGTCGGATCTAGCTCCAGGGCTAGTCTCATCAAAAGTGACATTGCATGTCTCCTGGACAATGTTAGTTTCAACATTAAAAACCCGAAAACCCCTCGAATGTGCAGGATAACCCAGAAATAAACCATCAAAAGTTCTTGATTCAAATTTATCTAGATTTCCTGTCTTAAGAATGAAACACTTAGCTCCAAAAACTCGAAAATGAGAAACAGAGGGTTTTCTACCAAAACGAAGCTCATATGAAGTCTTGCCCAAAGAAGGTCTCAAGAAGACACGATTTGCAATATGGCAAGCTGTAGAAATAGCTTCGGCCCAAAACCTCCTCGGTGTGCTATACTCATCTAGCATTGTCCTAGCCATCTCGACTAAGGTTCTGTTCTTCCTTTCCACAACGCCATTCTGTTGAGGGACGTGTGGAGAAGAGAATTGATGCTCAATTCCGCGCTCAGCACAAAAAGAGGCAAACGAGGCATTCTTGAACTCCGTGCCATTGTCACTGCGGATCGCTCTCAAAGCACCAGAAAATTCAGAAGCCAAACGAAGAACAAGATCACGATAAAAACCAAAAGCTTCATCCTTCGAAGCAAGAAAGAACACCCAAGTGTATCTCGAAAAATCATCAACTATGACAAGAATGTACCACTTGCCACCAATTGACCGAACCTAGCAGACCAACAAAGTATCCATATGAAGCAACTCTCGGTCCGTCGGTCATGACCAAAGTCTTTGAAGGGTGTGAGGCGGCAACTTGCTTGCCATGCCTACTGTGGTGCACATCTGACATCCTTGACGGCTTTGAGTTTGGGCAACCTCTCATGAGATCAAGGTTGCTAACTCGCGTCAGATGATCAAAACCAATGTGCCCCAAACGTCGGTGCCAAAGCCAGAACTCAGAAGAAGGTGTAAACAAACATTTAAGAGAACCAGCAAGAGATTCAGAAAAATCAGCTCCAAAGATCCTAGCAACTCTATAAATCCCAAAACGAGCTCACCGTGAATCAAGCACCCGACAAGCATTTTTCTTAAATATAGTCTCATAACCATCATCAAGAAGCTGTGAGACAGAGAGTAAGTTAAACCTAAGCTTGTCCACAAGGGCGACGTCCTTTAGGATGAAATTGTCGTTCACCCTGATTGTCTCCAAAGGTGATGAGGACATCACCTATCGACCGCGTGAAGGAGGTGAACCATTTTGAGTCTCCGGTCATGTGGCGTGAACAAGTGAGTCGACGAACCATGTGTCCTTCCTTCCGCGGTGATCCACGAAAATCAAGGCACAAAGAACGATGTGTCTCAAATCAAGTTAGTTAAACATGACTTGGGAACCCAAGATCTTGAGACACATGTCTCATGAGTAGTATGCAAAGCGTAGTGCTATCTTTGATTCTATTTGAAATTTCATTTGTGAGCAATGGTTACTCTAACATGAGAGTTATCCTATCTAGGAGCATGAGCATCATTAGCATGTGAAATAAATCCTAGACCAGGTTTCTTCCTTTCTAAATTACCATGTCTCATAAAAGCTCTAGGTTGATTAGATGACATTCTAGCAAGATTTTTCTTAGCATTTTTCAACCTACGCCATGTGAACTCAACCAAATGCCCATCCTTCTTGCAATAGGTGCAATGGTACTTGCTACCACCGGGAGAAGCACCTTTGGTGAACAGATGGTTGGGCAAAACTGCAGATTTGAAAGTGATCTTTGCAGTTGGGTATCAAATTCAACTAAGCCATTTTTCAAAATTTGAATGTCATTAGATTTATCCAGGCAAAATTGTATCCTAACCCTTGCTTCTTATAAGGAGTTTTTGACTTGTCAAGAATCATGTTTAACTGTTTCTTACCTTTAGAAAATCTTTCTAATGTGTCATTAAGGTAAGCAATTTCTTTTCTAAGGTTAACACATGAATCACACGTTTTAGCATCAAACCTCTTCTTATAAAGAGCAACTTCAAGCTTAAGAGCTTCACATGAAGCACAAGTAGCGAATTAATCTGTCGCCTTAAGCTTGGCATATTTAGCTCTAGCCGCTTCTACAACATCATGTAATTCACGCTCACGTTCTAAGCGCATGAGCAAGAGCTAGATTCAACAACATCGAAACAACCAACATGCTAGACTTTAAGCATTTTTCGCAAGGAGCAGATTTAACTTCAATTAGCTCGGTTCTAGCATTTTCAAGTTGTTGCAAAGCAATATCATGAGCAGATTGCGGTTTAGCAAATTCGAATGTAAAGCATAGCGGGATGAACATTCATCGATTCAAGACTCTTAGCATTCACAAGTTCTAATGTGAGTTTCTTTACTTGTGACTCTAACTCCTCATTCTTAGTCATGATGAACTTTAAAGCTTTATCCTGACCTAGCATTTGCTCATAGACAGTTTCACATCTAGCAAAGAGAACATCATAAGAAGGAGATACCTCATTGTTGTCATTGATGTCGTCGGAGTCAGCCATGAAGCACATGCCGGTGAAGTCCTTGGCCTTCCCCTTCTTGTCTTGAGGGAGCTCCTCCTCCTTGTCCTCCTCGCTCCCGGAGTCCACATCACTCAAGGATCGATCTCCAAGAGCGGCAAGAACCGGTGAGCGACCTTCCGAGCTTGGCATCATCAAACCTGGACTTGCGCCCCTGAGCCTTCTTCCAAGCTGGCTTTTCATCCTTGTGGTTGCTCTTACCTTTCAGCTTGGGGCAATTTGCCCGGATGTGATTAAGCTCTCCACACTCATAACAAGTCACAGGGCCGCCTCTCTTTTTATTTCTCATATTGTTGTAGGCCCGTGTGAACTTCTTAATCAAAAGCGCCATCTCAGGCTCAGGAATACTCTCAAGATCCTCTTCTTGGATTGCAGATAAAGAAGCAAGTGAAAAACCTGAAGAGGACTCAAACGACCCATCAGAGGCTCTCTTGAGCGGGTCTGCTACCAAAGCCATGTTGCCCTTCTTAGAATGGTCAGCTTTCTGGATCTCATGAGTCTTGAGCTTGCTATAGAGCAGCTCCAAAGTCAGATCAGAGAAGTTGACATTTTCCTGAATGGCGGTAGCCTTTATCTCCCACTCCCTGGTGTTGATTGCAGCCAGGAGATGGATGGCATTTTCAGACTGAGTAAATTCAATACCAACAGACTTCATATGATTTATCAACGTGTTGAAGCGATCGAAAATGTCATCGATGCTCTCACCAGACGCATCTCGAATTTGTTATATTCTCTTTATACACTGCCGACGCACTTGTTTGATTTGGGAAGAACCCTCATGATAGGTTTCGAGAGTCTTCCAAATCTCATGTGCGATCTCGAGATTGCAAATCCTATCATATTCCTGTCTACCAAGCCCACCATACGAAAATTCTTTGCCTTACGGTCATTAGCCAAAAGAGCTTGAGTGGCGTAGCAACCTCGAGCAAGATAAGCGGACTTGAACAGCCTCCCAAATACCTCGTGGTTCGCTCTCAAGAAAGACACGCATGCGGTTCTTCCAAAAGGCATAGTCGTGCCCATCGAAGATATGCGGTTTGGAAGAGTACTTATCCATCGCCAAAGTTCAGTGACCGGTTAAGATCAAGATTGAACTAACCGGGCTCTGATACCACTTGTTGGACCGAAAAGGCGACTAGAGGGGGGTGAATAGGAGCACGATCTCTTTTTCTCCCAAAAATCAATTCAATACGAATCTCACTCCAATAGCTATGAAAGCTATGAAGATCAATCAATCATGCATAGCGGAAGACTTGTATTGAATCAACTCAAAAACCCCAAAGTAAAATCAACACAAAACCAAAACACGAAGACACTGGCGGTCTGACCTCTCACGGGGGCGGTCAGACCGGTCAGCTGGGCGGTCAGACCGATCCCAGCGGTCAGACCGTTCCCTCGGGCGGTCAGACCAATTTCACGGAGGTCGGACCTCGCTCGATGAACAGAGAAAACAACCGGACAAACCAAACGCAAATTGATCAAACTTTTGATTCGTGAGTCCAAACTTCGTGAAACTTGACACACAACTTCCTAAGGATGTGAGGAACCTATTCCAAGCAACAATTGTGATAATTCTTGCTCAGGTTCAGACCTTTACCGCTTGAGCGAAGTTAGGTCAAAACCGAGTCAAAACGAAAATATGATCTTAAGACTTGCACGTGGGTGATTGATGATCTTGATGATCCTAGATGTATTCTCACACGTCACAGCAAGCTAAATCACGTCAAGAAACTAAGCAATAACTCGCGGATCAAGCAAAGACTCAATTCATCAAAAGAGAGAAAGAAAGCACATGAACTCACTTTTGAAGAAACTTTCTTTGGATTGATTTGATCCGTTTACACCACTCCATCAATGGATGACAAAGACTCAATACATGAGCACGAAATCAAATCCAACTCTCTAGAACCCTAACCTCCTCTCCTCCTCTCCCTAAGCAAATTAGGGTTTCTAAACAATGAAACGTCGAAAGGTCGGGGGAAAGGTGCAGCCACCTCCCTCCTCTATTTATAGTGGAGGCTTAGGGTTTCTAATAGAGTCTCCCTAATGGGCTCCCGTTAAGGCCCAAAACAAACGAGTGACACACGCACGCATTTTAAAGCGCCGTGTTCATATTGTGCGAAGCACTCGCTGTTCGCCACGTGTAGGTTGATCCAACGGCTCTCATCATGTCGGCAAGTCTCTCCCATCCGGCCCCACCGAAACCACCATGGCACTTGCACCGCCCCGCGCCGCTTGATTCAACGGCCGCACCGAATCGCCTGTTCGGTCACCTTTGTCCATCTTGCACCATGCTTGAGTCCATGACTTCACCCGCATCGCCGATCGCTTTGAACCTCGCTCTCCAAGCCTAGTCCCGATCATCCTCGCCGTTGACCGTCGTTGACCACCAAGCAACCCGCACAACAATAGACAAGCAAATCGAATTCGGAACAAGTTCTTCACAACTTGACCCACGTTAGTCAAAACATGCATCATGCAACACATATGCCATGAAATCCACGAACTTGACCTAACAAGCAATCATCGCCGCCACACCCGCGACGACTTAAGTGAAAACCGGTCGATCGCCACCTTGGTCGGCTCGATCGCCACCGCCGGCCCGACCGCCAACGTAAGGCGGTCCGATCGCCACAAAGGACTTAGCCAAAATTTCAACGCTGAAATCCGCAACCTTTTCGAAATTTAAAACGAATAGAACTTTTGACCGAAGCTCCAAAATTATGGGACCAAGTGCGAGAATCTCCTCACTTGCCTACACCCTCTATTTTTGGCCCAGCCTCAAACTCGAAAGTCACTCAACTTGCCGGTCCGACCGCTCAACAGACGCCGGTCAGACCGCTACCAAATCGGTCAGACCGCCGACCTGGCCGATCAGACCGCCAGCACAGAACACCCGAGGCATGGGCGGTCTGACCGCCACCAGGGCCGGTCTGACCGCCTAAGACCTGACAGAAACTGAACTTTGCCGAAAACTCATGTTTCCGCAAACCTTCAACGTCATTGCCAATTGACACATCATCCTAAGATCATGAGCATATCCCCATGATATCCACAACTACCCCTCGTGTGAAATCCCTTGGCATGTCTATGACCGTGGACGCAGCTATTCGAATAGATTGTTTAACACTCTGCAGAGGTTGTACACTTTACCCACAAGATACAACTAGTGTAGCAAGCACCAATCGTAACAAAACAGTTCGGAAACTTCATCTCAACATTGACATTCCCGATGTGCTTTCCCGCTATACCAGCTCACATAGAATTAGTATAACTCACACCATTGGACAGGGAAGCGGCGAACCGTCCCGCGATGCAACCACCAAGTAGTCACACCTCCACCCTGTCACACAGCCTAACCTATCCACCTGAACATCAATGCTGAGAATCCATAACTTACTAAGTTAGGCCCGTCCCATACCAGGCATGTGGTCGTACAGTAAGGCTCGGTTCAATGGCGTACAAAGTTAAGTCCTTAATTGACCAAGGCAAGACTTCCATGTTCT
This sequence comes from Ampelocalamus luodianensis, assembly GCA_036346255.1. Taxonomy (NCBI): domain Eukaryota; kingdom Viridiplantae; phylum Streptophyta; class Magnoliopsida; order Poales; family Poaceae; genus Ampelocalamus; species Ampelocalamus luodianensis. Next base: position 54,261,116 of record CM070628.1, read on the forward strand.
AACTAAGTCACAAAGATTATCGAACCCAAGCATACAGCTTCCACCATATCACACAGCTTCCACCACTTGCCTCAGTCTAAATCCTTTACCACCCAGTTGGTTTTAGTGCAACGCATGCCATCACGAAGTAATAACACATAGCACACAGTTTTACACAAAGTTCCATAGTCACTTAGTCACATTTGATAAATTGCAACTTACATGAGATGTGAGACTCGTAGCATGACTAAGCAATTGTACTCGCATCTAACCAACCCACGTTGGTGCTATAATATTACCAACTAATAAACCAATCTAGGGTGACAAGGAATTATGACATACAAGGCCAAGGTGTGATAACACATTTGGATAATAACTATGCCCAAAGCATTTAAATAAATAATTAAAGTAGAATGCAATAATTTAACACAAAGTAATTTGAAAACTGAGTTCAATATGATCAAAGGTATGACTTGCCTTGGAAAAGGTTTATGTACTGGTCTTGATCTTGGGTTGCTCCTTCTTCAACGAAATTCACCGACGAATCGACGTCTACTCGCAAACGAAACAAATAAACAAAATAAATAAATAACAAAGGTAAAACAAACTCCAAACTTTAAATAAAACTCTCATAAAAATAGAGCTCGAATTTAGATAAATTTAGAAATTTGAATGAGCTCAATCGGAGTTAGGATGCAAAAGTTATGGCCTCTGGAAGTTTTAAATCTAAAAGAAACCCTAATTTGGATTTTCTGGAATTTCCGAATTATTTCTTTGAAGAAAAATTGGATTATTGCGCAATGCTGACATCAGCAAGGAATTTCGGAATTAAAAGAAATCAGAAAAAGATTCGAACATGTGGGACCCACATGCCAGTGAGATGGCTCACGGTAGACCAAGTCTACTGAGCCTGCTAGATCTGGACCCGGTGGACTGCCGCGTGGGCGCACACGTGGACGATGACTGGGCAGACACATGCGCGCATGGGCTGATGTGGCGCTGAGGTGGAGGGTGGCACGGACCGCCAGGTCGACCAAACGTCGGCAAGGCTCCGGCGACCTTCGGTTTTAGCGAACGGCGGCGGTTAGGCGACGGCGAAGATGCGCATCTGGACCGGCGTGACACGACGAAGGTGGTGATGCTGTTAGATCTCGTCGACGATGACCACAACGGCGGCGGCGACGAGCTAAGCGGCGGAGCGGCACGGCTTGAGGAGGCGACGCCAAACCAAGGTTCCTCCGACGAAGATAACGCGCGCATCATGAAGGCCGTGATGCGGTGAACTCGAGGCTGGGCTTGATTATGACCGGGGCTCACCGACGGCGGCGCAATCTGGCGAAGAGCTCCTCGGCGGCGCTAGGTTTCGAGCTCCAATCTCGGCGAAAAGACGGCTCTCTAGGGTTCCTGGTCTTGGGGAAAAGGCGGCGGAGTGCGGGGCGATCCTCGTGACGCGGTCGCGGCGTTAAATAGTGCCCAGGAGCGAGGAGTCCGCGAGCGGCACGGCGGCCCGACGCGGCTCGGACACGGACTCTAGAGTCCGTGATGAAGACGACGAGGACATGGCGGGATGGGGCCCACATGTCGGCGGGTGCGGCTCAGCGCGGGTGCGTGCGAAGTGATGCGGGTGAGGCTGATGGGTGGGACCGGGGCTCGCGCGCGGGGAGAGAGAGGCGGAGGTGGGCTACGGGAGTTGGGCCGACGGCGGAGGGAGATGGGCCGGGTTAGGGAATTCGGCCCGAAGCTTTTTCCGTGATTTTAAATAGGTTTTCTATTTTAGAAAATACCAGAAATTCAAATAAGTAATAGAAAGTAGCAAATGAACTCAGAAAAATTCTTCAAAAATCTAGAAAATATATCTGAGCACAAAGAACCCAAATAAAATAGTTTTGGCTATTGTTCATGTTGGGATTATTCACATTAAAGGTTTTTGTTTGTAAAGTTCAATATTAAGCTTTGAATTTAAAATTCAAATAAATCCAAATGGTGAATTTTCTCCCTACTAACTACTAAAAGATTTTTAAACTCAAAAAATTGGGATGTTAGAGTATGCAACCGTCGCTGCATACCCATGCCTGTGCTCGCAAGCGCAGGGACCAATTGCCCAATACTCTGCAAGTAAAGGGGACCTCAAGTCCACACTCCACAAGTGTGGGGACCATAAACCCATCGTTTTCTTGATGGGGACCTCTTCTCAATACCCACATTCCACGAATGTGGAGACCTTAAGCCCATCATCTACATGACGGGGACCTCAAATATGCATTCCTGATCACCACATGACCAGGTCTTATGTATGCTCTCACAGTGCACATGAACAATTACAGTTTTGCAATAATCATGAACAACTTCAACAACATACATGAATAACAATCATTCGTATCATAAGCATTCATCATCTTTAACTAGCATATCACACTATCAATCAAACACAGCTAATATATATCAAATACTAGCATGTATCATAAGCATTCATCATCTTTATCCAGCATATCACACTATCAATCAAACACAGCTAATAAATATCAAATACTAGTATTCACTGTCAAACCATCCATAATTACTCTACCAAACAGAGTACTTGCCTTAACCGCGTGAGAACGGAGGATGTGAAGAGGGTGCTGCCTCCGGGACCAGTCCCCCACCTAAATTCATTAAAAGCGTACTAAGACAACAGTAATGGATCAAACAAACTATAAAAGCAAACACGAACTTGCAATAGTTCTTTTAACGCAAACCCAACTCTAATTCCTAAATGTTGTTCTGTCCCCTCTGTGGACAGTCACGTTCTAAAATTCATATCTTTTAGTACAGGAGTCCAAATGAGGTGTTCTTAGACTTCCTTGAAAGGATATCAATTTCTCCAACTAAACCTAGTTGGTGGGCCTTCCTGATTCGATTATATAATACACCTACCAAGCTAATTAATAGAATATCGATTTCACGTCTGGTTCTTTGGATAGTACACTAAAACTACCATAACTTTCAGTAATTTTGTCCAAATTTTGCGTTCTTGAGCTTCCCTGAAGGCTACGACAATTATCTACAACTTTCGTTATACTGAGCTCCTCTAATTGTCCATTTAACTGATTGCTCAAGTCAGATTACTAAAACCTGTTAGAATACTGACGGATTTATAGAACAGTCACACTAATAAATTCATAACTTCTGCTACAGAGGTCCGAATAACGCGATCTTGTACTTCGTCGAAAGCTAGAGACGTCCTCTACAATTCTCTAGGAGACGTCCAGAACTAAATCTGGTTGTATCTACACAAAAACTTCGATCTAAAACGAACTGTCCTGAGCAGGCCTGATTACCAACATTGCTACAACGATTAAAGGTGCATCTAATCGGGGGAAAACATGGGTTACCCTTGACGAACCGATTGCTGGGAATGAAGAGCACCCACCAGTGATCTCTCCCCATGAAGATGGTCTTCTCCCCTTCTTCTACCTCTTCCTCTTCCTCTCTTCCTTCCCCTCCTTCTTCTTCCCAATGGCCGGCAGCAGGGAGGATGACGCCGAGGAGAGGAGGAGCAATCGGAGGTGGAGGTACTATAGCGTGGCTACTGTAGCATGCGTACTGTAGCACAGCAGCTACTGTAGCATAGGTGGCTAGGGTTTAGCTCTCCCCCTCCCTTGACTTCTAATGGGCTGCTAGCCCACTTATGGGCCTTGGGCCACTATGGCCAGCTCCTCTCCTCTCGAATATAAATTGGCGGCCCATTCCTCTCCTAAAATTCTGAATTTTCTACCTTATTTCTCTTAATTCTCTCTCAATTTAGTTGTTCTCTCTCGAATATTCTTTCGAATACTTTTGGGGTATTACAGAAAGTCTATAGGAGAATACGATTTCCTTACTCGAAAGCGTAAACCTCAATAGAACATGTGCGAGAATACGTTTCCTCTGTTGGAAAGCGTATTTCTCTTTTTCTCTAGAATTTTCAAACTGAACCAAATTGAAACATTAATAACTTTTGCAAAAAATTCCAAATTGAATGATTTTTGTTTCTAAAATCATGCTATACCATAATATGTAAAAATATTTAAATTTGGTCACTGTTGAATTTATTGGATTAGACGTCGATTGCTCGAGCGATTATTTCGATGACCAACCATCCATATATTCAGAACAATAAGAGGAAGGCAAGAACCTACTTTGATCATGTTGATCCCATTATTTTACTTACTATACCTTGTTTAGCAAAATCTATTATGCATGCGTGTATGTTTGATATGAAAATGCTATGTTTAGGAAGTCAGTAGTTGTAAATCCTATTGCTGCATACACTCCTTGGAATATTCATCCCTTACTGGTGTAGCCACTAGATTATGGGTTAGACAATATATAATGTCATTTAGGAATTTTTGAGTAGGATTATCGTACAACTGCTTTTTAGAGCGATAGATTTTTCCTAAAAAATTATAAAAGGACAATATGATAAATGTGAATTTGGGAGATTTATGAAAAATTTCTAGAGGGGTGTACCTCTGTTATTTTGTATAAAAATAAAAATAAAAAACGTGAGCGAGTTATATTGTATTCTGAGAAGAGTGAGGGGTGTACCTCACTACTAGATAGGGGTAGATTCTCGCCTGAGGTCAATTAAGGATCGGACACCAGCAACTCCAATCTAAGACCTAACATACAATCATATGTGCTGGTGTAGGACGGCCTTAGCTAATTAAGTCATTGGAAACTAGTCTTGCACATTGGTAGGCCATAGAGTGCGGACATGACCGGGTAGGCATGTTCGAAGGGCTCCTTTCACCACGGTGTTGGGTACAAAGCTTGCCAACACAACTACAAATGCCTCACTTGACGAGGGGTACCCGGGTAAGTAAGGGTGAACATTTGCTGGGCTAGTGCAAGGTTAGGACTAGATGATGTAAAGGCTTCGATGCGTGTTCTAGACTGCTTATCTATAGTAGTGAGCGATGGCATTGACAGATGTTGAATAAACTAGAGAATTTGTGTACTATGGGTAAGTTGTACACCTCTATTGGGTGTAAATCTATTTAAATAGCCATGCCCGTGGTCATGAGCGTGCTTAGTGCAAACGATATGGGTTTAGTTTTGATTTTCACAAAAACTGTTTTATTGGTAAAACATGGGTAATGACTTGTGGGTTTTTATTTGAGTTAACTGCCATGTCTATGGCTGAACATGAAATATTGCTCACAGCCGAGGAGGGTTATGAGTTGTTGTCTTTATTCTTTTGTAATCGTAACCAAGAAGGGTTGCGAGCTGATGTTAATTTTCATTCAGTTCTTTACTTATTGTCCTATATCTATTTAACTGCTTTTAAATTTCCGTTGCAAATTACTACATATTGATATTACAAATAAAAATGGCTTTAAGCAAAATAACTTGTAGAGTAGAGTCTCATCCTTTGATAGCCTTGCATTTATTTAATTTTTTGCGATACACTACAAGTCTTGCTGAGTACGTATTGTACTCAATCTTGCTTATATTATTGTTCAGAGTTTGAAGATGAGCTAACGCCAGACGATACGTTCTTCGCACCCGGAACCAGAGAGTTCGATGACAGGTCTATCTAGGCCTTGTTTCTTGTCGGTTGCCTGAGGGATTGAATGGGCATGTCGCTGGAATTTTGCTACTTTTATTACTTCTTTCGCTGCTACTTTTACTCTATTGATGATTGCTTTTGTTTGGCCAGATGGCCGTTGATGTAATAACTTTACCGCTTAAGTTAAATACTCCTTTGCTTTACTTTTAGATGTGAATGTATGGATGTGAATGCCAAATGTTGTGAATGTGTGTACTAGCCACTATTCATGAGACTAGTATGGTATACACATAGAGTCTTCGGGTATTCCACGCCCGAGGGTCCGACAGCGGACCAACATCCCTCTGGCCCATTTCCTATCCAGCCCAATCGGCACAGCCGACCGCTCAGCCCAACCGCCTCACCGCCAGCCTGGCCCAACTACCGCCTAACCCTAGTGCCCACGGCGCCATCCCTGGGCCCACCTACCAGCTACCGCTGCTTTGGGCTTCCGTGCCACACTCGCATCCCGAGGCCATAAATAGGCCCGGGCATCCTCGTTTTGTGCGCCCTTGCTCTGCCCTAACCCATCACCATTGTGCCTAGCCCCCCTCCACCGGAACGCCACCATACGCCGCCGCATGACTTCATCTTCTCGAGAGCTGGCGCCGGCTGTCCTCTCTTGTTCTTCCTCATCGAAGCACCCCCGAGTCATCGCAGCTGTGCCATCATGATCACCTCCTCCTTCTCCACCGAGTGCGCCCGTCCTCTGGAGCTCCCATGTCTCCTATCGTTAGCACCAACTCCATCTTCATCAACTCCGGTTGCATCCCGTCTCCCTGAAACATCTTTGCCGCGTTCCCCGCCGTGTCGGTAAGATCCTCTGAAATCCACTCGTGTCATATCATGTCCCACCCCTTGATCTACGTTTTCCCTCTCTCGATTTGAAGTTTCCTCTGTCATGCTCTGAGATTGTGTCTTCTCTTTCATCTCTGGTCGCCATCACTTTGCTGGCCGATTGCGCCTTCTCTGGTGATCTTCGCTGCACATGGATCCCACCATAGTGATCCCCGCGCCGCATTCTACGACATGCTCCCCTTACTTTTCCCGGAGCGTCACCGTAGTGCATCACCAACGAGCAAGCCGTCGTCGGTGCGATCGCTGTCGATCCTTACCGCCGCACCTGCGTCACCGAGATCGCCTTCACTCCCTCTTTCCGTTTTGCCCATCCACTTGCACCGTCATGACCCACAACTCTGACAAGCCTTGGAGCTCATATGCCACTAACTTGTTGTCCACGCTAGTGACGCATCAGTGACATGTCACTACCACATAGACCTCCCCATCCTCTATGTTCGCAGCACCACCCATGCACTGAGCCAACGTCAGTGCCTCGTCATGCACCACCAGCCCCACTCATTAGAGACAGCAAGTCACCACCATGTGGACCCCTTGTGTCAACCTAACACCTCAAGCCCTAGATCTAATCCTGACCCTATGACAAGCGGGCCCACATGTCATCAACCTAACCGCGTGCATTCGGTCCACCATAGTCTAGAGCCAACTCCGTGGACCTGGTCTATAAACCATTGACCCACATGTCAATTCCTCATCCTATTTTTTGGAATTATTTTAATTCTAGAAATTCATAAATATTAGTAGGTCCCACATGTCATACACTCATCTATTCTCCAATATTCCTGAAATAAAATATTCTGGGAATATTTAGTAGACCCTACTTGTTAGTTTCTCTCCCCCTTTTTCTATTTCAGCATTTTTCTTCGTGATCAAATTTCGAGAGCTCGTTCTTTCTCATACGAACTCCGATTGAACCCATTCGAGTTTCTAAATTCATCTAAATTCAATATCTACCTTCCAGTACCATTCAATTTCAATTTAGAGTTTATTTGATTTATATTTTTGAATTTTTTGTTTTGCGCTTTCTTTCTCATTAGACGTTGAAGTTCTAGAATCGTTTGAAGGAGCTGAAGGTCAAGGAATTAGAAGATCGAAGATAAAATAAGAACATCATTGCTATAGTAAGACATGTTGTACCTTTGGCCATGTTGAACCCAGTTTTCCTAAATTACTTTAATTCAAATTACTGCATTTTACTTTAAGTATTTATTTAAATGCTTTGTGATTAGTTATATACCAATTTGATTATATCCACCTTTCCTATTGTATTATCATAATCTTTAGTTATATGCCATGCAACGAGTCATTCATCTCATTTGAGCTACAAATATAAATTAACTAAGTGATTATGGAACTGTGAGTAAAACTATGTGCTGCATGCTATTACTCGTTGATGACATGTGTTGTATTTAACCAACAGAGTAAGAAAATATTTAGACTAAGGCGAGTGGATGGAACTCTGTGATATGGTAGCTGTGTGATTGGGAAATACAAAATGGTTACTTAGTTAGAATTTGGTAGTCTCGCCTTAATTAAGGCCTTAACTTTGTGCACCATTGAACTGAGCCACAACTATACAACCACATGCCTGGTATGGGATGGGCCTAACTTAGTAATTTATGAAATCACGACATTGATTACTCAGGTAGTAGGTTAGGCGCTTAGTGATGGGTGGAGGTGTGGACTACTTTCTAGGTCACATTTATGGTCGGTTCGCCGCTTCCAGGTCCAACGGTGTGCGTCATATCAAAGCGTCGTGTTAGGGTTGGTACGATGGTAAAACACATCGGGAGTATCAATTGTCGAGATGAAGTTTTAGAAAGGTTTTGTTGTGATCAGCTCCGTACATGTTGATTGTATCATGTGGGTAAAGTGTACAACCTCTGCAGAGTGTTCACAATCTATTCGAATAGCCGCGTCTGTGGTCATGGACATGCTCGGGGATTTCACACGAGGGGTAAATTTTCATAAAACATTTGGGAAGGGACAACTATGTGATTTAATTCATATGGCTGTGTGAAAGAAACTGATTAAGCTCTATGTTTTTGTGAAAACAATTGTTAAACTATTATTTTTTATTTGTGAACTATGTTTGCAATCTATTATTTGTATTCAATTGCAAATGATGCCTTATTGTAAAATAGCCATAGAAGCCATCTTCTTTGGAATAAGTCATCATCTAAGATTGTATTCTGTGGTACAACTTGTTGAGTACTTAAAGTACTCATTCTTGCTGCAATCATTTAGGTAAGTGGAGGAATCGTCGCCTGCTTCCGAGGAGGAGCTTTACGAGGATGGTGATTGTCAGGTCTCGATCCTAGTCGATTGCCTGTGGGCATATGGATGGGCTTCACTAAAATTATTTTGTTACCTTGCGCTGCACCTTAATTGAGCTACTCACCTTCTGAGACGTTAATTGTAAGCTTTGATCTTAAGGTTGTTACTATGATAATTATTGTTATTTGCCTAATTATTAGTCATCTTTGCATATAGAGTGATATTTCATCGATGTTATCACTGTGTATAATAACGTGATCCTAGACTAATGCAGTATACATAAAGTGTCACATCCCCAAATTAATAAAGAGGTTTATTATGCATCTCATTAGCATGCATCATGTTTTGAAACTTTTTAATTACATATTGTACTTGGAAAATCTCAAAATACTCATGAAACATCCACTTTAAATTTGAACTCCAAACCAAAAACTGAAATAAATGCTAATGAAGATCCTATAGAAATAATTTATTCAAATACTATTTTAATTATCACAAATTAATATAATTTTTCCCAAATTTTTGGGACTGGTTTGAACCCTAAGAAAATTCAAACACCTTTAAAAGACCTTGTCTAAGTTTGGATTTATACATTACAAAATATATTAGGAACAGTAGGGTTTAATAATTTTTATGGACACTAGGTTATACCAGGAACCCCCAGAAATTATTTCATGATTTTAGGAATTTTATTTCTATTTTTAAGCTCTGGTCAAAGTAGGAAAAACAATTTGAATTTCAGTCAAACCCTTGACCCAAACGATGCCGCATCGTTCATTGGGCTCGAGCCCGACCTGGCGAGCTGACTCGGGCGAGTCGACTAACTGCACCTTCGCATGCGACCGTCTGATCGAGGTTCAACGGCCCGAATCTCGCATCCAATTGACCAGTCCGAAACCCCCCACCCATCTCGTCCGTCCATTCGCAATCCAACGGCCAATCTAAACCACTTAATCGCACCCCGTCGTGAGACTGGCGCGCCGGGCCCGCTTGTCAGACCTTTCTTCTTCCTTGGGTAGGCGCGCCAGCGTTGCAAGCCACGCGCCACGCCATCTGCTCGGCGCTTGGCGCCCGTCACGGCGTGAGTCCACCGCCATCGCAGACCACTCCTGGAGCTTCTCCGTCCCACGCCGCCTCCATTCCCGTCAACACCCGAGCATTTTAACCCTATGAGCGCCTCCTTCTTCCTCATCTTTCCTCTCGGGTCTGAGGAAAGAGAGGCTTGTGCTTGCTCTCTACACGGGTGAGTTTCCTCCGCATGGTATCCCCCATCTCTATGATCCTTACCAATTCCATTTTTGCTCATTTTGGACCTTGGTTCCTCTTGTAGCTCCCGGACCACAAGTGGCGCGTTGGAAGCTCTAGAGCACGCACCAAGACCTCTCTGTGTCAACCCTTGTCTTCAAGAGGTATTATCCTCAACTGAGAGCTTCATGGTGTGTCACTTAACCTCACCTTACTTTCCCCTCAACCCAATTGGTCGATGCATTGCAGGATCGCTCGAATTTGGATCTTGCCCTTTTTGTCGGCCGAAAGTCCTTTTCTTCGTCCTTTGTCACTCAGGTAAGTCACATACCCTTTTCCTTGTATTGATACCATCTCCATCCCTTCTTGAAGCCTTCCCAACCTTTTCTTGTTGGGTTGTTTGCACAGATTATCTCTTCCACGTTGATCCTAGCGCCGTCGCCGCCTTTGCCGTGGACGACACATCCCCGAGTTTCCCTGGCCTCTACAACCCTCTGGTAATCTCCTGGAGTCCACCAGTAGCTCACCCGTGTCTTGTTTTGCTCGATGCACCACCGAAACACTGCATGCACCTTTGCCGTGTAGCTCACTGCCGCTCCACTCCAGCCAACCGGCGGTCTAGACCACCTCCGCCACCGAAACCACTGCCATTAGGTGCGCAAGCTTATTATGAGCCCATTCATGCCCTTGGCTTGAGTCGCCACGGCTGGGATCGCTGGCGAGGCTCCGGTCAACACCGAGCTATTTTGTCGGAACGCCCGACAATCCTGTAGAAGCGTCATTATGATTTAATCGTGATGATTAGCTTTTAATGACTCGATCTTTGTCGGAAAATCGAGATTAGTCGATTTAATGGTCGGCTTAGTACCTATGACATGTGGGTCCATATGTCCGGTTAAGTGGATGCGTAAAACTTAGTAGTACATTTTCTCTTACGGAAAACGCTTTTCCAGTAGCGTTAGAACAAATTTACGCCGTGAAAGGAATACGTTTTTCTCGAATACGCCTTCGGCATGTTTTGGTTGGGCTCGATCACGCACGACCGAGTCAACCCCGACCGGGGCCCTTTGTCGCGATCGTGGCTAGCGCTGGTCGGTAGAAAGAGTAATTAATACTTTATGAAATTCGAAATCTGTTAATTTATACACTGAAAATTGGTATTAACTTCTAAAATGTATAACTAAATCATTTTAACTCCAAACTAAGTGAAACCACTTCTGATAATTTTTATTTTTAATGAAATTTATATTAAAATTGGTTTCAACATGTCTCTGTAGTGAGAGCATTATTTTGGAAAATGAGCTATTAACACTATTATTGTTACAAAAGAAAACACTGATAACTTTGAAAATTCATAACTAAATCATGAAAACTCCAATTGAGGCAAACTCAACTGTTTTGAACTTGTAATAATATTGCCTATTATCCATGTAATCCATGTACTCGCCACTGCTCTACAAAATTTCACTTCATAATTAAATTATATAAATGAAGGCATATTAAAATCTGAAATTCAAACCACCATAACTTTCATATACTAAATCAAAATGAAATAATTCTTTCACCAAAAATCATGTAAAATCATGACTTAGCTACTGTAGAAAAATCGTGCATTTTTAAGCATCTTGATTTTTAAGCATCTTGATTCCGAGCTCATTGATATTGACTCTTACGCTACTGAGGGAGAGAAATTAGCCTACCAGCAAGGCAAGCATCCTTTGAACTTTCTTTTTTCATCATATTTGATCCTAATTTTGTTAGGGTAGATGCAATGATAATTGTTTGCATGATAGTTTTATAATGTCGCTATTTTGTGATGAGTAGTTAGACACATCCTATTATCTTGTCATTGTGGCTATCCATGAATTACCCCAGTACTGAAATATTTATGATAGGATGTATGAAATAATGTCGTTCAAGTTTGCTTAGCCATGCAAGTCTAGAAACGGTAGTTTCATTGTCGGGAATAACCCGACAATTATGGGATAAACACCACTCTCTTTATATACTTTTGTTTCAGATCTTCGTATCTGTTTTCTAAGTTAAATTTTGTCATTTTAAATGAGCTTTTGGTCTGGACAAGTGATGGCTAGTGATGGTGCCTTCGTGCACGAGAATTGGGTATGTGGTTGGACTTGTCTGGACAATTAAGGACCGAACTTTGGTAACGTCGTTGATTCAAGTACATTCGTGCTATCACACGCGGGTTGGGAGCCGTATGGTTAAGTAGGGGGAAGGTTTTATTGTGTTGAGTCCCACGGTGGTGAAATTGTAAGGGCATGGGACCGTGAAATCCCGTGTTCCTTTGGGCCGATAGGATGGGGGCGTTAACGTCTTGTGTTTCCTAGGATATATAGGATGGAGGCGTTAACGTCTTGTGTTTCCTAGGAGCCATGGGTTGAGGGACTTGGCTCAATAGGATCTTCTTGCTAAAACGACCGTATCTTGATTTACCTTACGGCATACCATAGGAAGTATGCTATATTCGGAGGCATCGGAGGCTTACGGGCTAATCAAGTCGTGTGGGTAAAGTAGTACACCACTGCAGGGTATAAATCTATTCGAATAGCTGTGTCCGCGGTTATGGACAACCGCTTGAGTTCGGGAGTTACTATTGTTAGACTTGGAATTAAAATTGTGGTTATAACTTGGTATCTACATGAATGGGATGTTCATGCTTGTTGTTGTATCAAAGTGGACCTCCACTTTGTTGTTGGTATGATTCATTTGTTATTGAATTCATTACTTATTCACATGCTTTACTTCTACTTCAAATCTGATTTTGAAATGGCACTTGAAAAACTAGTATGTGTAGGTTGTTCAGTATTGCGTCTCTTTCGCAAAATTAAGCCAATATGAGCCCTTCCTTTGAATGACCTTATGCATAAATATTTTTATTTGTGTAAGACTTGCGAGTACCTTTTGTACTCAGCTAGGTGTTTGCTTGGCTTTTACAGTGAAGAAGATAATGAGACCGACGACCTCGTCGGTGTCGATTTAGGCGACACCGATGAGTAGTTTGCTATCATCTAACTCCCAGTTGGTTGCCGATGGGTTATGGGGCATACCATTGCTGGTCTTTTGGTCTATTTATGTGTTTCCGCTGCTACTTAATACTCTCTTTTAAATTTGGCCGGTCGGCCACTTGTATTAGTTGTAAACTTGGAACTATGTTGTATGTCTTTTGAACCATTTATGTATGAATGTTGTATGGATGTGAGCAACGTTGTATGAGAGTATGACTATATTGGTCGCTGATCTTGGGAGCCAATATAAGTTGTACTCGCTGTTCATGGCTTCCTATTTAACTCACTAAGTGTAGCGTTTGACTTGTTGGAGAACCGACAATCATGTAGTGCTCGCAGAGGAGCGGCGCGCATGATCATCGGGGCTCTAGTTTGTGTTAAGTCTCTCATTTAGATGGAGTTAAGTTGGAATCCATTTACCGGAGATCCAGAGTTGTGTCCTTAAGACCAGGCTTAGTCTCGGTCTTACGGAGATAACTCCGGGGTCCCCACAGCGTTGGTATCAGAGCCATACTGACTGTAGGTTAGAGATAGCACTGGCGTTAGAGTTAGTAAGCCTTCTTGAGTCAAAATATTTTTAAAATTATCAAATTAATTTCAGAAAGTTTAAGTTAGGAATGTCCTTTATTCCTCATCCATCCTAGCATCCTTTCTTACCCTATTTCGGTTTTTAAAGAAGTCTTACCTTGTTGTTCTTGCTTTTAGATGAGTCGCCAATACCTGGTCAAAGAAACTCAAGCTGAGAACGTGGATGGATACCCGGCGCTTCTCCGAGAGATGATGTGGAGGGCGAATTTTACTTATCAGCCAACCTACGCCATCTATCACCGCGAAAGGGGGCCAAGCATGGAGGATTACTTGGTCGTGATCAACATCATCGCCAGACGAGTCACGGGGAGTATCCCATATTGTTTCCAGGCACGTGGCACCTCTAAGGCCATGGCTCTACAGGAAGTGGCTCGTGTGGCCATGAGCCACCTCCGTTATGATCTGACGGAGTTGTCTCAGCCGCCTTACGACCATTTTCCTATGAGAGAGCGTGGCGCGGAGGTAGACACCTTTGCCCGGATTCAGTTTGGGGAAGATCCCCAGGTTAGGCATTTGGCAAGATTGGTTCATATCATGGACCAAATCCATCGGTGCACTGTGTATGAGTTGTACGAGACTCGTCAGCGTCTCGTGGTGGCCCAAGAACACTTGCAACTCATGTGTAGTATGGGGATCATTGACCGCCATGTGGTTTATGGCGCAATGGAGATTTCCCCATATGCTTCAGCACCGCCGATGTACCGTCTTCCAGCAGTGCTAGGGCATGTACCCAACTATGGGGCGAGACGCCAGGTTCGCATGTCGCTTGGATTTGCTCGCACTCGTAGGATGGAACTCTTTGGAGGCCATGTGATAGAGCAAGGCTCCCTTTACGCCTTCCTAATTTTGGAGACCCGATGATACGGATCCCCGAGGCACATCTTCGGACGAGTTTAGGTAAACTTTGATCGGAACAACATTTAGGATGTAGTAGGTGTTAGCTCATGGTTGGGCATGTATCTTTGATTCCCTGTAATAGGTTAGTGGTACTTGAACTATTATTGTCCTTCTTGCAATAACTTTTAATTCTGGCAGTTGCTTTTCGCCCACAGGCCTTTCTGGATGTAATTGCATTGGAAAAACTATGATTTGAAGTTATGGATCTTGTACTGGCATTAGCGCCTTTGTACGCCCATTCGGTGTTATGTTTTTGGTGCATCTTATATCATTATGCATGCTTAATTAAGAACTTTGTGCTTGCTGTCCAAAGTTTTATTATTCGTACTTTTCCAGCAATCTTGGCCTCTTTTTAACATTCCTTGTCACTCCAGGATGTCAGGCCCTAACACTCGTGCTAGAGCTCAGCGCGATGGGGGATCTCCACCCGTGGCACTCGCTCTGCTGTAGTAGAACTTTACGCCGCGAGGAGAGGGTGAGCCCTCTCGCAAAGCACCGTCCATGGGACACTCATCCGAGGAAGTGCTTCCTCCGCCACCCACTATGGCGGAAGTCTTGGCCTGGTCGAGAGAAGCAGGATGGATCGGACCAGGATCACGGAGGCTATAGCTCGCAACACGTCTCTGCTCCTGCGGCGGCAGGGAGAGGGACATCGAGAGCGGCGTGGGGGTCTCGCTGAGTTTCAGCGAACAAATCCTCCCACCTTTGCGGGTAGCGGAGACCCTATGGAGGCTGAAGATTGGCTGAGGGATGTGGAGAAGAAACTAGCCATTGCTCAGTGCACGGGCATTGAGAGAGTTCTTTTTGCCAGCTATCAGGTGGAAGGCGCTGCTAGTGCGTGGTGGGATAACTATTCCGCCATGCAGCCTGAAGGAGAGGTTCCATCATGGAACGAATTTCGAGCAGCCTTCAGGGAGGCCTATATTCCTGATGGAGTCATGTCGATCAAGCAGTAGTAGTTTTTGCTTTGAAGCAAGGAAGGAAGACTGTCACTGAGTATCTTCAGGAGTTCAACTCCTTGGCCCGCTATGCCCCGGATGACGTCTCCACAGATGCCCGCCGCCAGCGCCGGTTCATGGGCGGCTTGACTGAAGAGATGCAACTGGCTTTAGTTGTGCATGATTTCAGGAACTTCCAACACATGGTGAACAAGGCCATTGTGGTGGAGCACAAGAGTGTGGCTGTAGAGGAGTCCAGGAAGAGGAAGAAAGCCGCTCAGTTTTCAGCTAGCGGCAGTTTTCCTCGGCAGCGCACCGGGCCGCCTCAGACACCTCGTTCTCAGGCCCTAGTGCCACCGAGACCTCCTGTGGCACCTCCACGACCTTCTCCACCCATGGTGCAGCGGTACAATGGGAGTAAGAACTCCCAAAGCAGTGGTACATACAAGCCCAACGTCACTTGCTTTCATTGTGGTCGCCTTGGCCACTATGCCTCTCATTGCCTCGCCAAGCAGCGGGGAATGCCTTAGGTTTATCGTGCTCCTACACCACCAGCTGTGGCACGACCTACACCACCTCCGAGAGCAGCATCTACCCCTCCTCAGGTCCCTGCACGTGGCCGAGTGAACCACGTCACCGCTGAGGAGGCGAGCGACGCTCCAGACGTCGTTTTGGGTACACTTCTTGTTAATTCTTGTCCAAGATCGCTTTATTTGATTCAGAGCATCTCATTCATTCATCAAAGAAGAATATGCTGCACTTAATCAATTTGAAATGCATAAACTTCAGCCATCTTATCAAATCCAGTCGCCGGGATCGGTTTTCCAAACCGATCAAGTCTGCCGGGACGTAAAAGTGGAAATTCAACATATCAACTTCTTGGCAAACTTATTTGTGATAAAATCAGCGGGTATTGATGTGATTTTGGGAATGGATTGGCTGTCCAAAAATCAGGGAAAGATCGATTGCGCTCTACGGTCTATTTTTGTCACTAGTGAAGACGGCAGTCAGGTCGTTTTTGTACCTTCAGTGGGCAATTCTCATCTCTATGCTTTGGAAGCTTGTACCGCCCTTGAACTTGAGAAAGTGCCTATGGTGTGTGAATATCCAGATGTATTCCCCGAAGAACTCCCAGGCATACCTCCTGATCCAGAAGTCGAGTTCGTCATCGAGCTCGTGCCCGGTACTACGCCAATCTCAAAACGGCCATACTGGATGCCTCCTAATGAGTTAGAAAAATTGAAGAAGCAACTCCAAGAACTTCAAGACAAGGGATTTGTTAGGCCGAGCTCCTCACCTTGGGGATGTCTGGCCATCTTTGTCAAAAAGAAAGACAAGAGTTTGCGGATGTGTGTTGACTACCGTCTGTTAAATGAAGTCACTATCAAAAATAAATATCCTCTTCCGCGGATTGATGATTTATTCGATCAATTGAGTGGAGCCCAAGTATTCTCCAAGGTTGATTTGCGCTTGGGCTATCATCAAATTAAGGTTCGAACTGAAGACATTCCGAAGACAGCATTCTCTACTCGGTATGGTCTATACGAGTACACTGTCATGTCTTTTGGTTTGACGAATGCACCGGCTTACTTCATGAATCTTATGAATTCAGTTTTCATGGAGTATTTGGATAAGTTTGTGGTTGTATTCATCGATGATATCCTTATCTACTCAAAGTCCGATGAAGAACACGAGCAGCACTTGAGGCTTGTGTTGGAAAAGCTTCGTCAACATCAGCTTTATGCTAAATTCAGTAAATGCGAGTTCTGGCTTCATGAAGTTAGTTTCTTGGGCCATGTCCTATCCAAGGGCGGTATCGCTATTGATCCTAGCAAAGTGCAAGATGTCCTTGATGGGAGACAGCCCAGAAACATCACTGATATTCGCAGTTTTCTCGGACTTGCGGGTTATTATCGCAGGTTCATCCAGAACTTCTCCAGAATTGCGAGACCAATGACTCAACTTCTGAAGAAAGAAAAGAAGTTCGAATGGTCGCCTGAATGTGAGGAGAGTTTTCAGGTTCTAAAGGAATGCCTGACCAAAGCTCCAGTACTTATCTTGCCCGACATTCACAAGAGCTTCGATATTTATTGTGATGCATCTCGCCATGGGCTCGGTTGTGTGCTTATGCAAGAGGGCCGAGTGATGGCTTATGCATCAAGGCAATTGAGACCTCATGAGTTGAATTATCCCACTCATGATTTGGAACTTGCAGCGGTCATTCATGCTCTGAAGATTTGGCGCCATTACCTCATCGGAATCGTTATAAATCTACACCGACCACAAGAGTCTTAAATATATCTTCACCCAAGCCGATCTGAATTTGAGGCAAAGAAGATGGCTTGAGTTGATCAAAGATTATGATTTTGGACTCCATTATCATCCAGGAAAAGCGAATGTGGTAGCCGATGCCTTAAGCAGAAAGTCTCAGTGCAACTGTTTATCGGTAACTCCCATTTCGGCAGGCTTGTGTGTTGCGATGCAACGTCTGCACCTGGAGATAATTGAAGAAGGTTCTCTCGCTACCCTTAGTGTGAATTTTACACTCGAGGACCAGATTAGGAAGCCTGAAGACCGACTTGGAAGTCGCTCAAACCGGAAGCATTGAAGAAAGGCAAGGCCAAAGGTTTCAAAGAAGATGCACAGGGCACTCTGTTGTACGGAAACCGGTTGGTGGTGCCTTTTGACCGCGCCTTGAGAGAACTCATTCTCAAAGAGGCTCATGACTCCAAGTTCTCTATCCACCCAGGTAGCACCAAGATGTACCAAGATCTTAAGAAGCGGATATGGTGGAGCCGAATGAAGCGGCAAATCGCTCAATTTGTGGCCAGGTGTGATGTATGCCAAAGAGTCAAAGCTGAGCATTTGAAGCCGGTAGGTACTCTACAACCCCTTCCCATTCCCAAGTGGAAATGGGAAGAAGTTGGCATGGATTTTATCACCGGCCTTCCAAAGACTCAAGCTGGGTCCGATTCCATATGGGTGATTGTTGATCGTCTGACGAAGGTTGCCCATTTCATTCCTGTCAAGACCACTTACACCGGGGTCAAGCTAGCAGAGTTGTACATCTCTAGGATTGTTTGTCTCCATGGTGTACCAAAAGTGATCATTTCTGATAGGGGTCCCTAGTTCACCTCACACTTCTGGAAGTGCTTGCACCAAGCAATGGGAACCAATCTATCTTTCAGCTCCGCTTACCACCCACAAACAGATGGGCTAACTGAAAGGGTGAATCAAATTTTAGAAGACCTTCTCCGAGCATGTGTGCTGTCCTATAGCAAGAATTGGGAGAAATACTTGCCGTTTGCGGAGTTCTCCTACAACAATAGCTTCCAATCAAGCATTCAAATGTCCCCCTTTGAGGCATTATATGGGAGAGCTTGCAGGACACCTTTGAACTTGTCCGAAACCGGGGAGAGGTCATTTTATGGTCCAACCTTGGTAGAGGATGCAGAAGAACAAGTTCGTGTCATCCACGAACGACTACGGACGACTCAATCTCGTCAGAAGTCCTATGCCGACCACCGTCGTCGTGATTTGAGTTTTGAGGTGGACGATCATGTCTATCTTAAAGTTTCTCCAATGAAAGGAACACATCGTTTCCAAATCAAAGGCAAATTGGCACCTCGCTACATCGGACCTTTCCGAGTTCTAGCAAAGTTGGGACCGGTGGCTTATCAAATAGAATTGCCACCATCACTTGCAGATGTGCACGATGTTTTCCATGTTTCACAGCTAAGAAAATGTCTTCGTATCCCAACCGAAGCCACTGAGCTTGAAGAACTTGACCTGCAGCCCGATCTTTCTTATCGGGAGCACCCGATTCGCATTCTTGAAGAAAAGGAGCGCAAGACACGTAATCGCAATATCAAATTCATCAAGGTTCAGTGGAGCAATCACACTAAAGATGAAGCAACATGGGAGCGGGAAGACAAAGTGCGGGCCAATTATCCAGATCTTTTTCCTTCTACTTAAAATGTCTTCGAATCAAGAAAGGAAAGTTTAAACAAAGCAATGGGAAGGAAAAATGTAATGACCATTCCTTGTAACCCTACAAAGATATATTGGCACTATCTTTGAAGGAAATCAAGACAACAGATGTTTTGTTTTCTTTTAGAACCTTCCTATCCAACTTCCACCCTATCGATCTCGGGGTCGAGATCTTTTGTAAGGGGGGAGGTTTGTCACATCCCCAAATTAATAAAGAGGTTTATTATGCATCTCATTAGCATGCATCATGTTTTGAAACTTTTTAATTACCTATTGTACTTGGAAAATCTCAAAATACTCATGAAACATCCACTTTAAATTTGAACTCCAAACCAAAAACTGAAATAAATGCTACTGAAGATCCTCTAGAAATAATTTATTCAAATACTATTTTAATTATCAAAAATTAATATAATTTTTCCCAAATTTTTGGGACTGGTTTGAACCCTAAGAAAATTCAAACACCTTTAAAAGACCTTGTCTAAGTTTAGATTTATATATTACAAAATATTTTAGGAATAGTAGGGTTTAATAATTTTTATGGACACTAGATTATACCAGAAACCCCCATAAATTATTTCATGATTTTAGGAATTTTATTTCTATTTTTAAGCTCTGGTCAAAGTAGGAAAAACAATTTGAATTTCAGTCAAACCCTTGACCCAAACCAATCGCTACTGTTCATTGGGCTCGAGCCCGACCTGGCGAGCTGACTCGGGCGAGTCGACTAACTGCACCTTCGCATGCGACCGTCTGATCGAGGTTCAACGGCCCAGATCTCGCATCCAATTGACTAGTCCGAAACCCCCCACCCATCTCGTCCGTCCATTCGCAATCCAACGGCCAATCTAAACCACTTAATCGCACCCCGCCGTGAGACTGGCGCGCCGGGCCCGCTTGTCAGAGCTTTCTTCTTCCTTGGGCAGAGGCGCGCTCAGGCGCTGCAAGCCACGCGGCCACGCCATCCTGTCCGAGCCGTTGGCGCTCCGTCACGGCGTGAGTCCACCGCCATCGCAGACCACTCTTGGAGCTTCTCCGTCCCACGCCGCCTCCATTCCCGTCAACACCCGAGCATTTTAACCCTATGAGCGCCTCCTTCTTCCTCATCTTTCCTCTCAGTCTGAGGAAAGAGAGGCTTTTGCTTGCTCTCTACACGGGTGAGTTTCCTCCGCATGGTTTCCCCTATCTCTATGATCCTTACCAATTCCATTTTTGCTCATTTTGGACCTTGGTTCCTCTTGTAGCTCCCGGACCACAGTGGCGCCGTTGGAAGCTCTAGAGCACGCATCGAAGACCTCTCTGTGTCAACCCTTGTCTTCAAGAGGTATTATCCTCAACTGAGAGCTTCATGGTGTGTCACTTAACCTCACCTTACTTTCCCCTCAACCCAATTGGTCGATGCATTGCAGGATCGCTCGAATTTGGATCTTGCCCTTTTTGTCGGCCGAAAGTCCTTTTCTTCGTCCTTTGTCACTCAGGTAAGTCACATACCCTTTTCCTTGTATTGATACCATCTCCATCCCTTCTTGAAGCCTTCCCAACCTTTTCTTGTTGGGTTGTTTGCACAGATTATCTCTTCCACGTTGATCCTAGCGCCGCCGCTGCCGTGGACGACACATCCCCGAGTTTCCCTGGCCTCTACAACCCTCTGGTAATCTCCTGGAGTCCACCAGTAGCTCACCCGTGTCTTGTTTTGCTCGATGCACCACCGAAACACTGCATGCACCTTTGCCGTGTAGCTCACTGCTGCTCCACTCCGGCTAACCGGCGGTCTAGACCACCTCCGCCACCGAAACCACTGCCATTAGGTGCGCAAGCTTATTATGAGCCCATTCATGCCCTTGGCTTGAGTCGCCACGGCCGGGATCGCCGGCGAGGCTCCGGTCAACACCGAGCTATTTTGTCGGAACGCCCGACAATCCTGTAGAAGCGTCATTATGATTTAATCGTGATGATTAGCTTTTAATGACTCGATCTTTGACGGAAAACCGAGATTAGTCGATTTAATGGTCGGCTTAGTACCTATGACATGTGGGTCCATATGTCCGGTTAAGTGGATGCGTAAAACTTAGTAGTACGTTTTCTCTTACGGAAAACGCTTTTCCAGTAGCGTTAGAACAAATTTACGTTTTCGTGAAAGGAATACGTTTTCTCTCGAATACGCCTTCGGCATGTTTTCGGTTGGGCTCGGTCACGGCTACCCGAGTCAACCCCGACTTCGGGGCCCGCCTGTCAGCGACTGCGGCTAGCGCGGGGTCGGTAGAAAGAGTAATTAATACTTTATGAAATTCGAAATCTGTTAATTTATAAACTAAAAATTGGTATTAACTTCTAAAATGTATAACTAAATCATTTTAACTCCAAACTAAGTGAAACCACTTCTGATAATTTTTATTTTTAATGAACTTTATATTAAAATTGGTTTCCAACATGTCTCTGTAGCAGAGAGCGTTATTTTCGAAAATGAGCTATTAACACTATTATTGTTACAAAAGAAAACACTGATAACTTTGAAAATTCATAACTAAATCATGAAAACTCCAATTGAGGCAAACTCAACTGTTTGAACTTGTAATAATATTGCCTATTATCCATGTAATCCATGTACTCGCCACTGCTCTACAAAATTTCACTTCATAATTAAATTATATAAATGAAGGCACATTGAAATCTGAAATTCAAACCACCATAACTTTCATATACTAAATCAAAATGAAATAATTATTTCACCAAAAATCATGTAAAATCATGACTTAGCTACTGTAGAAAAATCGTGTAATTTTAAGCATCTTGATTTTTGGAGTATTTCTCGATGTTTCTTCGGTATTGTATTTATATAGATTCCGAGCTCATTGATATTGACTCTTACACTACTGAGGGAGAGCAATTAGCCTACCAGCAAGGCAAGCATCCTTTGAACTTTCTTTTTGCATCATATTTGATCCCAATTTTGTTAGGGTAGATGCAATGATAATTGCTTGCATAATAGTTTTATAATGTTGCTATTTTTGTGATGAGTAGTTAGACACATCCTATTATCTTGTCATTGTGGCTATCCATGAATTACCCAAGTACTGAAATATTTATGATAGGATGTATGAAATAATGTTGTTCGAGTTTGCTTAGCCATGCAAGTCTAGAAACGGTAGTTTCATTGTCGGGAATAACCCGACAATTATGGGATAAACACCACTCTCTTTATATACTTTTGTTTTAGATCTTCGTATCTGTTTTCTAAGTTAAATTTTGTCGACAAGTGATGGCTAGTGATGGTGCCTTTGTGCACGAGAATCGGGTATGTGGTTGGACTTGTTTGGACAATTAAGGACCGAACTTTGGTAACGTCGTTGATTCAAGTACATTCGTGCTATCACATGCGGGTTGGGAGCCGTATGGTTAAGTAGGGGGAAGGTTTTATTGTGTTGAGTCCCACGGTGGTGAAATTGTAAGGGCATGGGACCGTGAAATCCCGTGTTCCTTTGGGCCGATAGGATGGGGGCGTTAACATCTTGTGTTTCCTAGGATATATAGGATGGAGGCGTTAACGTCTTGTGTTTCCTAGGAGCCATGGGTTGAGGGACTTGGCTCAATAGGATCTTCTTGCTAAAAACGACCGTATCTTGATTTACCCGGCCGGCATACCATAGGAAGTATGCTATATTCGGAGGCATCTGGAGGCTTACGGGCTAATCAAGTCATGTGGGTAAAGTAGTACACCCCTGCAGGGTATAAATCTATTCGAATAGCCGTGTCCGCGGTTATGGACAACCGCTTGAGTTCGGGAGTTACTATTGTTAGACTTGAAATTAAAATTGTGGTTATAACTTGGTATCTACATGAATAGGATGTTCATGCTTGTTGTTGTATCAAAGTGGACCGCCACTTTGTTGTTGGTATGATTCATTTATTATTGAATTCATTACTTATTCACATGTTTTACTTCTACTTCAAATCTGATTTTGAAATGGCACTTGAAAAACTAGTATGTGTAGGTTGTTCAGTATTGCGTCTCTTTCACAAAATTAAGCCAATATGAGCCCTTCCTTTGAATGACCTTATGCATAAATATTTTTATTTGTGTAAGACTTGCGAGTACCTTTTGTACTCAGCTAGGTGTTTGCTGGCTTTTACAGGTGAAGAAGATAATGAGACCGACGAGCTCGTCGGTGTCGATTTAGGCGACACCGATGAGTAGTTTGCTATCATCTAACTCCCAGTTGGTTGCCGATGGGTTATGGGGCATACCATTGCTGGTCTTTTGGTCTATTTATGTGTTTCCGCTGCTACTTAATACTCTCTTTTAAATTTGGCCGGTCGGCCACTTATATTAGTTGTAAACTTGGAACTATGTTGTATGTCTTTTGAACCATTTATGTATGAATGTTGTATGTATGTGAGCAACGTTGTATGAGAGTATGACTATATTGGTCGCTGATCTTGGGAGCCAATATAAGTTGTACTCGCTGTTCATGGCTTCCTATTTAACTCACTAAGTGTAGCGTTTGACTTGTTGGAGAACCGACAATCATGTAGTGCTCGCAGAGGAGCGGCGCACATGATCGTCGGGGCTCCAGTTTGAGTTAAGCCTCTCATTTATATGGAGTTAATTTGGAATCCATTTACCGGAGGTCTAGAGTTGTGTCCTCAAGACCAGGCTTAGTCTCGGTCTTACGGAGATAACTCCGGGGTCCCACATAAAGGGTCTAGAATTGCATTTTTGGGTCTCGACAACGTGGTTCAAACACACCTCCAAACACTCCTACCCAAGTGTTTGATCACATTCTCCAAAATTTCACTTCGCTGGCCACGGTTGGTCTGACCGCCTGGCTTGGCCGGTCAGACCACCTACAACTTGACAGTCAGACGACACTCCGCTATACTGAGAGCTTCTCCCAAACACCTCGAACATATTAAGACAAGCAAGGCACTTAAAATTTTCAACCATGCATACTTGAACACTGATCATCACAAAGTTATTTAATTGTACTAATTCGATAGTCAGCAGAGCAAAACACTTCTCTTACTCCCTCAGGTCGAAAAAAAGAATGACATTTTGGAAATAGGAGTATCTCCAGTAGATTAAAAAAAGGTGTGTCTAATGAACCACGGAGGTCCTAATTTTGGCTCGATCTTTCGATGAGAAGGTAAGTTCGGTAGTAGTCGATCAACTCTCACGATCCTAGCTACAAACTCGTAAAGCTCGAAACCACGCAATAACTGAACTGCTCGACAAGTCGTTATCAACCGTGCACGAATACCCGGTTGACCTGATCACGAAGATCGATTCTTGCATACACCGAAGAAGCACACAAGAACAAGATAAATAAGCAATCTAAAATTGCGATAGGAATTGAATGTATTGATAAGTGGGGTTCCAAAGAACAATATTGTTGTTGATCTCGTCGACCAAGAGGACAAAGAATAAAGTAGCAAAGCTAAACTTCAATCAACAAAACCCGAGGAACTAAAGAGAATGGCGGCCACTATCTATAGGAGAAGGGAGATGCGGCGTGGGTACTGTTCATGTATGAACAATACAGCATGAACAGTGCTGGCCCTAGGTTTCCATATGGACCAGGGAGGTGGCCAGCCCAAATACCCTAAAGTGGTGGCTATCCTTTGGACCCAATAATTAATACAAGGTCCTCGGCCCAATATGAGGTGGCGCAACACCATATGTAAGTGAAGTAAATTCGTCGTCGTCGACCCGTTCGAGTAGAGTTTGATACAGCTGAGTAGCCCGGTTGGAGATAGAGTAGCGGTCGTATCCGGCGGGTTAATGTCCTCATCATCCTCCCCTTCTTACATTTGAGTCATCGTCGACTCAAGCTCATCGTCCAACTCCAAGAAAAGCTTTAGAACTTGTAGCAGCACATTCTCATCTTTCTACAAAATGTTGACAACAGCAGGTAGCAAAGAAATAGATAAAGCTTTGGAAAGTAAAGGTGAGTGTGCATGAAACAAATCAACAAAGCAATATTTTCTTATAGTATTTAGTGTGCAACTCAATTTGCAAGTATAAGTGAGCATCACACATGAATTGTTGTTCAAAACAACAAGTGTCAATTCATTTATGTTATCACAAGTTATGCATATTCGATATAATAGAAATTGATTGTTGACACCATATTCACCAATTAATTTAAAACAGTAGATGTAGGTACTAGAAGGAGAATTTAGATATAAAATTTTAGAAACTTTCTCTATAGCACATTCCAGACTAATGGGCTCATTAAGCATGATATAACTGTTAGACCCGGGTATTAATACACCCAGATCCTCTGTGCATTTCTGGACTAGTCCCATGATCAGTAGCTAGTCCACACAGTAAATAAAATGATAACAAATTCATATCACAACTTTATTAATAAATAACAACAGAGTTGATTACAAAGGAGGCTTACAGGCCCACAATAAAATAAACACAGCGGAAGACGAAGATGTAGTAGGGTCCAGTTAATCTGCCACAGGCAATCGACTGGGGAAACGGCCTAGTCGTCGAGGTCCACATCGGTAGCAAAGTCTTTCTCCTCTGAAATTTGTTTGCATAAGCAAGAATGAGCACAACTTCCGTGCTCGCAAGTTACACCCGTCAAGTAACAGAATGACATGCATATGGATGTAACAAAGGATGGTTTATAAGGTTATTTGCATAAAGCAGTATTTTCTTTAAATACTTGTACTAGGTTCCAAAGCAGTTATTAAGTAACTAAAATTTATAAATTCTCAATTTTATAGTCGGATAACATTCACACATGAATGGTGAAGGATACCCTCCTATCACATGGCTTCCTGCCCAATTCCCATCTGGATAAACCAGTTTTGAAGAAGTTTCTTTTCAAATAAAACCAAAGTCTAACTTTGAGTAGTTCTGCTAGCAGGTCCATAACCGTGGACACGGCTATTCGAATAGTTTTACACTCTGCAGAGGTTGTACAGCTTTACCCACATGACAAGACTTCTCTAGTTTGTCCGGCATATATCTATGCCACCGCTCACTACCTTTGGTAAGCGGTCTAGAGCACGTGTCGAGGCCTTTACAATATTTTGTCTTAATGTATTCGTGCCCGCTAAGGTTTCGCTACCTTGGACTGGCCATCCTCCGGAAGCCCCCTCTTACGCCAGATGGGTCTAATGTCTGACCAACGCCCATACCAACAACATAGCACAAACGACACTAAGACATTACAAATTATTTAGCCAAGTCCCGCCCATACGGGACATGTGGTGGTACGGTTAGGCGTAGCATCATGCGCTCGAAGACCGGTCCTTAACTGACTTGGGCAACTTTCCAATAAAACCCATGGGCCTTAACCCTAACCAGATTAAGCCCGTGCATGAACCTACACCCACCAATCATCCATTCCGCCCAAGTCCAAACCATCATTTTATTTTATTTTCCAAGTCATTTGTAAAACTCCCATGACACACAGATGCCAAGGGTACAATTTAATCAATAATTGATTGATGGCTGAAATTCCCCAAAAACAAGTTTGGTCTAAAAGCATGGCTAAGCAATACGTTTAACTGATCCTAGTTCATACTATCATATCAACCAGGTTTGATCTAGGGTGACAATGTGTTTGATTTAATATCAACATTGGCCATACAAAGGATTTTAGGCATAACTATATATTTAAAATAGGAATTTAAGATTACTGATATAAATAAGCATGCAATAATAATTTAAAATAGAATATAAATAATTTAAAATAGTAGGATGAATATGATCAAGGGTATAACTTGCCTTGCTTGATGAGGTGACGTTGTTTTTCTTAACAGATCACCTTAACAGAACTTCTGGTGTTAAGGTGACGTTGTTTTTCTTAACAGGTCACCTAGTACTCACAAGTACTATCTTCAGGTAGTCCAAGTGTACGATCACGATGATCACACAGTCAAAATCAATCCTCTTATGTTGCTCTTCAGTCGGCGTCGAAATCTGATTCTCCGAAGTCGTCGAAATCTAACGTGAAAATAAGCCAAATTCAAACTAAATTCAAATAACAATTCAAATGAACTCCAAATTAAATAATTTTAGTGTAAATGGCTAGATTATAATTTTATAAAGATTTTGCAACTTGAATCACCCAAATCGGAGTTTGGATGCAAAAGATATGAATTTTAGAAGATTGAAATTACATAAAATGATAAATTAGGGTTTAAAGAAATTGCAGGTCAAAAGAACCCAAAATCAAATGATTTTGGTTTAGATGGCTAGATCTTGTTTTTATAAGAATATAGAAATTTGAATGGACGAAATCGGAGTTCGTATGAGGGAGAACGAACCCCGGGAAATTCTAAATCTAAATAAAACATAATTTTCAGATTTTATTGATTTTCCCGAATTATTTTTCTAAAGGAAATCCTAATTATTGCGCAAGCATGACGTCAGCGAGGGAAAATGATTTTCCCGGCCGAATTATTTTTCTAAAGGAAATGTTTTCTTTCTCTGACATGTGGGCCCTCTAGTCAAAGACTAGGTCCATGGTTGGTCCATAGTCCACCGCGGACTCGGCTCATGGAACAGTGCACGGGGTGAGATGCTGGCACGGTGGGGTGATGTGGCTTAGCCACATCGGTAGTTGTGCTGAGTTGGCGCTTGCGTGGCATCGCGGTGGCGGTGAGGTGGTGACGACGTGGACGCCGGCGGGTGGTGGTGCTCCATCCCCGATGGTTGCCGACGACTGCAGGCACAGCGGCGATGGTGAGTGGTACCAATAGCACGAGGGCGATGAGGGGATCCTAGGGCTTACCTCTTCGGTGAGAGAGCGACGGGGAAAGGCCGGCGGCGAAGATGACGACTCGGCTCACGGCGACGAAGGAGCTCCGGCGGTGCTCCAGTGGCAAGGAGGTGCGCACGGGGTCGGCGGTGAGTGGGCGATGCCTTTGGTGCAGACGGCGACGGCGAGGAGGCAATGTCGGCGCCGGAATCGGAGGAGAACGAACTCGCGGTCGGCGGCGAGGGAATGCGAAATCCGGCCGATAGAGAGGAAAAGGGAAGAAGTGAATGGAGGCATCGAGTTCAGCGAGAAGAGGCGGAGCTGGGGCGCTACTTATAGGAGTCGGAGGGAGCCGAGAGGAGGAGGTCGTGTGCGCGGGTGCGGCGGCGGCGGTTAGTACTCGCGGGTGAAAACGGCAAAACCGACGCGAAGAAAGGAGATCATGGGCGGAGTGGAGGCGGCGAGACGTGGGCATTTTAATGCGCACCTCCGCGTGAAGAAAGGAAGTGAAAAGGGCGGCATTGATGGAGCTCGCGGTGTGTTAATGGAGGCAGTTCGGAGTCTTCGCGCGAGGAAGAAAGGGGAGGAGGAAGAAGGGGTCGGCGGGACCACCTGGCAGCGGCGGAAGCGGAGGCTGGCGGGTGGGGTCGGGGCGGTGAGAGAGAAGCGGGCGGGCCGAGTGGAGCTGGTGGGCCGGCGGTGCGCGTGGAAGGAGTGGGCCGGGAGATATTTCAGCCCAAAGAGGTTTTGAAAATTTCAAATGCTTTTACAATTTAATTAATCTAGTTAATTCAAAAAGGCTTTTAGAAAATAGTAAAATACATCCAAAAATTCTAGAAAAATTCACAGAAATTCCTAGAGTTATTTTGGACTTAAATAAAATAGTTCCAACTTAAAGTTGGCTATAGTTTTAGCAAATAAATTGTTTTGGCTTTAAAATATTTATAAAAAGGCTTTTAAAAACTCAGAAAATTTCTATAAATTAAGTAAATTTTTATTTTTCAATTTAAATCCAATAAAACTTCAATAACTTCAAATAAATTTTAAATTTGACTTTCAAAATTTCAGAGATTCAAATAAGGCAATCAAACTCTGGCAAATTCTCAGAAAATCCAATTAGAACAATAACTTTATTTTATTTTATTTTGGTAACATAACTTTGGGATGTTACAATAACACACTGCATCAGTAGGGGATATTCTATCAAGTATTTCCTTATATGTAATTAATTCAATATGTGCAAAATTATGAGAATTCAGATCAGCACATGATTCGTTTAAGGCAACACAAAGAAAATCAAAATATTGCACTACAGCAGGTATATACTCACAAGGTTGCTCTATGTCTTGCTGTAGCACCAAATCAGTACCCTTCTCATTGTCGTCCTCATCAGATATTGTAGGTACCTCAAACTGCTCCTCTAATGACATAAGATGCGCCAGATCATCCTTCATCTCTTCATGCGTCTCGGTGGTATCTGTAGACAGAGTAGGAGCCAAAACAATGTCAGCATTTTCAGTTACCTTCGATTGCCCCTCACTTGTGACTATGGGTGGTGAAGGTACAAAACAGTAGGGATTAGTGGAGAGCGATTGTGGCAGGTGATGATGGTGGTGCGGCAGGGAGCAATTAAACACTAGATGCGAAAAGACAAGGACAAAGCTACGCAAAGGAAACACGAGATGCAACTAGACAATGATGAACTAGATTCTAACTAAACTAGAGATCAGCAGCTAACACGACGATGCAACCAATGATTCAACGAACAAACTGAAAAGAAAAATGCAAGGGCTCAACGGGCTCGGTATGGATGATAGATGCAAAAAATTTTGTGGGCACTTTTCTAGACTCTAGGTATGAAAAATGAATCTACTACTAAGGGTATTGATTTCTCATCGAAGAACTGTAGCTCTGATACCACTTGATGAACCACGGAGGTCCTGATTTTAGCCTGATCTTTCGATAAGAAGGTAAGTTCGGTAGTAGTCGTTCAACTCTCACGATCCTGGTTACGAACTCGCAAAGCTCGAAACCACGCAATCGCTGAACTACTCGACAAGTTGTTATCAACCGTGCACGAATACCCAGTTGTCCTGATCACGAAGATCGATTCCTGCATACAACTAAGAAGCACGCAAGAACAAGATAAATAAGCAATCTGAAATTACGAATAGGAAATAAATGTATTGATAAGTGGAGTTCCCAAGAACAATATCGCTATTGATCTCACCGACCAAGAGGACAAAGAATAAAGTAGCAAAGCTAAACTTCAATCAACAAAACCCGAGGAACTAAAGGGGATGGCGGCCACTATCTATAGGAGAAGGGAGAGGCGGCGCGGGTACTGTTCACATATGAACAATACCACATGAACGGTGCTGACCCTAGGTTTCCATATAGGCCAGGGAGATGGCCGGCCCAAATACCCCAAAGTGGTGGCTATCCTTTGTACCTAATAATTAATACAAGGCCCTCGGCTCAATGTGAGGTGGCGTAGAACTAGATATAAGTAAAGTAAATTCGTCGGCGGCGGCCCGTTCGAGTAGAGTTTGACACAGCTGAGTAGCCCGGTTGGAGATGGAGTAGCGATTGTATCCGGCGAGTTGATGTCCTCGTCAGTGTCTATACAATACTAGAGTGTTTTTTCATCAAAATCAGTCGAAATTTTGGCCCTTGATCAAAATCCCACCGCCCGGATCTCTCCCCATTTCAACTATATATTCAGCCCTCCCTCACCCCTAACCCTAATCCCTTTCCACCTACCCAACCTCGCCCCCCCCCCACCTCTAGCGCTGGCGAGACCTGCCGAATTCCCCATTCGGCGCACACCGCCATCTCGCCCTCCCCGATCCTCTTCTTCCTCGGCACTGACCGTGACCTCCCATGCTCCCCCCGTCTCCCACCACCACCCTGACTGGCTCCGATAGCACCACCACCACTGCCCTCGTCATCGCCTCCTCGGATCTTGTCACCCCCACCCATCATCACTGCCCACCATCCTCCTCCATCCTGCGGCCGAGGCAGGGCCGCCGCCTCACCACACCATAGCAGTTGTAGCCTCCCTCCCCTCTAAACTCAGGGCTCCGGTGAACCCTAACCTAATTGTTCAACCTAAGCTCTAACCCGGTGATGGTGGGAGGCGACGGCGCTAGATAGGAGGGTGAGCCCGTCGAAGCACGAATATCCAAGCCGATCCAAGGTTTAGAAATTCGATTGATTTTGCGAATTTTTTTACTTGAGTGTTGTATAGCAAATCTGAAATTGAAGTCACTCAAATTCTCCACCCTTGGAATTCATCGAGATCTGTGACACCTAAGTCCTAAAATTCCCCGCATCCTCTCTCCTCTCCTCCTTGCCCAACCCACACCACTGATGTCCCTCGCTGTTGTCCCCGCAACCTTGCCTTTCTGACTGCCCCTCTACCATCATCGCACCGATTCATTTTCTTCTGTACTACCACCACTATGCCTCCTCGCCTTCTCCTTCCTTGCCATTGGTGGCGACCTCCCGTAGCCATCCGCACCACCACTACCTCACAGCTCTTCCCCCCAACAACTATCGCCGCCGTCTTCCATGCCCCTTGATGTCACGGAAAAAAATCCTATAGGACCTGGTCCATAACTCCATCTCAGTAGACCAATTTCACCGCGTGACACGTGTATTTACCAATCTCAAAGCGCATATCCTCATAATCCCTATTCCCTATTAACGATTCCAAAGGATTCTTTCACCCTGTTTTACATTAAATTCTCCTGGAATAGAGATTATAGGGTTGTGCACTTTGAGATTAGTAAATACACATATCACACAGTAAAATTGGTCTACTGAAATAGAGTTATGGACTAGATTCTATATAATTTTTTTCCTGATGTCACTTACCGCTAACTAATTGACCGTAGTTGGAGGGCCTTCACCGCCTCGCAGCACGTCACCAAGTGTTGCCCACCATCGGCCCACCGCCATGCACCATCAACTCTGTGGTTAGGGGCCTCGTGAACTCCGAAAACTACTGGAGCACGGATCTTGACGTATGACCTAATGGCGCAATTTCTAACCTTTTGTTTTTGAAAATCATGTGTATAATTTATAGCATATTCCTTACGAAATTGCCGTTGCCTCCCAATGCGATTTTTTTTTGGGAAGCCTGCATGGGAGGCCCGTACAATATATATATTAATATATATATAAAGGTGAAAACAAAGGTTTATGTACAGGAAGAGAAGAAAAAATTGTACAGCCTAGTAAAAGGTAACAATGTAAATTAGAGGATTGTCTCTAACCATTTTGCGATTTGTTGCCTTTGAACATCTTGTACCATGCACAAGCAGAATGAGTTTATTCTTGAAACAACGTTTTCCAAATGCGAATTTGATCACCAATCTTTATTTAACGGTGACACTTTGTAAATGTTGTTTGAAATGGTTGTATGTGGCGACCTGTGCAGGAGTGCTGCACCATCGGAAAGAAATGTTCAAGTGGTCAACGCCACATAGATCAACTTCAGGACATGAACACACGTAGCCTGGCCAGTGGTCTGCCATGGCGCAAAGAAAGCAAACGCTAAAATTGGCCCGCCTTAACATAGCAAGCGCAGCTCCTCTGGGCCAGTATATATAGCCTTCCCCCTTCCAAGCTCCCAAAAACCATCGATCGGCGGCGAAGACACGCACTATACACATACAGCGGAAATGGCCTTCAGCGACAATGCAATTAGGGTCTTCTTCCTCCTGATGGTCGTGTGCGCCGCAGCGCAGGCGAAACCCACCCCAAAGGAGAAGGCGAGCGCCCCCGCCCCCGCCGCAGCCGGGCCAGAGGGCGCCGCGGCCGGGCCCGAGGGCGCCGCGGCGGCGTCCGGGCCCGGTGGTTCCTTCGACATCACCAAGCTGGGCGCCAAGGCCGACGGCAAGGCGGACTGCACCAAGGCGCTGCAGGAGGCGTGGACGTCGGCGTGCGGGGGCACCGGGAAGCAGACGATCCTCATCCCTAAGGGCGACTATCTGACGGGGCCCCTCAACTTGAGTGGGCCGTGCAAGGGCGACGTGACCATCCAGCTCGACGGCAACCTGCTCGGCTCCACCGACCTCGGCCAGTACAAGAGCAACTGGATCGAGATCATCCGCGTCGACAACCTCGTCATCACCGGCGCCGGCAAGCTCGACGGGCAGGGCCCCGCCGTCTGGAGCAAGAACGCCTGCGACAAGAAGTACGACTGCAAGATCCTGCCCAACGTACGTGAGCCAGCTTTCTTATACACGCATTTGAGCATTTCATTTCATTCATTTGCCAATCAAGCAACTATATAGCCTAATGCTGATGCATTCATGCATGTTTATGAATTTTGACCTGTAGTCATTGGTGCTGGACTTCGTGAACAACGGGCTAGTCTCCGGGATCACGCTGCTGAACGCCAAGTTCTTCCACATGAACGTGTTCAAGTGCACGAACGTGACCATCAAGGACGTGACGGTCACTGCGCCGGAGGACAGTCCCAACACGGACGGCATCCACATCGGCGACTCGTCCAAGATCACTATCACCGGCACGACCATCGGAACCGGGGACGACTGCATCTCCATCGGCCCGGGTAGCGAGGGGATCAACATCACCGGTGTCACCTGCGGCCCCGGCCACGGCATCAGCGTGGGCAGCCTCGGGCGGTACAAGGACGAGAAGGACGTGACAGACGTGAACGTCAAGGACTGCACGCTCAAGAAGACCTCCAACGGCGTCCGGATCAAGTCCTACGAGGACGCGGCGTCGACGGTCACCGCCTCCAAGCTCAGCTACGAGAACATCAAGATGGAGGACGTGGCCAACCCCATCATCATCGACATGAAGTACTGCCCCAACAAGATCTGCACCGCCAAAGGCGCGTCCAAGGTCACCATCAAGGACGTCACCTTCCGCAACATCACCGGAACCTCGTCCACGCCGGAGGCCGTCAGCCTGCTCTGTTCCGACAAGCTGCCTTGCGACGGCGTGCAGATGTTCGACGTTAAGGTCGAGTTCAGCGGCACCAACAACAAGACCATGGCGGTCTGCAAGAACGCCAAGGGCACTACCAAGGGTTGCCTCGAGGCACTGGCTTGCCTGTGATTTCTCCATTGATTTGTCTGCTCTAAAAAAGAGGGAACATGCAGATCGGTCCATGAGATCATCGCCGAGGCCCTACAAAACTATACCATAAATACTAGAATTTCCCTCTACGCCTCCATGACATCGACACCTTTAATTTGTGGATGTCATGAGGAGACCGGCTTAAAATTTTTGTCATTTTTACTGAATTTTGTCGTGTTACCGTGCATGCATGCATGGTTGAGAGGTCATTATTTGTACGACAACAATTCATTCGTTGAATTTTATCATACAAATTTCTATCTAATATCTCGAGTTACAGACTTACCGTGTTCATCACTTGGTTGCTATACACTTGCACACTCTCCACTTGGTAGAAAGCGGAAAAACAATGCCGAGGGACGACTACAAAGTTGTCTGCTTCGGTACCACGGTCACCCATCTATAATCTTCGTTGTAAAAGTTTGGTACTTACATACTTTATCTATAAGGGTGTGTTTGGTTGTCCGTACCAAATGTTACATGTATGAGATGGTTCAAGAATAAAAAGGCATCCATTTGTTTGGTTGCTTGAATTAAACAATTCCATCATGGATGGTAGGATACAAATTTGAGAAATATTCTTTTAGATGATAAACCATCTCATTCACCAAAAATAATGGAACCACGTATTACGGGACCATCGTATCCCATTCATTCTCATCCCACAAACCAAACACGTAAGCTATCTATCATCTTATTAAAGCAGAGTCAAAAAAGTCATCATGTCTAATGCACCGGCCTACTTCATGAACCTTATGATTTCGGTTTTCATGGAATACTTGGATCATTTCGTCGTCGTGTTTATCGATGACATCCTCATCTACTCCAAGTCTGATGAACAATGTGGGGACCATGGTAATTATCTCCATAAGACCGAGATTAGACAAGGTTTTAGGGACATAATTACGGGTCTCCGGTAAATGAATTCCAATTTAACTCTATCCAAGTGAGAGGCTTAGCCGAATGCTAGAGCCTCAACGATCATGCGCGCTGCTCCTTTGCGAGCGCTACATGATTGTCGATTCTCTTTCGATTCGAAGCACTACACTTAGTGAGTTAAATGGGGATCCATTGACAATGAGTATGACATATATTGGCTCCCAAGATCAACGACCAATATACTCATACCCTCATCCAACGTTGGTTACATCCATACAACGCATACAACAAGAGATAAAAAGACATACTGCATAATAGTCAAAGTCTACAGCTTATTACATACGGCCGACCGACCAAATTCAAAGTAAAGTATCAAGTAGCAGCGGAAGTAAATAAATAAAGCAAAAAACCAGTAGTGGTATGCCCATCACCCATCGGCAACCGACTGGGGGTTAAATGATAACACACTACTCGTTAGTGTCACCCAAGTCAACACTAACGAGATCGTCATACTCATAATCTTCCTCACCTGAAAAAGGCCAGCAAACACACGGGCGAGCGAACAAGCCAAGACCGCTCCCCTTGCCAGTTAGACCGCTAGCCAAAGGCCGGTCTGACCGCCAGTCCATGACTTAGCCAAAATTCCAGCCTGGAAACTCGAACCTTCTCTGGAATTTTCAAACAAATAGAACTTTTGCCTAGAGGCTCCAAAAATTATAGGACCAAGAGTAGTAGAACCTCCTCTCTTGCCTACACCCTCTATTTTTGGCCCAGCTCAAAAATCCAAAGCCACTTTAATGGTCGGTCTGACCGCTCAGCGGTAGCCGATCAAACCGCCACACTAGTCGGTCGGATCGCTGCCCTAGCCGGTCGGACCGCCAGCCTCTCACAAGAAAAACAACCCGACAGGACCGGTCTGACCGCCCCTATGGCCAGTTAGACCACCTCAGACCTGACAGCACAAGAACTTCACCAAAAAACGAGGGTTTCTTGAAACACCTCGACGCTATTGCCAATTGTTCAACACACTAAGATTAGGATCATATCCACATGATCTCCACGTTCGTAAAAGAAGTTCACAAGACATAGATGTAATACTCCAAAGTGGAAAACGGGAGAAAACCAGTTATTCAAAGGAAAAAGGGTTAATTAGAAATTGATCCAGAAGAAGGATCTAATAGAAAATAGTTAATTAGTCAGTTAAAAAAAGGGGTTAGCAGCAGTTTTTGGGCAGCGTGGGCTGAGGCCTCAGGCCCATGAGCTTTCGGCCCATAGGTGGAGGGAGGAGTCCGGCTTTAAAAGGGGGCCAAACCCTAGGTCGCCCCCTCTCCTCCCCCCTATGGCCGCCACCCCCACTCCCCCCTTGCGCCTCCCTCATGGCTGCCTCCACCCCTTCCCTCCCCTCTCCAAACTGCCCCATCTTCCATTGGTGCCTCCTCCTTGCTACCGGTGTTCCTGCGCCAACCAAGCGAAGAAAGGACCGTAGGACTGCATCCTTTTGAGAGGAAGGAAGGGAAAGAGGGAGAGGATCGTCTTCATAGGGGTGGTTCATCATCTTCCTGCGATTCTTCAAGGGTAACGACGAGTGTTCTTCGCTGTTTGATTAGTATATTATGCATTTACGGTTTCGTTTAGTAGATCGATTACTTTTGCTGCTAGATCGCGTTCTGTTCAGATTAGTGCGTGGAAGTTTTGGCATCCTTAGAAGCGGAATCTGGGAATCTTGTCTCATAGAGATAGTTGGGTTTTGTTCTTAGCTTTAATTGGCCGCCAAGAACACTCAATTCCGATTTACGGTTTAGAAGTTACGTTGATTTAATTGCTGTTGTCCCAAAATCCTGACGAGAATCTGCAGTCGTTTTGATTAATAATTAAGAAGCTGTTAGAGGCCGAATTGGACGTCTCCATCACCTAGAGAGTTGTAGTTTATCTCGTTATCTTTCATTGCCGGCAAGAATCACGTCATTTGGACCTCTGTAGGAAAAGTTATGATTTTTCTTAGGGAGTATGTGCTGTGGAATGATGGCTGGTCTGACAGGTTTTAGTGTTTCGACTTAAGCATATACTTAGAGGAAAAAATCAGAGGGGCTCACCATAACTAAAAATGTAGATAATCCTTCCAGCTTTCAGGAAAACTAAAGATCATGAAATTCGGATGAACGTAGAGAAAGTTATGACAGTTTCTTTGTTGCTGTCCAGAGACCCGACGCGAGAATTGATTCTCTGTTGTATGGCTTGGTAGGGCTAGTAAAGGGACGAATCAGAGAACCTCACCAACTAGGTTTAGAAGGGGAATTCAATAACCTTTTCAGAATGTCCAAGATCTCTTTATTTGGATTTCTGTACAATTAGTTATGTTTTTTCGAAGGTGACTGTCCACTGGTAGGACAGACTGGTAGTTGGTAATAGAATTGGGGACCGCGTTTGAGTGGCCGTTATGCTCAGTTGTATCTATAGTTTTTCTTTTGAATCTATATGGTAGCCTTAGCGTGTCTCATATGTTATCCAGGTGTGGGTTTGATTCCGGGAGCAGCACCGTATCCCCAACCTCCTCGTTCGCACGGTTCAGGCAAGTGCATTGTTGTTAAATGGGTGTCATTGATTGGCTATGTTTGTGTGCTATTTGATATATGGTTGCATAGCAAGATGGCTTACTTGATGAATATTTAAGTATGGTGATGGCTCAAATTATGCTTATGCTCTACTGTGGTTCAATGTTGTTGTCTTTTGGTAAGATTGATGATGAATGAGAGATGAGCATTTGCATATTGAGAGCATATTGAGGCTTGGTCGCGGTGACCAAGCATGTTTCCTTTGAGATCCCGTCATGAATGTGACGGGCCGAGATCCTCACTCGTGGAGCATGGGCTTGAGGTCCCGTTACTTATGAGTAACAGCAATTGGTCCTGTGCATGCGCCGCATGTGCATGGGTATGCGGCGGCGGTTGCATACTCAGACATCGTGTAATGCACACGTAAAGTTAGAGATAAAGGTTCCTTGAGCATTGTATTTGCATATGAGATGTTCTATTGTTGATCTCCTTTACATGTATGTTGATGTTATAGTTTTTTTATGCACTTGCTGAGTCTGTGGACTCACTCTTGCTTTTATTGTTGTTTTAGGTACCTAAGCCAAGAACGACATGCATGGGGGGAATGTAACACCCCAGGACCCACATTACCCTGGAATGCTACTTAACCACTCTACAGCTAGCCAATAATTTCAAGACAAATTATTTCGGCAACAACTCTAGGCAAGAATCAATAAGAGAAGAAGGAGAAGAAGGAGAGGAAGGAGAAGAAGGAGGGAAAGGAGAAGAAGAACTCGCGTGGGGATTGGTTCAGCAAGCTAGCGGTTCTACAAGGGTAACGAGATGCCTTCTCCGCTGTTTGATCCATAGTAGATGCGAAACCGATTAGAATTGTTGGATAAATGTTGGACTGCAGAAGATTCGATTCTGTCCAGTACCTTGCGTGGGTATTTTTGTGTATTTAGAGGCTGAATTTTAAGATTCCATCTCCTAGAGTTATGTGGGATCTGTCGTTATCTTTCAGTAGCCGCGAAGACCACTCAATTCCGAGGTCTGAGTCAAAAGTTATGATCGTTTTAGTATCTGCTGCCAGAAATCTGACGAGAATAATCTGTCTGGTTATTTCCTAAAATATGAAAGGGAAATTGTTAGAATCTGAAAGTTCACACAACTAGGTTATTGTAGATAATTCGATAAACTTTTCAGATTGATAAAGAACGATCAATTCGGAGTTACCTATTAAAAGTTATGGTCATTTTAGTTTTGCTGTTCGATTGTGTAGGCTGTTCTGTACTGAAAGTTCAAACTATGGTTAGCCTAATATTTTGGCCGAATTGGATTATCGTGTCAACTAGAGTATTGTAGATTAGTCAGTTAAGAATCTACAGAAATTGGGTTTACCTCTTTTTGACTTCCAGTTCATGAGTTATGTCATTTACCGTGCTGCTGTCCAGAAACGGTATATGGCAGGAAACGTTGTTTTTCAGTTTCAGCTTTGTAAACTCGTTTTGAGTCGTCAAGTAAGCGATGTAGAATGCTGATTAGTAGCGCTGGGTATATTATGTCCTTATTGGAATTATTTTACCTGTTTAGGAGGTGAAGCCTCAGGTTTAGGAGTATCAACTTGGCCGGCTAACGCGTCGCATCGTGGAAGGCAAGTAATTGTAGCAGTGTTACTACCGTTTAATTGGTTGTTCTTGCTACTTGCAATCTGTATGATTCTCGTATTTTGGAGTATTTTGCCATGTTTGGTTGACTTACAAATGAGGTGATAACAACAATTAATAATTTAATGTTTTACTTTGGCTATCTTGTGTGTAGTCATGAAGTGGTTGCTTTATGTGCTGAATGTGGATCATGGATGTATTTTCTATAGTGATTATGTGGTAGTAGTACAAGTTAATCTTGTTGGTGCCCTTATGGAGATGACACATATGGGGTTTATGAGTATCATGTCATTCATAACATATCATGACATTGCATTGTGGATGTCGCCGCTTATGGCGCGATCAGTCTGCAGTCAAAGATCGTACATTCTTGTCAGAGATCGATGTACACTCTTACCCGATGGGTAAGAGTGCAGTGGAGCATGGCATGCATTTGCATTAAGCATTGTGGATGGAGGACATGCATACTTATGCCAATGGTTGAAATCTTAAGAGGCAGGACTCATGTTAGTCCATGTGGTTAATTGAATGAGATAGTGGAATGTGGTTGCGGTCATGCAATAATATAATTTGTGTTGTAGCTTGCTTGTTATTTGATTAACCTGTTACTCAATTTACTTGCTGAGATTTTATCTCACTCTTATTGTTTCTTCCCCCCTTTCAGGTGATTCTTAAGCATTCCTGGGATGGGTAGAGCGGCACTACAATAATGCACTCAATTCATAGTTTCATGCTGTAATAAAGTTGAGAGGAAACTAGCCTAATGACTAGCTATTCACGAGTGTTCTGTTGAATTATTATTGATGCATTTGTGGACTACACTTGGATTAATCTGCTAGAGGTTGTTTAATTATTGAACTTGTTACCGTTATCTTTATTCCCTTAGTTGTTTATGCTTCCGCTTATTGATTCTTGCCTAGAGTTGTTGCCGAAATGATTTGTCTTGAAATTATTGGCTAGCTGTAGAGTGGTTAAGTAGCATTCCAGGGTAATGTGGGTCCTGGGGTGTTACAGTTGGTATCAGAGCCTAGGCTTTAGGTTCTAGGAGGAGTAAGAAAATTGACACACTTGCACATGTAGGATGGGGAAGGGTTTGCATGTCTTGCTTATACCTTGTTGAATTCTTTAATTTATTGCTTGTGCTTCACTTGTGTGAGATTAATGTTTTTGCTTGCTTGTGGGTTGTGGTGGCTGCAGGAATGCCACCTAAGGGTAGTGGCCGTGTTCGTGCTGCTACGCCGGTAGCACAACCGGCGGTTGAGGAGGCTGAGGATGCTCAGCCAGTGGGCGGTAACCAAGAGGAGCTGTTGGCTGTGATCAGGGCCATGCAGCAAGAGCTGAGGGCTTTGAAACAGGGGCAGGTGGCCCCTGGTGCTGATGCCGCTCCGGTACCTGAGGTTGCGGCGGTGGAGCAAGCATGCATCTCACTCGTGAGTGGGTAGGGTTGAGGTGGGACGGCTTTGACGCGCGGCCACTCCTGCTCGTGCCGATCGGCCGTCCCACGTGGAGGACAAGATGGAGGCTTTTGAGGTAGTGGCTTCCGATCGCGTGCGCTATGTGGCGAAACGCTGAAGGGAGAGGCCCAGATCCGGTGGAAAGGAGTGCAGTCTGCTCGCACGGCTGCGCATGGACTCCCACAGTGGGCGGAGTTCGTCCGGCAGTTTGAGAGGCGGTTCTATCCAGAGACCTTTCTGGACAAGATGAAAATTGACTTGGGCAAATACACACAAGACAAGCAGTCTGTGGCAGAGTATGAGGTGGGCTTCAATCAGATAGTCCGCTTCGTCCCACATGTGGCTCGGGACGATGCGAAGAAGGCCAGACAGTTTTGTCAGGGGCTTAGGCCTTCGATCCGCCACCTGCTGGGTGCCTTTCCGATCACCGATTTTCGTACCCTGGTGGAGCAGGCCTTGGGGATCGAGATGCAGCATGCGTACACGGAGGACACTCGCAAGGCCTCTGGAGGAGATCAGCCTCGAGGCCATAGCGAGAGGAGGGGCCATTCTGGGGGCCCTATGTTTAAGAAGGCAAAGGGTCGTCGTCACCAACCCTACCGTGGTAGTGCGTGGCAGACCAGCTCTACTGGAGGAGCTCTGCGCATGCAGTGCCACTTCCGGCCCTGACCGGGCTTGGTGTGTTTTCGTTGTGGGGATCCGCACAGGCGGAGTGACTGCTCTTGGAGGGGGCAGTGTACTATCTGTGGTCAAAACCACAAGGATGTGGTGTGCAGGCAGAATCCCAAGGGGAAGCTGCAGTGGGAGTTGGCGCCTACACCTTCAGCGGGATTCTCTCGCCCTGATGGCACCGTTCAGATGATGGCTGTGGCTCCTACCCCGCAGTTCCTACCCGCGGTCCCTACACCGCGTTACCTGCCGGCGCCTTCAGCACCTTCATCGACTGTCTTGGCGCCCCCACCTGGAGGATACTGGGTTCAGCAGCCTACTCCATCGACCCCGGTACCTCAGTGGACACCTGCGCCGACTTACCAGAGTGTGGGAGATCCTTCTTCTTCAGCTGTCCCTGCGGCATTCTCCATGCCGACATCGGATGGCAGGGATCGTGGAGACGTTGTGACAGGTACCTTATCTGTTGACTCTTTCGATGCCTGCGTACTTTTTGATTCTGGAGCCAGTTTCTCTTTTGTCTCGGAGAATTTTGTTGAGCGGGCAGGGCTTTCGGTGCAGTTGATTGGGAGGGCAGTGGTTGTTAGTTCTCCTAGTGGGCTTATTTCCAGTTCTCGTGTTTGCCCGGGTTGTGTGGTGATTCTAGCAGATGAGGAGTTCGTGGCGAATTTGGTGGTTATACCCCTGGAGCCCTTCGATGTGATCCTTGGCATGGATTGGCTCACGCGGTATCAAGCTGTTATCTCTTGTTTCTGGAAGACGGTCACCTTGCGTTCTCTGTCCGGGCATGAAGTTGTTTTCCAAGGGAGTGCTCCGCAGTACTCTCTCTTGTTGTTGTGCCAGTTGTTTCCTAATCGGCGGATGCAGAAGTCAGGGTTGTTGTGGGCTTTGGTTGAGGGTCACGAGGCTTCCTTGAGGTTAGAGAACATACCGTAGTCTGCAAGTACCCGGATGTTTTTCCCAGTGAGCTCCCCGACTTGCCACCAGAGCGGAGTCGATCTTCCAGTATTGAGCTTGTTCCGTGCACGGCCTATTTATAAGTCCCGACGGATGGCACCGATTGAGCAGTGGAATTAAAGAAGCGATTGGATGAACTCTTAGCTAAGGGGTTCATTAGACCGAGCACGCCACCTTGGGCTGCTCCGGTTGCTTTGTGGGAAAGAAGGATGGCACCAAGAGGCTTTGTGTGGATTATCGAGCACTCAATCAAGTGACAATCAAGAACAAGTATCCTCTGCCTCGTATTGAAAATCTCTTCGATCAGTTGAGAGGTGCCAAAATATTTTCCAAGATTGATTTGCAGTCTGGTTACCATCAACTGCGGATTAGGGAGGAGGATATAGAGAAGACAGCATTTAGCACAAGGTATGGGCATTACGAATATGTCGTTATGTCTTTTGGACTGACTAATGCCCCTGTTGTCTTTATGGAAGCTATGAACAGGATGCTCCATGAGTACCTGGATTCTTTTGTGGTGGTCTTCATCGACGACATCCTGGTTTATTCCAAAACGGAGGTGGACCACGAGTTGCATCTCAACCTGGTCCTAGATACTCTTCGGAGGAATAAATACTATGCGAAGCTAAAGAAATGTGCTTTCTGGTTATCCGAAGTAGGATTTTTGGGTCATACCATCAGTCAGCACGGTATTACAGTGGATCCGAAGAATGTGGCAGCAGTGGTACAGTGGCGGAGGCCAACCAATGTGTCAGAGATCCGGAGTTTCTTGGTCTTGCCGGTATTACGGCGCTTTGTGCAGGATTTTTCTAGCATTGCTAAACCAATGACCCGACTCACGCAAAAGGGGGTTCCTTTTGTGTGGACAGACGCTTGTGAGGCTGGGTTTCAGACTTTGAAGAACAAGCTAGTGAATGCACCTATTCTATCCTTGCCCGGGAGTGGCAAGCGCTTCACGGTGTACACAGATGCTTCTCGGATTGGACTCGGATGTGTGCTGATGCAAGAGGGCCGAGTAACCGCTTATGCTTCTAGACAGTTGAAGACTCATGAGCAGAATTATCCCACTCATGATCTCGAGTTGGCAGCAGTTGTCTTTGCTCTGAAGTCATGGAGGCATTACTTGTATGGGGAACAGTGCGATATCTTTACCGATCACAAGAGCCTTAAGTATATATTCACTCAGCGAGAGCTGAATTTGAGGCAGCGGAGGTGGTTGTAGTTAATCAAAGATTATGACCTGACTATCCAGTATCACCCTGGTAAGGCTAATGTGGTGGCTGATGCCCTAAGCAGGACAGGGGTACCTCAGGTAGCGTTGTCCTTGATCTCGGTGTTTGAGAAGATGGGTATCTCTTTCTGTCTTACTAGTTCTGCGCAGGCAGAGGCACAGA
The DNA here is from genome assembly GCA_036346255.1 of Ampelocalamus luodianensis. NCBI lineage: Eukaryota > Viridiplantae > Streptophyta > Magnoliopsida > Poales > Poaceae > Ampelocalamus > Ampelocalamus luodianensis. The sequence goes on from CM070628.1 coordinate 54,304,874, forward strand.
TGATCATCCAGTCTGCCATTCCTGAGCGCGTTCGTGAAGCTCAACAACATGATCGGCTCCTTTCAGAGGTGCGGAAGAGGATCTCGGAGGGGCGTTCCCGAGACTTTAGTGTGGATGAACACGGTGCGGTTCGTTTCAAAGGCCGGCTGTGTGTACCCCAGAAATCAACGGTGAAGGATGATATTCTTCGTGAGGCTCACCGAACCCCATATTCGGTACATCCAGGAGAGACCAAGATGTATCGTGATCTGAAACAAATCTTTTGGTGGAAGCGGATGAGGGTGGACATTGCTAAGTATGTCATTGCATGTGGCGTTTGTCAGCGTGTAAAGGCCGAGCACAAACGCCCTGTTTGGTTTGTTGCACCCTTGGGGGTTACGAGTGGAAGTGGGAGCATATCACTATGGACTTTGTGGTTGGGTTGCGCGCGCCCAGAGGCGAGATGCAAGTATGGGTCGTGGTGGACGGGCTTACCATGTCCGCACACTTCATTCCGTAAAAGCGACCAACACAGCAGCAGACCTAGCCCGTTGTACATCCGAGAGGTGGTGAGACCGCACAGTGTACCCAAGTCCATTGTTTCGACCGAGATGCCAAGTTCTTCTCTAAGTTACGGCGAGCCTTCAGCTGCGTTGGGCACGACAGTTTCCTCAAGATGACTTTTCACCCTCGGACGGATGGTCATCGAGCGGACCATTCGCACACTGGAGGACATGCTTCGTGCTTGTGTGCTATCTTGGAAGGGCGGTTGGGAGGACTATCGGCTTTGGCGAGTTCGCTATAACAATAGTTATCAGCGAGTATCAAGATGCCTCCTTTGAGGCTTTGTATGGTCGGAGGTGTGTTTCCTCTTTGTTGGGATGCATGGGTGAGAGGTCGTTGCTTGGTCCGGATCTTGTTTAGCGATCGTGGAGAAAGTGCGGGAGGTTCGCCGAACTCTTGGTCGCACTGAGCCGACAAAAGAGTTATGCGGATGTTCGCGCCGAGAGTTGGAGTTTGCGGTGGGTAGCCTTGTGCTCCTTCGGTGTCTCCAACCAAGGGTATTGTTCGTTTGGTACCACCGGAAGCTTAGCCCGCGTACATCGGTCCTTTTCGGTGGTTGCTCGGGTGGGTAGTTTGGCTTATCGTTTGGAGTTGCCAAACTCATTGAGTGGTGTGCACAATGTTTTCCATGTGTCGATGCTGAGGAAATACTTGCGGGATCCAGAACACAAGATTGACTCAGAGCAGTCACGGTGGAGCAGATCTCACCGTGGAGAGTCGGCCAGTACGTATCTTGGATACGTCGGAGCGGGTCTTGAGGAATAAGACCATCACGTATGTGAAGGTCCTTTGGACGAATCAGTCTGAGAGAGAGGCTACGTGGGAGCTGGAGGATCTTGTGCGAAAGAAGTACCCGAGCTCTTCGAGGCTGGTGAGTACTCCTAGTTTGGGTTGCTCTTTTCTTGTTGTTCCTTTCTTTGTGGTTCAAGAGTTGGATTCGAGGCGAATCCTTTTAAGGTGGGAAGAATGTAATACCCAGATCGTTGGTTCGGCGTAGGTTTTATTTTTTTATAAGTGGTGACGCAGAGTTGCGGTTAATCAATTTATCGCGGGAAAGAAAGAAAGATTATTAAAATTGTGAGTCACTTTAGGTTGAATTAAACAATTAAATAGCTGTTAATCAATTAAAAACAGTAAGGAGGGTGGGCTTACCACCTTGGGCCAAGGGGGCCCAAGGCGGCCACACCCTTTTCTTGCCCTAGCCGCCCCTTACCCTTGGCCGACCCCCTTCCCCTGTTTCCCCAAGCCGCCACACCTCCTCCTTGCGCCTCCCCTCAACCCAGGTTGCTGCTCCTTGCGCCTCCCCTCTGCCAAGTTGCTGCCCCTTTGCGCAAGAAGGAAAAAGAGAAGAAGGAGAAGAAGGAGAGGAAGGAGAAGAAGGAGAGGAAGGAGAAGAAGGAGGGAAAGGAGAAGAAGAACTCGCGTGGGGATTGGTTCAGCAAGCTAGCGGTTCTACAAGGGTAACGAGATGCCTTCTCCGCTGTTTGATCCATAGTAGATGCGAAACCGATTAGAATTGTTGGATAAATGTTGGACTGCAGAAGATTTGATTCTGTCCAGTACCTTGCGTGGGTATTTTCGTGTATTTAGAGGCTGAATTTTAAGATTCCATCTCCTAGAGTTATGTGGGATCTGTCGTTATCTTTCAGTAGCCGCGAAGACCACTCAATTCTGAGGTCTGAGTCAAAAGTTATGATCGTTTTAGTATCTGCTGCCAGAAATCTGACGAGAATAATTTGTCTGGTTATTTCCTAAAATATGAAAGGGAAATTGTTAGAATCTGAAAGTTCACACAACTAGGTTATTGTAGATAATTCGATAACCTTTTCAGATTGATAAAGAACGATCAATTCGGAGTTACCTATTAAAAGTTATGGTCATTTTAGTTTTGCTGTTCGATTGTGTAGGCTGTTCTGTACTGAAAGTTCAAACTATGGTTAGCCTAATATTTTGGCCGAATTGGATTATCGTGTCAACTAGAGTATTGTAGATTAGTCAGTTAAGAATCTACAGAAATTGGGTTTACCTCTTTTGACTTCCAGTTCATGAGTTATGTCATTTACCGTGCTGCTGTCCAGAAACGGTATATGGCAGGAAACGTTGTTTTTCAGTTTCAGCTTTGTAAACTCGTTTTGAGTCGTCAAGTAAGCGATGTAGAATGCTGATTAGTAGCGCTGGGTATATTATGTCCTTATTGGAATTATTTTACCTGTTTAGGAGGTGAAGCCTCAGGTTTAGGAGTATCAACTTGGCCGGCTAACGCGTCGCATCGTGGAAGGCAAGTAATTGTAGCAGTGTTACTACCGTTTAATTGGTTGTTCTTGCTACTTGCAATCTGTATGATTCTCGTATTTTGGAGTATTTTGCCATGTTTGGTTGACTTACAAATGAGGTGATAACAACAATTAATAATTTAATGTTTTATGTGGGGACCCCGGTAATTATCTCCATAAGACCGAGATTAGACAAGGTCTTAGGGACATAATTACGGGTCTCCGGTAAATGAATTCCAATTTAACTCTATCCAAGTGGAAGGCTTAGCCGAATACGGGAGCCTCAACGATCATGCGCGCTGCTCCCTTGCGAGCGCTACGTGATTGTCGATTCTCCCTCGATTCGAAGCACTACCCTTGGTGAGTTAAATGGGAATTCATCAACAACGAGTATGACATATATTGGCTCCCAAGATCAACGACCAATATACTCATACTCTCATCCAACGTTGATTACATCCATACAACGCATACAACAAGGAATAAAAGACATACTGCATAATAGTTAAGGTATACAGTTTATTACAAACGGCCGACCGGCCAAATTTAAAGCAGAGTATCAAGTAGCAGCGGAATTAAATAGATAAAGCAAAAGACCAGCAGTGGTATGCCCATCACCCATCGGCAACCGACTGGGAGTTAAATGGTAGCACACTACTCATTAGTGTCGCCCAAGTCAACACTAGCGAGATCATCATAATCCTAACCTTCCTCACCGAAAAGGCCAACAAACATCCGGTTTGAGTACAAGTGTACTCGCAAGTCTTACACAAATAAAAATAGATATGCATAAGGGTCATTCAAAGGATGGCTCATATTGGTTTAGTTTTGCGAAAGAGACGCAACAATTAACATCCTACACATACTAGATTTTCACGTGCCCATTTAAAAATCAGATTTGAAGTAGAAGTAAAACATGTAGTAAAGCATTTCAGTAATAAACAATTGAATCATACAAAGACCAAAGTGGCAGCCCACTTTGATGTACTAAACACATGAACAACCCGTTCATGACGAAAACCAAGTTTACCCACAATTTTAATTGAAAGTCTAACAATAGTAACTCCCGAACTCAAGCGGTTGTCCATAACCGTGGACACGGCTATTCGAATAGGTTGATACCCTGCAGGGGTGTACTACTTTACCCACACGACTTGATTAGCCCGTAAGCCTCCGGATGCCTCCAAAATAGCATACTTCCTATGGTATGCCGGCTGTAAATCAAGATATAGTCATTTTCAAAGAAGAAAGCCCTATTGGGCTAAGTCCCCTTGTGAGATGGTTCCTTGCCTAGTACAAGCGTCGATAGCACTTGCTAGGGGCTCACAAGTTATATTGGAAATACCGATGCAATCAAAACAAAAGAATTGGTGCTCCTTGCACACTATAAAGGATTACATCGGCTCCTCAAAGAACATAGGATTTCACGGTCGCTATGCCCTTACACCACCAAGGACTTAACACAATAAAACCCTCCTCTACTTAACCATACGGCTCCCAACCCGCGTGTGGCAGCACGAGTGTACTTGAATTAACGACGTTACCAAAGTTCGGTCCTCAATTGTCCAGATAAGTCCTTCCACATACCCAATTCTCGTGCACAAAGACACCATCACTAACCAACACTTGTCCGGACCAAATCTCATTTAAAAATGACAAAGTTTTACTCATAAAATAGCTACAAAGATCTGAAGTAAAAAACATAAAGTAAGAGTTGTGTGTATCCCAGAACCATCGGGTTATTCCCGACGATCGAACTACCGTATCTAGACTTGCATGACTAAGCAATTCTATCACCTATAATTCACACATCCTATCTTAAGCATATAGGAGTTGGCATAATTCAAGATTAACCTCAAGCATAGGACATATCTAAACTACACATCACAAAAATATTGACATAATCAAAATAGCATGCAAGCAATTATCATTGCACTAACTTAACCAAAACTGGGATCAAATATGATGCAAAAGAAAGTTCAAATGATGCTTGCCTTGCTGGTACAGTAGCTGCTCGCTCTCAGTAGCGTAAGTGTCGATATCGAAGTGCTCGGGATCTATATAATTATAACATCCAATAAATACCGAGAAAACAACTCAAAAACCGAAATGCTCAAAAATGCATGATTTTTCTACAGTAGTTAGATCATGATCTCAAATGATTTTTGGTGAAAGGATTATTTCATTTTGATTTAGCATGTGAAAGTTATAATGGTTTGAATTTCAGATTTCAATAAGCCGCCATTAGGTAATTTAATTATGAAGTGAAATTTTGTAGAACAGTGGTGGGGTAAAGGATTACATAGGTAAATAGGTAATATTAACACAAGTTCAGAATAGTTGAGTTTGTCCCATTTGAAGTTCTTATGATTTAGTTATTGATTTTCCAAGTTATCAGCCTTTTATAGTATACAAATAATGGAGTTAAGGAGTATATTCTCCCAAAAATAGTTTCTGTGATAGAGGTAATGTGGAGACCATTTTTAGAATTAAGTTTACTGAAAATGAAAATTACCAAAAGTGGTCTCACTGTTTTTGGAGCTTCCAATAATTACTTATGCATTTTTGAAGTTATCAGTCATTTTTCTATTGTACAAATAATGGTTTTAATGGATCAATCTCCAATTAATACTCTCTGTTACAGAGACAAGTTTGAAACTAATTTTAATATAAAGTTTACTAAAAGTGAAATTTTCCAGAAGTGGTTTCATGTGATTTGGAGTTATTAAGAAATAGTTATGCATTTTAGAAGTTAAAACAATTTCTCAGTGTGTAAATTAACCGATTTCGGATTTCATAAAGTGTTTTATACTTTTCTCACCGAGTGCAGCGCTAGCGCGATCCATCGACCAGCGGGCCCGCTCGTCGCCCATCATAGCGCGCGACGCGTGCGCGCGTGCTAGGGCGATGAGTTGCGGCCGTTGGATCAAGATCCAACGGTCCATATTCGAGATGCAATAGGACGGTCCGAATGTCTCACAAATCCAGGCCGTTCCTTTCGCATCTGATGGCCCATGATCGTAGCGTAATCGGAAATTCCGAAAAGCCACCAATCTCGACCGTCGATGTCGCATCGGACGGTCCACAATGATCCCAGTGTAAGGAAAGGCGCCAGTACAACGCACGTGTTTAAATTTTGGGCCCACACGTCAGTGGCTCCAACATTTTACTAAACATGTTGTTTTCTGTGGATGGGGCCCGCATGTAATAGACTCATCAGCGCCGCTTAAGACAACACTTAAATGCTAATGATTGGAGTTTAACGGCTAATGACATGCTACAGTGACGGTCGGCGTACGACAACGGGATTTCATCCCGCGCGTTTCACCGACGGACTGCGGCGATTCCGCCACGGCGGCGTGAACCAAGAGTATGCTTAGGTGCACAATAGTGCTGCGCTCCCAATGGAAGTGGTCTCGACGGCTAAGCCGGCCTGTACCGACGGCTAGCCGGAGTTGAGCGGCGACGATGTTACGACAAAGTGTAAGCAGCATAAAGAAGCTCCGTAGCGACAAACAAGCAAGCGCCTGAGATCCTAGAGACTAACTAGGAGCTACCTGAAGCTAGGAGAGGGCTTGAGGAAGCTGGAAGTCGTCTGGAGGCTTGTCGGTGCCGGAGAAGACGAAGGCGACGACACGGCTTCACGTGGAGAGGACGCCTGAAGCCAAAAGGAGGTAACTTAGAGCTAGGTATAGCTCAAAGATCCATAGAGGATACTCTAGGAGCAAGGAATCGAAGAGGAGCTTACCGGAACAAGGTAGGAGATGAAGGGTTCGTGCTATGGCCGAAAAGATCAAAGCTTCCAATACACGCACACCTGTCGTGCAATGTCCAAATAAAGTTAGGGGTTTTGATTAGTGAGGTAAGGCATGCAAGGTGACGCGGTGGATTGAGGATAATACCTCCTGGACACGAAGAACGCACGGGTGTGTCCGCGGTGGCGCGTTCTGGCCGTGAGCTGGAGCACGAAGATGAACCAGAAGCTACAAGCAAAGATAGGAGCTGGGATGAGCAAAAATGGAAAGGGGGTCGAACATGGAGTCGAGGGATACCATGTGGTGGAAGCTTACCGGAGCGTGGAGCTCGCACTAGCTTCCCCTTCCTCAGCCACCGAGAGGAAGAGTGAGTGCATTCTAGGGTTCTGAGGGGTCTTATGCATGGGGAGATAACGGAGCAGAGGCGGTGTTAGACGAGGAACACACCGGAGTGGTGGATGGAGGTGGTGGATTCACGGAGTAAGAATCTCCCCAACGGTCGCCGCAGAAAAGCCCAGCCGCGTGGAGCACAGCTCCTGCGCGAGGTTGAAGAGAGGTCTGACAAGGCGGGCCCACCATGTCAGTGACTCAGGAGTGACGGGGGTGCGGTGTGACTCGGGCCTTTTGATTGAAAACGGACGGCCAGGATCTAAAGGGGCGCTAGTTGATTTAGCCGAGTCCGCTCGCCGGTCGGACTCGAGTCCGAGTCGAAGTCAGCTCGGTCGGTTGAAAAAGACTAGGTTTGGTGATTGAATTTCTTTTGATTCTAGTTTGACCGGTGCTTTATAAATAGAAATAAATTTCATAAAATCATGAATTAATTTGTGGGGGTTCCTGGGAGGATATAGTTCCCATAAAAATTATAAAACCCTACTGTTCATAATATAGTTTGTGATATTTAAATTCAAACCTGTTGTATGTCTATAAATGTTGTTTGAATTTTAATGAGGTTCAAACTAGTCCCAAAAATTTTGGAAAAATTATATTAATTCATGATAATTAATTTAGTATTTGAATAAATTGGTTACAGATGATGATCACAACTTTTTATTACTGATTTGAAGTGAAATGTGAATTTTGATGTGTATGTTCACTCCAAATTAGATTTTTCCAAGTACAATATATTAGGGAAAAGTTTTGAATTTGACAATGCATGTTAGTGAAATACATATTAATCCAAATTAATTAGTTGGGGCTGTGACATTTTACTTTGGCTATCTTGTGTGTAGTCATGAAGTGGTTGCTTTATATGCTGAATGTGGATCATGGATGTATTTTCCATAGTGATTATGTGGTAGTAGTACAAGTTAATCTTGTTGGTGCCCTTATGGAGATGACACATATGGGGTTTATGAGTATCATATCATTCATAGCATATCATGACATTGCATTGTGGATGTCGCCGCTTATGGCGCGCGATCAGAGTCTGACAAAGATACATTCTGTCAGAGATGATGTACACTCTTACCCTGATGGGTAAGAGTGCAGTGGAGCATGGCATGCATTTGCATTAAGCATTGTGGATGGAGGACATGCATACTTATGCCAATGGTTGAAATCTTAAGAGGCAGGACTCATGTTAGTCCATGTGGTTAATTGAATGAGATAGTGGAATGTGGTTGCGGTCATGCAATAATATAATTTGTGTTGTAGCTTGCTTGTTATTTGATTAACCTGTTACTCAATTTACTTGCTGAGATTTTATCTCACTCTTGTTGTTTCTTTCCCCCTTTCAGGTGATTCTTAAGCATTCCTGGGATGGGTAGAGCGGCACTACAATAATGCACTCAATTCATAGTTTCATGCTGTAATAAAGTTGAGAGGAAACTAGCCTAATGACTAGCTATTCACGAGTGTTCTGTTGAATTATTATTGATGCATTTGTGGACTACACTTGGATTAATCTGCTAGAGGTTGTTTAATTATTGAACTTGTTACCGTTATCTTTATTCCCTTAGTTGTTTATGCTTCCGCTTATTGATTCTTGCCTAGAGTTGTTGCCGAAATAATTTGTCTTGAAATTATTGGCTAGCTGTAGAGTGGTTAAGTAGCATTCCAGGGTAATGTGGGTCCTGGGGTGTTACAGGGAAGTAGTCTGCTAGTCACACACATGCCACATGAACTAAATAAAGTTGAATGATCTTCAGATCGTAATTGTTTTTAGTAATTGGGCAAGATACTCAAAGGTTCATTATGTCTTGTCTCTTGCAGGGGTTTAAGTATAATAATGATGAGTAGTGGAACTTCATACTTCATTGGATTGCTAGATACTTAGCATGTCTTTGATTATCTTTTGATGTGTCTGGATGATAGTTTAGTTAATTTATGAATTATCTGTATGTTGTAACCTCCGTGTAATTAATTTTACAGGGGAGGTTCTGCCGAAATTTACTAAAATTGCCTTGATTAGAATTATTAGGGTTTTGTTTAGTAGCATTCCAGACTCATGTCGGGCTGGGGTGTTACAATAGATAGTTATATAGATCAAACAATACCAAAGTGGTTGCCCACTTTGATAAACTATCATACATGAACATCCCATTCATGCTAAAACCAAGTTCTAACCACATCAACTTTTAATTAGAGTCTACTAATGGTGTTATTCGCAACCAAGTGTTGTTCATAACCGTGGATATGGCTATCTGAATAGGTTTTAAATCTCTGTAGAGGTGTACTACTTTACCCACACGACGCGATCCTACCCGTAACCCTCCGGATAATAGCACACTTTCTTAGGTATGCCGGCCGGGTGGATCGAGATTTGATATTTTTCAACAAGAAAATCCTATTGAGATAAATCCCCCTTACGAGATGAACCCCATACTTAGTACAAGCTACGGATAGCGCTTGCTAAGCGGGTACACAAGTTGTATTGGAAATATTGATGTAATGTAAATAATGAAAAATGGTGCTCCCATGTACGCTATAGAAAATTACATCGACTCCTACGGACAAATGATCAAACACAAGTGTCCTCACACCAGCTGGAACTTAACCTAATAAAATCCTCCCCTTACTTGACCAAACGGCTCCCAACCCGAGTGTGGAAGTACAAAGGGTGCTTGCAAATGACAGCCCAAAGTTCGGTCCTTAATGGTCTTGACAAAACAACCACATACCCAAGTCTCGTGTATAACAACACCCACACTAACAACCACTTGTCCAGACCAAAAAACCATTTAACAACAACAAAGTTTGACTCAAGAATCAGATACTAAGATCTGGATAAAAATAAATATGAGAAAAGTTGTGTGTCTCCCACAATTGACGAGCTAATTCCGTCAATTGGCATATGTGTTTTCTAGACCCGCAATGGCTAAGCATTCAACACATAACAATTTATATCATCACAATATCATACTTAAGCATATTTATAAGGGAATTATCAAGGATAACCAGCAAGTGTTGGACATAGCTAACTAATTCAAAACATATTGATCTATGAAAAATAGCATGCAAGCAATATCATTTCATTTCAAACACTAACTTATTAAAACTAGGATCAATATGATGCAAAAAAGAAAGTTGAAATGATGCTTGCCTTTGCTGGGACCACTCTCGATTACCCTCTGGATGAACTTGCAAATTTGTCGAAAACATCAAACACCTAACGAAAGAACGATATCGCAATAAACACCAAATAAAGCTGAAAATTCAAAATATTCTAAACTGTATGAAATTTATACAGTGGATATATTATGATTTTATATTAATTTAGGTGAAATAATTATTTCATTTGGAGTTTATATTTGAAAGTTATAGTCTTTGGAAAATCAGCAATTGAATAAAGGCTGAAAAATCAGCTTCGGTTACTGTTTATCCAATTTTAATTTTTTAGTGAAATTTTATAGAAAAGTGGTGGACATAAGGATTAAAAGGTTAGAAATATAATAAAAAGTTATGATCAATAAAAATTGAATCATCCTATTTGGAGTTCAAATGAATTTTCTATGAATTTTTGAAGTTAATTCAATTTCTAGTGTAAAAATAATTCTTTTAGCTTCCAGATAATTCTCTAATGACCTATTGCTTCCTTTGATACCACCATGGACTAGGGCTTACTATTATAAAGCCAACCATACTCCAAAACTTGACTTCTAATGAGTTAACTCTTTTAATTACATACCGAATGCACAACCAACTTAACTAATCATCTATTACTATTTGATTTACCAAAAGTCCTCCTGCTTATGACTTGCCCTTGCACTAAAAATGATAACAACTTAGATATTATTTTTAACTAACCTCTAACTACTTAACTTAGTAACTAATTGATTCATTAAGGGGAGATTGACTAATTGAAATGCTACCAACAGACCACTCTATTATTGGACTCTAGACCCACAGTTCACTGTTTGTCTTTTAACTCTTCGTATCAATACTTACTTTCACAAGGGGTTGCTTCTGCTAGGTAAATGCCAACGTCTAATTGAATCACTGAAATTTTTAACTACTTGCATAGAGTGTCAACAGCTTACTGTCAACTCTCAACACCCTGCAATTTCTTAACAACTTTACTAAGAAGAATTAGCTTATCTACTACTTTGATAACTATTCAATTGTCTAATGGAGATTCACTGTTTTATAAGGAAAGACCAATTCTTAACACTTGTTTTTCAGATTTAGTGTGCTCTCTTTAGATCAATCTCTAATGGCTATTCAATCCAACAAAACTTTTCCATTTACTTGCATTCAAAAGACAGTAACTGACTGTTGCTTAACTAACCATATTTTAATTCTTGACTCAAGATTAATTTTACTCTTTTATATTAAAATGTTAATGGCCAAGTAATTCAACATGATCTCCTGTTTGCATTTGAATGCCATGAGCTTATTGTTGTTCCTAAAAGTATTCTCCTTACCTTCTCTGTCCACACATTTTATCAAAAGAGTTTGTTGCATTTGAGGTGTTGTTAAACTTTTTCTCACTTCATTCAATCATCTATTTGTACACTTAAACATGCATGAAAAAATAAAATGCTATGTTTGATATGATGATGCAACATGCACAAGTAATATCGGAACACGTTAACGCAATTTGATACTAAAAATTTTACCGCCGTGCACGTTAGGCGTGCAACTACCACCGAACGTCGTCTTCTCGGCTTCGCGTTTGCGTCTGCCGTAGTCGTCGCATCGCTGCAGCACCTCCGCGCCTTTCTCAGCCACCACACGCAACGCACCGCCAAGCCGCGGTCGTCTGCCACGCTGGCCACGCATTCGGCCATCGCATGCATGCAAGGGCCGCAGCACCGCTCGCATGCGTCGCCTCACCGAGCCGCTGCAGCACCTCGTCTTGCTCAGTGCTACATACGCCGCCAAACCTCGTCTCTGCCGCGTGTCGCTAAGCCGGCGCTCACAGCCTCGACGGCCTTGGATGAGGCAGTCCTCGGCGTCGCATGCGCCGCTCTCCGCACGCCCTTGGCGTTGTCGTCTTCACGCCGCTGCTCGACCTCGCTACTGCAGCTCCCCATGCGCCGCACAGGGCTGGTGCCTGCTCCCTAGCTAGAACCGAACAGCACCACTGCTTCTTCTTTCCCACTTCTCAAGAATGCTCAAAAGGCCATGCATGCGAGAACTAATTGCTAAAACGGGTTTCTCCTGCGAGGATGATCGCCAAGGTATAGCATGCATGGGTTGATTTGTGGTTTTTGAAAGAGTTTGGAAGGAGAGAAGTGTTTGGGCTTGAGCTCATGAAAGAAGAAATGAAGGCGCTATTGGAGGAAGAAGGAATGGCAGTGAAGTGCTGTTTGATTCGGCTGGGAAGGAAGCAATAGCAGCACATTGAGTTGAGGAGAAAAAAAAAGGCAAGGGATGAGGAGATGAATGGCTGTGGTGGAAAGGGGTGTTCGACATGGGGTAAAGAATTGGCTGTGTATAAAGAATTGGCAGGGAGTCACTCGGGTGGGGAGAAAGGAAAATGGTTCTCCAAATTTTGTAAAACAGCTGAAGGAGTTTAGTGAATTTTTAAGCATAGCTGCCGAACTCCACAATTCACAAAAAATTTAACGAAGGCAGAGGACACAGTGAATATTATGAGGTAAAATTTCTAGAAATTTTCATATAATATATTTTTCTCTATAATTATTTTAAGTTCCAGTTTTTGTTGGTTGTGTTCTGTTGGGGAGGAGATAAATAGCAGTGCAATTCTTCCTCCTTTTCTCCAACTAGCTCAAAGGACCTCGCATGCATGAACTAAATGCTAAAATGGAATGCTCTCGAGACAATGATCACAATGATATAACATGCGTAACACGATTTTTGATTTTTGGTTGTGATTGCGAGGAGAGAAGTTGTGGAAAAGAATGGACATGCAATCATTTCATCAGCTACTTCTTTTCTCCTTTTCACGAACTCGCTCAAACTGCCATGCATGTGAAAACAAATTGCATAAATGGGTTGGTTGTGCGATGAAAATCGTGGTGGTATGATACGCATGGCTTTGATTTGTGTTTTTGGATGAGATTCGAAAGAGAGAAGTGAAAGTAGTTAGCAGGGACGGAAAATGAGAGATGACAGGATAAGAAGAGACACGCAGGCATCATTACCTGCGGTCAGTCGAACCGGAAAAGAAAACAACGATACTAATGCATGCATGACGACATGATTTTTAAAATGCACGCGAAAATAAGAAATAAATATAATTAAATTAAAAAGCAATCTTCCAAACTATTTGATTTAATATTCATTACTATTACTTGATGTGAGAAAATTGCAAAACATGTTTTAATTAATTCCTCAATTTATATGTAGAATAATTATGCTTAGTTTACATTTTTAATTTTCAATTCCATTTGTTTTATTTACCTATTAGGTTCGTGTTTTACATTCAAATTCAAAATTGAACAAGCAAATTAAATAGGGAACCAAATAAGCTCCAAAAATTCCAGAAAAATCCAAACAAGCATATCAGAGAATATAGAATCCAACTAAAATATTCCACACTTGAAACCTTTTTAGTTTTGCTCCGACTTTCAAATTGAGCTTTTGAATTGGAGGAGTATTGCATTCTAAGTTCGAAATTCTAGTCTTTAAAAATCAAGGATTTCCAACATATGTTTTACAACAAAAAGTTTTTAAAAGTCCAAAATTTCACAAGTGCACATTAGATGCTTAACTAATCTGACTTAGGGATTTTGGGTTGTTACATTCAAAACCATTTTATTTGAGTTCCAAAGTATTTTATGGAATTTCTAGGAATTCTTAAAGTTTATTTGCTATTTTTATGTGAGTTCCAAATAATAGGTGAGAGAATTATTTTGGGCATAATCCCTCTGGAAAAATTTACTGAACAACTTATGTGAAATTTTGTCAAGAATAACAAATACAAATACATAATAACAAAAACTTGTAAGAATTTTAGAGAAAATCACACAAGAGATAAGCTTCTAAAAACTTTATACAAGGATCTACATTAGGAGAGAAGCCCCCACAAAAACTTTCATAAAATTTGAACTTCATTTGCTTAGTGTAAAAATTCAGCAAACAAATCAGCCTTAAATCCAAAACCCTAACCCTATTGTAATACCCCAAAAGTATTCGAAAGAATATTCGAGAGAGAACAACTAAATTGAGAAAGAATTAAGAGAAATAAGGTAGAAAATTCAGAATTTTAGGAGAGAAATGGGCTGCCAATTCATATTCAAGAGGAGAGGAGCAGGTCATAGTAGCCCAAGGCCCATAAGTGGGCTAGCAGCCCATTAGAAGGCAAGGGAGGGGGGAGAGCTAAACCCTAGCCACCTGTGCTACAGTAGCCACCATGCTACAGTATGCATGCTACAGTAGCCACGCTGCAGTACCTCCGCCTCCGACTGCTCCTCCTCTCCTCGGCGTCATCCTCCCTGCTGCTGGCCATTGGGAAGAAGAAGGAGGGGAAGGAAGAGAGGAAGAGGAAGAGGTAGAAGAAGAGGAGAAGACCATCTTCGTGGGGAGAGATCACTGGTGGGTGCTCTTCGTGCCCAGAGAACTTGACGTGAAATCAATGTTCTGTTAATTGGCATGATAGGGGTATTAGATGGCCGAATCAGGAAAGCCCGCCAACTAGGTTTAGTTGGGGAATTTGATAACCTTTCAATGAAGTTCAAGAACACCTCATTTGGACTCATGTACTAAAAGATACGAATTTTAGAACACGACTATTTACAGAGGGGACAGATCAGCATTTAGGAAATTGGAGTCAGGATCGTGTTACAAGCTATTGCTAGTTCGTGTTTGCTTATATAGTTTGTTTGGTCCATTACTGTCGTCTTATTATGCTTTTAATGAATTTAGGTGGGGGACTGGTCCTGCAGGCAGCACCCTCTTCACGTCCTTTGTTCTCGCACGGTTGAGGCAAGTACTTTGTTTATTACTTTGGTTGAGGATGCTTGGTCATGAATGCGTGCTTTGATACATGATAGCGATGTAAGATTGCTGGCATGATGTTTGTATTAAGATTAACAAATGCTCAAAGTATGTTTATGCTCTATTCATGCGCGATGTTATTGTTTTGGTATATTGATGATGAATAGAGATTGTGCATATGCATATTGAGATCATGCTGAGGCTTGGTCACGTGGTGACCAAGCATGCATTTCTTTGAGGTCCCCGTCATGTATGTGACGGGCTTGAGGTCCCCACATCTGTGGAGTGTGGGCTTGAGGTCTCCATTGCTTGTGGAGTAATGGGCAATTGGTCCCTGTGCTTGCGAGCACAGGCATGGGTATGCAGCGACGGTTGCATACTTTGTATTACCAGTAAAATACAAAAAGAGATAAAGAGAAAGGATCCTTGAGCATTGCATATGCATGTGATTGGTTTAATGATGTGCTTCTGGAATTGGATGCTGATGTTACAATTTGTATTGTAGGTCTTTTATATGTACTTGCTGAGTCTGTAGACTCACTCTTGCTTTTATTGTTGTTTTAGGTACCCAATCGAAGAACAACATGCATGGGAGGGAGTAGCTTTATGTTCACACGCACACTACCATGAACCTTCTAAAGTTGATTAAATTTCAGTTCATGCCTTAATAAATGAGCGAGTTGCTTAAAGGACTTATTATGATTATGTTTTCGCGTTGGATTATTTGTAATAATAAAGAGTAGCATATTTGGGTATTTGTGGTTATGCTTTAGTCACTTAGTACGACATGAATGCCTACTGATTATGCTGAATGTTGGATTGTTTAGTTTGGATAATTGAATTTATTGGAATCCTTGGTAAAGTTAGCTAAAGAGTCTTGGTTTTAGTAAAATTGTTATCCAATGAATTTAGTAAAGTGTCTTGGTTTTATTCTGCTTTGTTGTTAGTTTAGTAGCATTCCAGGCTCATGTTGGGCTGGGGTGTTACACCTATTGTCCCTCACCCTCTCGCTGATAGTGGGCCCCACTGCCAAGGTTCTTCTTCCACCTCCGCTCGGCTTCGCTAGAGCACACTCATGAGCACATCACCGTGGCACCTGCCATTTTGGACCGCGCTGCCCCCGGTTTTCATCATCCAACCGCCCCCATCAACTCCTCCGCTCGTCCATCACTACTATACAAAGGGTCATCATAGACGGTTCTAAACCGTCATCACAAACGATTTCTGAATAGTATGGATTTATGTGTCTGTGATAACAGACAGTCATCACCGATGGTTTTCAAACCGTCTGTGAAAAAAGCTATCACAAACGGTTTTTGTTCAGAACCGTCTGTGGTAGTTTTTTCTATTGTAAAAAAATCGAATTTTGAATGTTTCATAGTTG
The DNA here is from genome assembly GCA_036346255.1 of Ampelocalamus luodianensis. Classification (NCBI taxonomy): domain Eukaryota; kingdom Viridiplantae; phylum Streptophyta; class Magnoliopsida; order Poales; family Poaceae; genus Ampelocalamus; species Ampelocalamus luodianensis. The sequence continues at coordinate 54,321,172 of CM070628.1, forward strand.
GTACCATCATAATTCCTAATATAGAACTTGAATCTAGAAGATAAAAATATAAGGTGTCTTAGACTGAACAAAATACTAAATGTATATGTGAGCTTTCCATCTTCAGAGACTCTTGAAAATACATAGAAAAGGGATCACTCTCATACATCAGAAAGGAACACTAATGCTTACTCACATACATAAAATTATCATCCTTATTAGAAAATTAAGATAAGGTCACACAACAGATGCATAAAAAGTTAAAAAACCATGAAAGCTATAGAAAGACTAAGTCATGCAGGTAATAGCAGGCTACCACTACCCTCTGAGTGATAGACTAACTGACCTTAGCAAGGTGTCTCGTGGATCAGGCTCATCAACACCCCGTCCATTCAAAGTCAGCTATGGGAAAGAGAACTCTATAGATGCTAACCCATCCGAGGTAGAAATGAACAAATGAAAAAGGGGTAGAAATGAAACATCAAACCAATAGAAGTCAGGACGAGCTCCGGCTGTAGCTGGTTTGTAGCGCACCCCCACTGGCTCCTCATGATGAGCTCCACCTCCGCCAAGCTGAGCAGCCGCAGCAGCACGCGGAAGCCTCGCCCCAGCGCATCCTGCCTCGACTCGGCTATAATATATAAGGATAGCGCCAAAATATTTTGCCTCCTGTGCACGCGTTCAAAATTTTTGAACTCCGCACTGCGAATCACAGACAATTTCAGACATATCACAGACAGTTCGTATCATGAACCATCTATGATACTTCACAGACGGTTTTTGATACAAACCATCTGTGATAAGTATCTCATCATAGACGGTTTGTATTAAAAACTGTGTGACTTGGAATTTTTCTTACCCTGTGATTTTACCATGGTTTAAAATTTTTCTTACTCTCTGATTTTACCATTACCATGGCTAATCCTCTGCCGCGCCCCTGCTGTGGCAACCAATCCTATGCTGCACCCCTGTCGTGGCACCCCATCCTCTGTTGTGCCCCTGCCGTGGCACCCCATCCTCTGCCGCGCCCCTACCATGGCAGCCAATCCTCTGTCGTGCCCCTCCTGTGGCAGCCAATACTTTGCCATGCCCCTGCCATGGTACACAATCCTCTGCCGTGGCACACAATCCTCTATCGCGGTAGGGTTTGGGCAGCCAATCCTATACCATGCCCCTATCGTGGAACCCCATCCTTTGTTGTGCCCCTGCCGTGGCACCCCATCCTTTGTCGTGCCCCTGCCAAGCCCTGTCATGACAAGTCGTCGCCCTGCCAAACCCTACCGCAGCAAAGGATTGGGTGCCATGGTAGGGGCACGACAAAGGATCGCTATTTCAAGCTATAGTAAAATCAGAGTGTTAGTAATTTCAAGCCATGGTAAAATCAAAGAGTTAGGCATACTTATCATAGATGGTTTTTAATACAAACCATCTATGATATTCGGAGACATCACAAATGGTTTGTAATTAGAACTATTTGTGATAATTCATAGACGGTTCTTCGGTTCTATTTACAAACCATCTATGATAAATATAACACAACCGTCTATGATGAGGCATCCAGTATAGCCTATTTTGTAGTAGTCATGCTGCCATGTTCTTGCCAACCTTGCCCGTACACCCGAGAGCTCGGCCGCCTTGCCCGTGGGCACGCTCACTACTCCATGGATCTTCTCTACCCCTCTGCCTACAAAAATCAACCCCTCTCATTCTTTCCTCACCATTCCGCTTATTCCCTCTCCTTTTCTTCTCTCCCATTGAACTCAAACACCCGGAGACCTCAAGCTCTACTTCGGCCGCCATGCCACCACCACCATTTCAGAGGGTTCCTCTTCACTCTGCTCGCGTCATATTGTGTTCCAGGGCATGAGTAGCTTTTCCTCTCGCTTGATTTCATCTTTGGTCCATAGGAACGCGCCCGAGCTAGCTTCTTCCCCATCTCCGGTCATTTCTGCTGTCGCAGTCACCGCGGGAGTCTCACTACACCTTGGACCGATTCTCTGCACCAGTAGCTTCACAAGGACACCTTCAAACTTCTCTAAACCTCCCCGAGCTTCCCCGTCATCTTCAGTGACCCCTCCACGTGGAGCACCTCACCTCTGCCTCGATTCTTCGTCGCTGGCGATAGTCCGACCATCTTCATCCATCCTCTCGGTTCCAGTGAGCTCCTAGTGACTTGTAGATACCCATGCGGTCGTTATATAGTTGAGGGCAATGATGGTTTGGCCATTTTCATGTCGCTGCTCCTCACCATCGCACCGCCGCGTCGGGCCACCCCAGCCCTCACCGCCGACACCATCAGGTGCGCAGGAGCATAGGGAACCCATTTTGGGCTTCCCCCGGCACCACTGTGCGCCACCGCACTAGCGGCGAGCATGGCCGCGAGTGCTCGGGCGTTGCTCTATGCTGTCCGAAATGTACATGCACGATAGCAACGCCATTAAGAGCTAAATCCTGGTCGTTAAGAAAAAATGATGATTAAATGATTAGTTAATGAATGCTTGAGTCTTTAGCGTGTGGAACCAAGCCAAAAGGTTAAAGAAAATCTAATTCAAAACGTTATTCTAAATGAGTCACTAACATGCGGGTCCCACCTCTTAAGTGCATAATAAACGCCTCAGTGAACCTGTGTGTTGTGCTCGTAGACTTGCGGTCTACGCACTGTTGCATAGACCGAGTCACTGACAAGTGGATCCCACATGTTAGAATAATAAAGAAAAATCAGAAGAAAATGTAAAGTACGCTTTTAGCTATGAGAAAATACGCTTTCTCTATTTGGAAAGTGTAAACCTCAGTAAGTCCAGAGGGGAATACGCTTTCCTTACTAGAAAGCATAAACCTCAATAGAACATGTGCGAGAATTTCCTCTGTTGGAAAGCGTATTTCTCTTTTTCTCTAGAATTTCCAAACCAGACCAAATGGAAATATTAATAACTTTCAAAAAATTCCAAATTGAATGATTTTTATTTATAAATTCATCTAAAATCATGCTATATCAGAATATGTAAAAATATTTAAATTTGGTCACTGTTGAATTATTGGTGTTATTTAATTCATTTCTTATTCTTTTTGGATTTGACGTTGATTGCTCGAGCAATTATTTCAACGACCAGCCATCCATATATTCAGAACAGCAAGAGCAAAGCAAGCACCTCCTTTGATCATGTTAATCCCATTATTTTACTTGCTATACTTTGTTTTGCAAAATCTATTATGTATGTGTGTATGTTTGATATAAAAATACTATGTTTGGGAAGTCGGTAGTTGTAAATCCTAATCGTTGCATACAACTCCTTGGAATATTAATCCCTTACTGTTGTTGCCATTAGATTATGGATTAGACAATATATAATGTTATTTGGAAATTTTGAGTGCAATTATCGCACAACTGCTAAATAGAGCGATAGATTTGGGAATTTTTAGTGCGATTATCGCACAACTGCTAAAAGGACAATATGATAAAAATAAATTTTGGGAGTTTTATGAAAAATATCCAGAGAGGGTGCCTCTATTATTTTGTATGAAAACAAAAAAATGAAAAACCTAGTTTTAGACACGGACAAGTTATATTGTATTCTAATAAGAGTGAGGGGTGTACCTCATTAGTAGATAGGGGAAGATTCTCGCCCGAGGTCAATTAAGGACCGGACACCAGCAACTCCAATATAAGACCTAACGTACAACCATATGTGCTGGTATGGGACAGCCTTAGCTAATTAAGTCAGTGAAAACTAGTCTTGCACGTTGGTAGGCCGTAGAGTGCAGACATGACCGGGTAGGCATGTTCGAAGGGGCTCTCTTCACCACGGTGTTGGGCACAAAGCTTACCGACACAACTGCGAATGCCTCACTCGATGGGGGGTACCCGGGTGAAGTGAGGAATAACATTCGCTGGGCTAGTGCAAGGTTAGGATTAGATAATGTAAAGGTTTTGACGCGTGCTCTAAACTGCTTACCTATGGTAGTGAGCGGTGGTATCGACGGATGCCGAATAAACTAGAGAATTCGTGTACTATAGGTAAAGTTATACACCTCTACAGAGTGTAAATCTATTTAAATAGCCGTGCTCCTGGTCATGAGCGTGCTTATTTGAGTTAACTGTCATGTCTATGGCTGAACGTGAAATGTTCCTCACAACTGAGGAGGGTTACAAGTTGTTGTGTTTATTCTTTTGTGCTCGTAACCGAGAAGGGTTGCGAGTTGTTGTTGTTATTCATTCAATTCTTTACTTACTGTCCTGTAGCTATTTAAATGCTTTTAAATTTTCGTTGCAAATTACTACATATTGATATTACAAATAAAAATGGCTTTAAGCAAAATAACTTGTAGAGTAGAGCCTCATCCTTTGATAGCCTTGTATTTATTTAATTTTTTGTGATACACTACAAGCCTTGCTGAGTACGCATTGTACTCAATCTTACTTATATTATTGTTCAGAGTTCCAAGATGAGCCAACGCCATACGTTATGTTCTTCGCAACTCAAACCGGAGGGTTCGGTGATGGGTCTATCTAGGCCTTGTTTCTTGTTGGTTGCCTGAGGGTTGGATGGGCATGCCACTGGAATTTATTTACTTTTATTACTTCTTCCGCTACTACTTACACTCTGTTGATACCTGCTTTTATATGGCCGGTCGGTCGTTGATGTAATAACTTGTAATCGCTTAAGTTAAGTACCATTTCGTTTTACTCTGTATATGTGAATGTATGGATGTAAATGCCAAATGTTGTGAATGTGTGTACTAGCCACTAATCATGGGACTAGTACAGTATACACATAGGGTCTTCGGGTATTCCACGTCCGGGGGTCCGACATGTGTAGGCAGCGCAGCGGGAATCCGTGGTGCAAGGCACAGCAGGATAGGTAGCGGGCGGCACTTCGCGCGGGCGCAGCGGCGAGGGCGCAAGGGCGCGGGCGCACAAGCTCCGGGCGCGCTGCTAGACGCCATGGGCAAGCAGCCAGAGCAGGAAGAAAGAGAAAAGAAAAAGAAAAAGAAAGAAAGAAAGAAAGGAAAGGAAAGAGGGAAGGAAAAAGAAAGAAAAGGGAGAAAAGGGGGAAAAGGGGGGAAAGAAAAAGAGATGAGCCAGGGAAAAAAAATCAAATTACAAAACTTGAATTTGGAATTTTGGCGATGAGCTCTGAATTTGAGAAATGGAATTTGAATTTGAGTTTCAGACTCAGATTTTAAATAATTGCAAAAATTCCAAAAAGAAATCCAACACTTTTAAAATAATTAATTTAAATTAAATTTTACAACCAAAAATAGAATTTGGGGAAAATAGAAAAGGAAATAAATTAAATTGAACTCCAAAAAAATAGCAAAAGAATTTGGAGACATCCAAGAAAGTCTAGAAAATCCAATAAACCCATTTTGAATTTAATTGAAGTTTGATTTAATCATTTAAAATATTTTCTTTTTCTAAAATTTTAATTTAAGCTTTAATTAATTCAATAAATTTCAAATGGTTTATTTTATTTTGAAATTTTCAAAAAGTTCCAAAATTATGATGTTAGAGGGGCGCAAGGGAGTTGGGGCAGTTAGGGTTGAGGCAGCCCCCTGCCCTCTTATTGGGGCGCCGACCCCCCTTGCCGAATCCACCTCGGACTCGGCTAGGGGCTGGGCCTTGGGCCTTGGCCGGCCCAGCCTCTCCCTCCCCGACCTCTTCCTATTAACTCCCTAATCTGAATTCTAATTCTTTTTCCTAATTATTTTAATTAAAAATGAGATATTATAGCCTCCTCATTTGGCATTGTTTCGGGAGTTCTTGTCATGTGCTGCATAGTTCACCGAGCTGCCTAACGGTTGCATAATCACCTCGTTGTGCTCCTTGCGCAGACATAGCTAATCAAGTGCACGTAGAGCTCTGAAAGGGTGATTGAATCTGATTGTGTCACTGACGTGTCCACAAGATCATAATCGTAGTCGAGCCCACTCAGAATGTAAGTAGTGACCTCCTCATCCTGCATCCTGCGGTTGAAATACTCACTCACTGACAAATCTCTCTTGCAAAAGTTTGCCATGTTGGAACAAATCCAGGAGAAAACTTGGATTTTGGTGCTGCACGTAACTCACGGCAGCTTTTTTCTTTTATCTTCTAAACTCAATCTTACATTGCTTGCTCACGTTACATTGCTTATAAAGTCTGCGAACAGACTCAACTACGAAAACGGAAACAACAGCACAACTTCGACTCGATTTTACTCCTAGTACGAAACGAACACAAAAGAGAAAACACAAAGATTATCTAACATGCCATCTCCATCCGAATCTGCATGATCAGAGGATGTCCTCTAGTATTTTCCACACTTCCCACGCCGTGCTAAAGAGCAAGACCTGCGCGAGGATGTCCTCTGACAGGAGCGAGAGGGTGATGCTGAGGACCATCTGGTCCTGCTGCAGCCACTGCTGGTATGCTGAGTTCCGCACGTGAGTAGTCGTTCCTTCTGTTGTCTTGGCAATGAGTTTTGGCAGTGCCGGATTGGAGCCATCAAGAAAACCAAGGAGCTGCTGTCCTTGGAGATATGGCGGCAGCAGCGCCATCTAGAGGAGGAAGTTCTTTCCGTTGAGTTTCACATTCACCAGATGACTGAACGCAGGGCAAGATACCAGCGGCGACAAAGGAGGGGACATGCTGGTTGCAGTGGTTAGGGTTGCACTAGACATCTCTTTGGGAGAAGAAGGGCTTTGATACATGTAAAGAAAAACAATTGAAAGGAAGAGAGAGAGAGAGAGCGGAATAGATCGAAGTCAACGCAACAACAATCAGACTACTGGATCGCTATATATACCTGTTGCGAGACATGAAACCTGACATCCTCATTTCTAGGACTGTTAAACTCTTTACAACCGTTCAGGATCTGCTATTGCAAAGTAAGGGGTAGCATCAAAAGCAAGCGCACGTTACAATAAGAAGCAAACTTTTATTACAACAGTTAAGTCTTAACAGCTAGTTTGGACATAGGCGTGGGCATCCAAGCCCAAATATATAACAACTCAAAAGTACACAAGATCCACAGGCACACTTGGGCGTAGATGAGACCTAGTACCAATAGTCGTCACCGTCTAGTGGCTCCTCCTGATCGTAGAGATCACCTGTTTCCTCCCAGAGCTCCTCTGGTGATGTTTAGCAAGTATGAGTACAACCGTACTCAGCAAGTTGCATAGAAAATTCTAATTAACTATATGCCAGGATTATCAAAGGAATGGAACAGTTTTACCATAACTGGTATATGAGGAATGCAATAATTGAGTTGAAAGCAGTATAGTATTTAAAACCGTAAAACAATAATATGTATAACAACAAGGGTTTTCAACATCTGTAATTACCAACTTAACATCTGTAAATCTCTACTTATGTCTCATGTATTGGAATCACCTATGAACACAGTTTTATTAACCGAAAGCACGGTATATTCGAATACCATTAATTATACTATGCAGAGTTGTCCAACTTTACCCATAAGATATCTCAGGCTCGTACTGTCAAGCTATATACAAGCAATCAATTAGCATGCAACTGAGCCGAGATAACAATACCTTTTCTATTACTCAACCTTTTTAGTCTCTACCTGGTAGGTTCAAGGTTAGTACAACATCGGGAAACCACCGGCCAATGGTAGAGTGTGCAGTTCGATGCTGACTGGTCTATACCATTGTCACTACACCATGGCATAGCATTAAGGGCAATAATCTGCCGGGAAAGAATTGGGTGAGAGGCAAATTATGTGCCGGCAATGCTGAAGATATTACGGGTCCAATTATCTGCCGGCAATAACTAGTATGTAGAACAACTTATCTGCCGGGTATAGTTTTATTTTAGCTACAACATATCTGCCCTGTAAAAAGTAAACTAGGTCAATATAATTGCCGGCAAAAATATTATCTACCACCAAACGGAAAAAAAGCGCCAAATGAAAACCTATCTGCCGGCAAACCAAAAAAACAGCGCCAAATGAAAAACCTAGCACCAAATGAAAACGTGAACACACGATACTCTCTCTACCTTATCTGTTCCCCTCCCAAACAATCCTCAACCCCTCCCAAACCTCCTCCTCCCTGGCCGTGACCCTCCCTGCGCCTCCCCTCCTCCCTGGCCGTGACCCGCCCCAGCGCCGCCCCTCCCAACGGCTGCCTCTCCTCCAGCGGCCAGTGCCCCTCGTTGCCGCCCTCCTCCCAGGTCGCCACCCTCCCCGCACCTCCCCTCCTCCCCGGCCACGACCCTCCCCGCGCCGCCCTCTTCTTCCCCGTGCCCCCTTCGTCCCAGCGCCACCCCCTTCCGCCACCCTCCCCAGCGCAGCCCCTCCTCCCGCCCCCTTCATCGCAGCGTCGCCCTTCCGCCACCCTCCCCAGCGCAGCCCCTTCCCGCGCCTCCCTTCCTCCCCAGCCACCACCCTCCCCGCACCTCCCCGGCCACCACCCTCCCGCGCCTTCCCTCCTCCCCGGCGGCCACCCTCCCCGCGCCTCCCATCCACCCCGGCCGCCACACCCTCCCCACGCCACTCATGGCCAGCTGCGCCTCCTGGTGAGTTTTCTTCTCCATCTCTCTCTATCTCTGTCTCTTCAATTTCTTGATTTGTAGATTCTGGTTGCTCATGTAAGATGAAGACGATGGGGGGTTGCTGGCTATGCATGGTGAATATTGTGTTGGATGTGGGCTACTACTGCCATGGTTGCTGAGGTTTGCATGAACCCTGCTCTATTCTCTCCACTTCCTCATGCTCTGTGATGCTTCAATAATGCTACTCGTGCTATGTGTGAATCATTGTTTCTGATTTGGTGCATGTCGGCAAGACGAGGTAGTCTCCTTCCCACAGCGCCCCTCCTCCCCACGCCTACCCTCCTCGCTGGCTGGCCCTTCCTCCTAGTGTCGCCCCCTTCCTCCCAGCGCCGAGAAGGTCCTGTGTTTCTGGTGAGTTTTTCTTTGCATTGTTTCTTACCGTTAGTCTCCTGTGCACATGCGATGCAAGAATAACTTATACTGATTAGAACAGTTGTGGATACTTATCTCTTGATGATTTAGTTTCGCAAAGATGCTGTCACAAAAGAACAAGTGAAATGGATCATATGGACATATAGAGAGAGCCAGTCTCCCTAGAAACAATAACCAATCACGCCAAATATATATATCTATGTACTGGTGGAGACAAGGTTAAATTAACAATCTTATTGGCCTCATTGTGTAGTGTGCAATTTCTACTTGATTCTACTGTTTTCTTGTAGAGCTAGCGAAAATCTGATATGCCAATCTCTTTCTGCAAATATCTCCTTGTGATATGGTCATGAGGGAATAACATCATTTTTTTTCATCACCTTGCAAACTATACCACCATGTGTCATTCTCTTAATGCACTTTATGTGATTGCAAAGATTTATCATGCGGGAGATGGCGGTCTAGATTATTACGCCAACTAAGAATGATGCTTGTCACGATTGGCTAAGTAGAAAGGCAAAGGTTATCACATCATCGATTGAGGCGGCATGTATCAAACTGAGCACCAAATTTTTCGTCACTCTGTTTGTGTTGGGCCTATAAGATGAAATTCGTGGGGCAGTTCGGCTCCAAGCACCCAGTAGTGTCACGTATTGGCCAGGATTCACGAAGAAGGAATGGAGGCAGCTCTCTTTATGTTCTAAAGCCTTTTTGCACCAATATGATTATTTGTTCCATATATAGAATTGATCCAAACAGTCACATTAGTTGTTGAAGTTATTGTTTGCTGATGGAGTGATCATCCTTATTTTGCAAATGGTGATAGCATGAAGATTTCATTGTCGACTTCTTTTGCGTAGATGTTTTGTAAATAGCAAGGATAGACTAGTATTATGGTAGAAGGCACTTGAGAATTTACATGTGCCAAGGATAGAAAAGTATTGTCGACTTCTTTTGTGTGGATGTTTTGTATATGCTAAGGAGATTGTGGCTATATTAGAATGCTTAGAATTCTGAAATTGCATGTGTATGGTGTGCTGCACATGTACTGTTATGCTTATCAAAAATATCATATTTTAGGTTTATGCAATTTGCATCATCTGAATTTCATCTATGTGTTGTAACTGTATTTGACTGTTGATATGACATTTTCTAAGTGGTATGATTGAGAAAATTGTATGTTTTCTAAATTCTGGTTGAATGGTGCAAACTATTGAAAAAATATTAAAGTCACTATTTCAACCAAGATAATTACATTTTATTAGTATTTTAAACGTATATTTTAGGTGCCTAAACTGCTGGGAATCACGCTAACTGCCGGCGAAAATATACGTCAAGGGTAGGGTAACTGCCGGCGAAAATATACGTCAAGGGCGGTGGTAATCGCTGCTAAAATATACCTCAAGGCGAGTTAAGCTGCGCAATACATCTAATCTGGAAAGCTCTAATTGCCGGCAAAACTCTAACTGCCGGGGAAACTATAACTGCCGGGAAAAAACAACTTTTCTAGGGCAATGTAATTGTCGGGAATTCACATTGAGGAGCACTTAACCGGGCAGGCAATAAGTGTCGGGAAAACTAATTGCCGGCAGATAAATTGCCTTTCAACGTAGTTTTTCCTGGCAGTTGCATTGCCCTTAATACTATGCCATGGTGTAGTGTGTGTAGTTCAGCGAGTGCCCTAACCGGCCCACTCCTGACTCAACCCCATTCCACGGTTGCTCTATCACACAAGAGCAGTTGATATTCCGTAGATATTCAATTGGAAGAGCAGTGTACTAAGTTAAGTTAGATATACCACACCTGTGGTTAAGTGAGATCTGTGTCTGTTGCTTGGTACAAGATTCTTGTCCTTACTTGCCATCCAGTGAGGCGATGGACCATTTACCAACTCATGGTCGTCCACCTCCAAGTCTCACTAATGACTCACTTTTATGAAGTATATTGGGTTGTCCATCCTTTTGGTCTATACCCTCAACTTTCCAACAAAAACTATTTGCGTAAAGTCAATCTTCCTTATTAGTGTTTAGAAGAAAGCTTTGTGTGACATTGTTGAATATTTGCTATTATTTTATGTGGCTTAGATTTGTCAAGATGAATATTAGCCACAAAGAATAGGAGGGTTTATATGTGGGGTGGAGGGATTTATCCACTCATCATGGCATTCCAAGGTATTATTTCATTATTGAAATAATTGGCTCAAATATATTAATAAAAGTAATATTATAAATACATGGAATATAGGTTCAAAATGTTCAAAGAATGCAACTTGCCTCCTTGCTTATAATATTCAAAATGTCAGGCTTCTCCTGGGTTTTGTGCGATGCTTTCCTATGCTCGATCGTCGAACTCGAAACCTAGCACAAGACAATTAAACCAAATAAATATCCGGCTCAACAAGGAATGAGATGGAAACAACATGCAAGTCATAAAATCTAGAAAAGAAATAAAAGAGAATGATGGTATGATGAATAGATTTTATTAGAGGCTTTATTAGGCTAAACAGAGTCAAGAATGGGCTTCATGGGTTCGAGACGGTGTAATACCCCGAATGTTTCTACGGAAGAAGAGTAAATGAAAAGGGGGTTTTTCTGTAATACTCCAACTTATTGTAATGAAGGAAGCAGTGAAAAGAGAAATTAAACTTTAGACGAGGGAAAATCTGCAATTCTTTGACAACCTAGGCTTCGGGCTTTGGCCTAGGAGGCCCATGAGGGGCCGGCCACTAATAAAAGGAGGGGGAAACCCTAGCCCACCACTGTAGCACGCATTGCTACAAGTGTTCGCGCCCTTCTGATCTGCCGCTGATGCGCGCCCTCCTTGCACTCCTTTGCTCTCTCTTGGTGGTGCTCTCCCATTGCTGTCGGCCAAGGAGAAAGGTGGAGGGAGAGAGGAGAAGAAGAGGAGATGAGCATCTAGCGGGAGTATTTCAGCGGGCATGGGTGTCTCCAAGGGCCGCGAGTCTACGGGTTTGGGAGCGCCATCGTTGCCTGCTAACGCGTCGCAACGCAGAAGGCAAGTACTTTGTTGGTTTTAAGTGTTGTGATTGTGAATGTTTACATGAATATGATGTGACATCTTGTGATACCGAAATGCTGAATTGGTTATGTTCTATCAATATGTGGAGTAAATGCCGAAAGATGATATTAGCATTGTTCATGTTCATATCATGCGTCCTTTTATTCATGCTATGTCCACGGAGTGGATGTAAGTCCCACCATTCCAATGTGGGAAGGTTTGGACATTGTCATGTCCCGCCCACGAGTGGATTGAAAGACCCATCAATTCGGTATGGGCACGTAAGACCCATCAATTCCGGTATGGGCAGCTTTGGACACCTATATGAAACGTTCTTCATATAGGACTTGGATCCCGCACTTTTGTTAAGGTGCGGGCTTAAGTGAACACCGACGGGTGTGTCACTCGCTATACCAGTATAAGCATGTGTGCATCCATCCTTGAGTACATTCATTCATGCCATGCATTCCTAAGTTTTCATTCGATGTATGCTCATATTCTCTTATGATGATGACTTGTTCATATGTGTGTTATGTCCCTTTTCAGATTTGCTTTGAGTCGTGGACTCACTCTTGCGTTGTTTGTTTATTTTAGGTAACCCCTGATGTTGGCTCACTTGGGAGGGAGTAGACACGCACTACTTGTTCACATCATCCAATTCATGTTCAAGATTAAATTTAGTTCTATCTTACATTCGTAAATGATGAACTGTAATAATAAATTTATAATTGGTGAAGGAAGAATACCTTCTCCACATTGATGTTGAATTATTATCGCATGTGAACTTTCATTATCAATGAACTGAAATAAATAGATTAGATGGTGAAGGAAGGATACCTTCATCATGTCTTGGTTGTTTTGATACTATCATTAGTTGATTTTATTCAAATTCTTCCGCATTATGGATGCATGTTAGATGTTTTAGGTGACATCTTGGCTTCCGAATAGCCAGGGTGTTACAGTTGGTATCAGAGCGGGCTTTAGGTCCGTGGTAATTAAGATATTAAAATGACACACTGTGCACAGGAGGTGGGGTTTGGGTAATCCAAAGATATCCATATTTCTAGTGATGTGATTCATCATGTTGAACTGTTCTTGAATTGCTTCCGTACTATCATTCTTGTGGTTAATCTATGATCTGTTGTGATATTCAATATCTATGAACTAATTCTATGATTGTCATGAGATGATCCTGTATATTCATAATGGAGTATTTTGGTGAAGCGTGTTGTTAATGGATGATAAGAAGTGGGGTCGTGGTTGTTACTCCGATTCACGAGTTACACCACCGCTCGCAGAACGTGGTTAGAGGAGTAGTTACCCGAGTACCATAGTTTCGGTGTTAAGCGTGAGTTGCTTTAGAAAGTTGTTCTCTTTCTTGATTTCTGAATTTGGCAATTCTTGTCCTATGGTGGTTGATGAATTTCTCCTGGGTTTGTGGTTCATGATAGTTTATGGTTTTCAATAGATCCTTCTTGGTTCTCTGAAACAAATATTGCTTTTCAACTGTTGAGTTGCTTTTACCACTTGTGGTCGTTGTTAATTGACAAGATTGATGTTTTCATGGTTGCTCCTTCTTTCTCATTGAAAAATAATGACTCATTTACTCGTTTGATAGCTTGGTTAGTGAGAGTTTTTCGCTGTAAGTTCGTTTGCATGGGAAAGCTTTGGCTTTATGCGTTTCTTTTGTATTACTTCGAGCGTTGAGGTTTGAAGTCTCTCTTTTGCTGTAGTAAGGTGTTAGAATCCTTTTGTGATGTCTTGCCATACTTAAAATGAGAAGTTATAACTAAACGAATAAATTGTTACGATATGAGTTACCAAGTTGGGTTATTAGCATGGTGCAAATCAATTATTCTTAACTACCATCCATGAAAGTGAAATTGATTAATTTGAAATGTCCTTGTATTTGATACATGGTGTAGGTTAAATAAAGACTGTCCATATCCGTTCGTAACCTATAGATCTTACGTAAGAGCTAGATTTGTCTATTTCTGGTATGCTAAAATTGTTGAAACTTGCATAAAGGACCGGATGGGTCTTTGGTGTATCGATTCGTGAAACCTTGTTTATAGAAAATTATGTTAGTGAATATTTAATCATGTTTTGAAATGATTTCAACAAAGGTGAAATGTGAATCTATGTTTACATATGGTTATGTGATTACAAATGGAATTAGTCTTGTATGTACACACATGATTAATACCATCATCGATTGTTAATGAGCTACCAAGAAGGTGTTAAGCAACACCAATAGTTGAGTAGATTAATTTCGTAAGTAGTCTTTGCTATTGTGCCTTGTGATTTTGATATTGCTTAGCATAATCTTGTTATAATAAATTTGTTTCAACCTTGTGGTTTGTATTCCCTTTGGGAAGTTTTAGGATGGAGTAATAAAGTTTGATGATTCTCAGTACTAGTGTATGTTGTCGATGTTATTAAATCGTCAAAATTGTGAGAATGAGGTTAATTCTCGTAGTAATTTGATCACCTATGGTGATATTCTCTAAATGATCAAATTTCAAGTTTTATGTTCATGATCTTTTGAGGGTTCAGGCTTTTATGTGGTAAATGAAGTTTATCGAGTAACGATATGTTGCAAAGTTATAATGGTTCTTCAGTGATGCAAGTGCTTCGATTTTGAATACTTATTTGTTCTTATCTGTTAAGATTCAATATTCTCTTCTTGTGAGGCTTATGCTTTCAATCTGTGGACTTCACTTATGTTCTATAAGTTTATTGCTTAATTGGTTTCTTCCTTGGTCCCGTGTTCAGTGCGAGTGGTAGATGAGTTTTCTAGTTGGTGAAAGTTGTTTCCATTTGTCTCTTCTTTTGAGAAAGAATCAACCCATTCTTTTCACGTGGGTCTTTCGAAGTGTTTTCTAATTGTTGTTGTGAAATTGATGTTAATACCCATAGTAATTTGATCGCCTTTGGTGATATCGTTCAGATGAGAATATTTCAAGTTTAGCTTTCGTGATATTTTCTTTGAGCTATTGAATAAGCTGGTAGCTGAAATTATTTTAAATAAATTGAGGTATTGAATTGTCTTGTTGCTTCTTAAGAGATTCATGTGATTGAATCTTAACGGATTTCTGGTTTGAGTTGGCAACGTGAAGTCGCAATTAAAGAAAATTATGTTGGTTCCCTTAAAAGGAGATTAATCGCTTGCTTTTCATGAAATCCGTAATTGGAAAAGTTTTGAGTTTGGTGATTGAGATTATTTGGATCTCATGTTTCTTGTGTAGTTGAACAGTTCTGAACAAATATGACGTATTGAAGAATTTCATTGGTTCTTAATTAGTCCTTGTGGTTTGGACTAAAGATCTTATCTTGTACGTTGTGGCAAAGCGATGTTAGTCAAAGAATTAATTTCAGTGTTAAAGGAAAGAGTGAGAGGAATATTTGAGAATTTGAGTCCAGCTTTTGTAATTTGTAGTTATTCGAATTGTTCATAAACTTTTTTGCTCTTTTCACTCAAGAGTTGTCGAGTTTCAATCGCAATGTCATTTTTTTCTCTTATTGGTGGTTATTTGCTATTCCCTTTTTGAGGGATGCGTACCCTCATTGTGAACTCAACTTTCGTTTTCCATATCTTCATTATCGATTATTTCTTTTGGATGCGTGCTCTTTGTGAGCGCAACATTTTCTGTGTGGTGAAACTTGCCCTTGTTCGCCTCTTTCTTTTGAGAAAGGATCAACAATTTTGTGTTGCAAAGTTTTACAAAGCGTAAGTTGTCAATTGTTTGGTGGTGGTTAAGTGATTGTAGGGTGAGATTTTTGCTACCGAGCTATTGGAGGAGTAATAGAAGATGAGTTGGTTTTGACTGAACCTCTTGGAGGGAAGTTGATTCGGATGGAATGTATGGCTTCAAGTAAAAGCGTATAGTGTTCGACTAAGTAGGACCTATGGTATAGTGTAGTTCCGAACTTTGGTTCATGTTGAAATGTTGGGGATTATCAAATGTATGGAAACCTTAATTAATTTTATAGAGTAACACAATTGGAAAGTATTGCGATGTTGTGTGAGTGATTCCTGATGATGTTAATGAGTGATTATGTCGGAATTGTGGGGATGTTAGAGATTTAATCCGATGATTTCACCATGTGTTATAAGAGGAATTCGTTGTAGGGGTCTTGGAGGTTAAATTTGGGCTTTCCATTTTCATGCTAGACTTTTGGTCGCCCAAAGATTTGTGTGTAGAGGAGATAGAAAACTGGAGTATTTTGTATTGGAATGATTGTCGATAGAACCCTTCGATGTAGTTCATGAGCGGGTATAACGAGGATTCGACGTGTTATTCTTGAAAGTTGGAGGTGATGATGTATTTCGGTTTAAGCCTAATTTGAGGATGTTAAATTAAGAGGTTTGAGACCGTGTGGTATGCGATGAATTCGAATTCCAAGGTTGGAGTTTCGCGTGCATGAGCTTTAGCCGGTGTTGTTCACAACGGGTACGTGGTTACCGTTGTTCGTTCTCAGTCGTGATTGTTCTTTCGTTTAAGTGTGTTTAGATTCGGGGTCGAATCCTGTTAAGGGGGGTAGAATGTAATACCCCGAATGTTTCTACGGAAGAAGAGTAAACGAAAAAGGGGTTTTTCTGTAATACTCCAACTTATTGTAATGAAGGAAGCAGTGAAAAGAGAAATTAAACTTTAGACGAGGAAAATCTGCAATTCTTTGACAACTGGGCTTGGGCTTTGTCCTAAGAGGCCCATGAGGGGCGGCCACTAATAAAGGGGGGGAAACCCTAGCCCACCACCGTAGCACGCATTGCTACGGTGTTCGCCGCCCTTCTGAGGCGCCTCCTTGCACTCCTTTGCTCTCTCTGGTGGTGCTCTCCCATTGTTTGTCGGCCAAGGAGAAAGGTGGAGGAGAGAGGAGAAGAAGAGGAGATGAGCATCTAGCGGGGTATTTCAGTGGCACGCGTGTCTCCAAGGGCCGCGAGTCTCACGGGTTTGGGAGCACCATCGTTGCACGCTAACGCGCCGCAACGCGAAGGCAAGTACTTTGTTAGTTTTAAGTGTTGTGATTGTGAATGTTTACATGAATATGATGTGACATCTTGTGATACCCAAATCTGAATTGGTTATGTTCTATCAATATGTGGAGTAAATGCCGAAAGATGATATTAGCATTGTTTATGTTCATATCATGCATCCTTTTATTCATGCTATGTCCACGAGTGGATGTAAGTCCCACCATTCCAATGTGGGAAGGTTTGGACATTGTCATGTCCGCCCACGGAGTGGATTGAAAGACCCATCAATTCCAAAGATGGGCACGTAAGACCCATCAATTCCGGTATGGGCAGCTTTGGACACCTATATGAAACGTTCTTCATATAGGACTTGGATCCCCGCACTTTTGTTAAGGTGCGGGCTTAAGTGAACACCGACGGGTGTGTCACTCGCTATACCAGTATAAGCATGTGTGCAGTCCATCCTTGAGTACATTCATTCATGCCATGCATTCCTAAGTTTTCATTCGATGTATGCTCATATTCTCTTATGATGATGACTTGTTCATATGTGTGTTATGTCCCTTTATCAGTATTTGCCGAGTCGTGGACTCACTCTTGCGTTGTTTGTTTATTTTAGGTAACCCCTGATGTTGGCTCACTTGGGAGGGAGTAGACACGCACTACTTGTTCACATCATCCAATTCATGTTCAAGATTAAATTTAGTTCTATCTTACATTCGTAAATGATGAACTGTAATAATAAATTTATAATTGGTGAAGGAAGGATACCTTCTCCACATTGATGTTGAATTATTACTGCATGTGAACTTTCATTATCAATGAACTGAAATAAATAGATTAGATGGTGAAGGAAGGATACCTTCATCATGTCTTGGTTGTTTTGATACTATCATTAGTTGATTTTATTCAAATTCTTCCGCATTATGGATGCATGTTAGATGTTTTAGGTGACATCTTGGCTTCCGAATAGCCAGGGTGTTACAGACGGTCTAAATGGTATAATATGTCGAAAATGGGTTTTGATGAACAGTATTGGGCTTAATGAACAGTGTTGGGCTGGGACTATTCATGTTGGGGTAGGGCTCATGAACAGTACTAGGTAGGGCTAAATAGTGTTTGGGCTGAACAGTATTCGTGTTACCAGTAATGGACTGGGTTTGGATTGTGAAGAGTGTTTGGGCTGAGATGAATAGTGTGGACTGGAAACTGGATGAACATTGTTTGGCTGGCCCATTTGTCTTGCTAGGCCCAAAGGAAAAGGTGGCCTGATCCTGTGGCTAAAAGGGATGAGTGCTAGAACTCGGTTGCTACAGTGCCCAGCAGAAAAATGGACAGCAGTGGCGATTTCGCTGGCAGTGAAGGTCGGCGGCGAGAGTGAGTGGTGCAATCAGCTTCAGGGAGGTGTGAGCAACCCATTTTGGGGTTTCACTCAGGCCATGGAGGTTCGAATGGG
This sequence comes from Ampelocalamus luodianensis, assembly GCA_036346255.1. Taxonomy (NCBI): domain Eukaryota; kingdom Viridiplantae; phylum Streptophyta; class Magnoliopsida; order Poales; family Poaceae; genus Ampelocalamus; species Ampelocalamus luodianensis. Next base: position 54,339,532 of record CM070628.1, read on the forward strand.
GGATGGCGGCGATGGAGGCGCACTATCGAAGCAGAGGCCGAAGGCAGCGACGGTAGGATGGTGCTCTGGCCAAATTGGCCGGGGCTGGAGCACTGGTGTGCGAAGGGGATCTCAGAAGGGTGGTGGCATGGGTAGAGGTGTACCGAGCCTCTTTGGCCTTGTGAGCCGTGGAGGATGCGGTGGGGTGGTGTCGTCGGTGAGATTCCGACGGGGAGGGGGGATGTTGGGGGAAGAGGTTAGGGAGGTGAGGCGGTGGTGCTGACAGTATTGGAAGGGAAAGGGGAGGAGCGAGGCGCGAAATAACCTCTCGGGCTTGGCGCAGATGGCTGGCTTTGGCTCAGGGGATGAAAGGAGGTTTCAGAAGGTTATAGTGAGGTTTGGCGATGTAATTGACGCCGGATTTGGGCCCTTTTATAGCTCGCAGAGGCGGTGGGAGCAGGGGCGGATTGCGGTGCGCGCGGTGCGTGGGCGGTGAGGTGTACAACCGGGAGGGTTTGGCGCCGGGTGCGAGCAGGATGGCGGCATGGGCGCGGTACAACTGTTGTCGCAGTGGCGGTGCTCTCCTCACTGGAGCAAGGCTGGGAGCTGGCTTGGTCATGGTCGGTGATTGCGGCGTGGCGACCAGACGTGACAGGGCTGAGCGGGAGCGGTGCGGTGCTGGCGCGCGGCGGCTCGGGGCCAGCGTCCACATTGATGGTGTGGCGAGGTGGCAGTGCCTGTGCGGCTTTGGCGTGGAGTGAGGCGGCTGAGGTTGGTTGGGGGAGAAGGCTCCGGTGGCGACGTGCGATAGAGCGAATAGGGAGGGTGGTGGCTTCGGGTGGAAGGCGTTTCCAGTGAAGGAAAGCGGGAAAGACCAAAAGAGGAAGCAGGAAAGCTTGGGAGGTTTCTGAATTGGGAAGGAATTCAAACTCAAACTAAAAACCAAGAAAAATTTGAAATGTTGAAATTTTCAGGTTGTTTCAAAACCATACCGGGCAACGAAAATAGAAGTTGTTACAACTTGTTTGCACGATGTTATCTTTACGCGATACACAATGCGTTTACAAACCAACTCGGTTAGATATCTAACAAACAATATCTTTTACAAAGTGGAGTGGAGTTCCATATGGAGCAGTTGCCGTAGATGGAGGCCATCTGCCATGGTTGAACGCGAGAAGAAAAGATGGGAAGGAAGAGAAGTGGAGGGGCAAAATTGTGAGAAATGGAAAACGATGAATTGCCCTTTATATAGATGGGAAAATGATGAATTGCATCTATAGAGTATCAAATCATCAGAGGCCACTCTATAAGTGGCACATCATCAGAGGCCACTCTATAAGTGGCAAATCATCAAATTTCCTTGTGTAGATTATCTACTTACCTTTTTCTAAAAAGTGAAATGGGCTCAAAGTTTTGCTATCTGAAAACACAAGATCGTAATAACGAAAGTGGCAGAAATGCTTAATTCAGTTCCCATCTCCTAAACTAGATTATTGTGGAGATCATTCTCTCCAAAAATATGTGTAGAATCTCTTTGGATACCATAGGGGCCACCTCTACGGTTTTCCTGATTAAAAGAGAGAGAGAGAAATCTCTTTGGAGGGGCCAGCTGTGACCTGTATAGAATTTTTGTGTTTTTAAAAAAAAAGAGGGCATCTATCAAATTTCATAACGGTTACCACATGTAACAAATTTTATGAATTGGATATAACAAACACAAAGAAAAACCGGACAAGAACTCGATGACGCAACCTTTTTTAGCACCGATCACGTGAATCAGCGAGCGGCGTCTCCCAGTCACAACCGTCTTTTGGACCAAATGGGAGAGCCGGAGGTCAAAAACAGTGATGGCTGTGTGGACCGACCTTTGCGGCAGCCAGCCATGCACATCCCATACTTTGACCTTCACTTTGGCTTCCGCATCGGAATTTGGACACTCACTTTGCATGGTCTAACTTGTTTGAACAAAGGTGCTCTCAGTCTCTTGCCCATGGACTAGGGTTGCTTTCGTGATAGTTACACGCCATTCCCTCCCTGGTCGTACAAAAGAGGATGGGCGCACAAAAATTGAAATGCAAAAAAGTTACCATCTTCTGCAATATATACTTTCACAATATATATATGATTTTTTTTATTATTTAATCCTTTTTTTAATAATATGTAAAAGTTAACCTCTCGCTAACTTATTTTCAATTCTAACCCCTTTGGTCACGCCACCCCCCGTGGTGTAGGCAAAATATTCTGTCATGCCACCGATCTTGGAGTGACCAAACATGCCACGTAAGCCCTCGTCCGCGCGCCGTGCCAGCGTGGGCGTTGTCATGCTCGCACTCATGGCGTGACAAGCCTTATCACGCCAACGCTCGTGGCATGACGGTGCCGGCCTTTATTTGTAAGTGTTCTCAGACAAAGAAATGTTACGTTTGTTGCATAAGATATGTGGACCATTTGGCACGAAATCAAATTTTAATGCACAAGTTCACTGTCATGTACATCGATCTTAGCATTTGATTTTCCATGGATGTCTGTTCCAAAATTTGTAAACCTGATTTGAGATTACAAGAATTGAACGGTGCTAAGTGAATGCACAATCCTACGCAGTAGATATTATTTTGAACATGTTGTTTTTCAATTGTTGTTAGTTTGAAGAACAAATGGATGATTAGGAAGGCACATCCCATACTATTGCAATGATAGGTGGTGCTCGTCGTCACTTAGGGGGTCAAAGACCATTTAGTGCCTACTTCCAGAATGCGCATTCCGTACCTTTATTTTTATGCTGTTACCTACCTTGGTATGCCAAGAATTGAATGCCAAAAGAGAATGAGATTTGAAGTCGGCTTTACAACGTAGTAACGAATTGAAATAGATGTTATATTAAAGTTGCAAATTACATGGCGCGCACGGTTTGGTTACATGCATAAGGAACGACATCATGCACGATACAACAAACTGAAATATACCTACGATACATATGTGCCTTTTTGGAATAGAAATAAAGTCGATTGAAACAAAGATCATTAGTTTCGGCGGCCCATCGCTCCCTTTCCCTTGTCTCCTTGCTACCCGCAATGACAGGGGCGGCTAGTCTCGAAGTCATCCATATCCTGCGAGATGGGCCGGACAGTTGAATGATGTTAGGATAACACAATGTCGTGCTAAATTAATAATTATGATGCATACTGTACATAACTTACCTCCTAGTTCCGGAGTGCGCCCGGACGATGGTGAGCGGTAGTACGGCCGACGGTCTCACTTGCTGGAGCCTTCCCCTTGTCCCCTTGTCCCCTTGCTGCCCGCAGTGGCTACGGGCAATCTTGAAGTCATCCATGTCTTGCAAGACAGGCTGAACGGTTGAATGATGTTAGGATAATACAACGTCGAATAATTATGATGCATACTGAACATAACTTACCTGTTAGATCCAGAGTACGCCCGGGCGACGGGGAGCGATAATACGGCCAACGGTCTCACTTGCAGGAGCCTTCCCCTTGTCTGCCGCCCACTTAACCTTGTCGTACTCATATGCTTTCTTGGGCTCTTCCGATGAATTTTTAGTTGGATCGGGGTCGGGTACGTAAGGTGCCAACGCTAGAAGGTCTCCGCTGGCCATAGAAAGTTCAACATGTACTTCTGCTGGATGAAAGCTGTCACATCCCCATTTTAATAAATAGAGTTATTATGCATCTCATGAGCATGCATATTGTTTTTTAATGCATTTGCATTCATTATTTCACTTGGAAAGTCTTAATCAAACTTTAAACCTACAACTCCAAAAGAAACTCCCAAGACAAAACAGAAACTAAAACTTGTGATCATCATTTGGAAATAATTTATTTAAAGCCTATATTATTTATCATGAATAAATATAATTTTTTCCAAATTTTTAGAAATAATTTCAACCCACAGAAAAGTAAAACTCAATTCAATAACCTATTGTAGGTTTGAATTTAAATTAGGAAAATAAATCTTTAAAAGTGAGGTTTAAAATTTTATTATAGTACTAGGATGTCCGAGGAACCCCTCTGCTTTATTTTAGATTTTTAGGATTTTATTTGGTATTTCTAGTAGCTCAGTCAAAGTAGGAACTTTAGAAATCAAACCAGTCAATGGTTGGGTTCAAACCCGACCGAGCCACCCTTTGCGACTCAGTCCGACCAGACCACGTAGCCGATCGGACCAGTCCGAACATCACCGACCGAGCATTCGGACCAGTCCAAACGGCCACTCCGACCGAGCCGACCCCTACACTATTTTGTCCCGCACCGCTTGGCTCCACCACACCCACTCGCTCCGCAGCTGCTAACGCGCTAGGCCCGCGCGTCAGGGTCATCCCCTACCTTGGGCAGGTGCGGCGCAAGCTCTGAGCGCCATGCACCCGGCTTGATCTGAGTGCCTTCGTCCACGCCGTTCCTCCACCGCCCTTTTCGACCACTCCAGGGCTTCACCAGCTAACACCGTCTCCATTCTCGTCATTCAACTGGGCTTAAACCCCACTCCTGCTCCTACTTTTGCCTCACTTCTCCTCGCAGGCGAGAGGAGGAGGATGCTTATGCATGCTCCATTCATGGGTAAGCTCGAAGCCATGGCATCCCCTAGCCTTCTCCTTGCATACCATTTCCTTTTCAACTCATTTGAGCCTTTGACGTTGCTTGTAGGATCCGGGGCAAACCTGTGCTCTCACTGTCTCCAGAGAGCACACCGCCGCCACTCCATCTTGTCCTAGTGTTTCCCGATGAGATAGTCCTCGACCTTGCATGTCATATTGAGTCTTTGAGCTTGATTAAGAGTTTCCCCCGACTAATTCAGACAATGCACTTCAGGAGCGTTGAAATTTGAATTTTCCTCTTTTATCGGCCAACATCATTGTTCATCATCCAATTGTCGTCTTGGTGAGCCATTTCTCGATTGCCTTCATTTACACCATCTACTAGGTTCACTTGAGCATATCCGACATCTATTTGCTTTCGTTTTTGCTCAGGATCTCTCCTCCACGTGAACCCCGAGCGACGCCATCACCATTACCGGTGCTAGCTTCAACCCGAACTTCTCCGACCTCACCAACCCTCTGGTAAGCTTCTTGGAGCCCACCAGTAGCTCACCATGCATTGTTTTGCTCGATGCACCACCGAAGCACTGCATGCACATTTGTCGTGCAGCTCACCGCCGCTCCACTCCGACTAGCCAGCGGTCTAGGCCACCTCTGGCGCTGAAACCCCAACCATTAGATTAACTTCGGTAGAAAAAGTATTAAATACTTAAGAAAATCCGAAAATCAATTATTTGTACACTAAAAATTCAATCAACTTCAAAATTGCATATCTTTTACTTTTATACTCCAAATCGAGTGAAATCAATTTTGGTAATTTTATTTTTAACTGAACTTTACTTTAAAATAGGTTTCAAACTTGTCTTTGTCCTAGAAAATATAGTTTTTGGAAATTGATCCTTAACCAAATTATTTTTACGCTAGAAAATGCTTTTAACATTGAAAAATCATATAAAATGTTTCTAAACTCCAAATGAGGTAAACTAAGTTAATTTAGTCTTATATTTTTATTCTCTATTTATCTATGTAATCCTTTTATCCACCACTGCTCTACAAAATTTTACCAAATAATTAAATCGGCTGAATAGTAACATATTCTAAATTTTTTTGATTTTCAGAAAAACTGAGATTGAAATTGCTATAACTCTCACATACTAACTCCAATTACAGTAATTCTTTCACCTAAATTCATCTAAAATTATGGACTATGCATTGTATAAAATTCATGTGTTTTGGAAGATATTGAATTTTTGGATATTTTCGGTGTTATTGTTCTCATACGTGGTTATCTTGCATTCGATAGTTTTCGAATATATGAGTGTAATCAAGAGTGGTATTCAAAAGCAACTGGACCATCCCTAACAAAGGCAAGCAGTCCCCTCCTTTGATGCACGTTGAATTCCTATTAATTTCAAAACTATCTATATTGATTTTCAAGTATTCTATACGTTGCTTAATTTCAAATACTTGTATGTCAGGTGGGTAGAATTAGTTATATCCTCTTGCTGCATTGGCCTTCCTTTGAATGTTGAATGCCCTGTTACCTTGAATGATTAAGGTTATATATATTATATGAGTTTTGTTTGGTAATTTGTAGAACGTGACTTAGCCATGCTAGTAGTTGTAGCCGAAAGCGGTTGATAGAGCTAGTCCATCGGCCTGTGGATTGAATCAAATCTTGATGAAATTAGAGGATTAAATGTATTGAATTATGTTGATTTTCAGGAATATGTCCAGATCTTTGCATCTGGTTCTTGTGGACTTGTTGGGTAGTGTTCTTATATAATGGACTTGGACGGGTGATAGAGTGATGAAGGGAGGTTGTTCCGGATTCATGTAGCCCCGTTTGGGTGATTAAGGATCGGTCCGTGGTATGTCAAACTGTGAGACCCGATTTATTCGACTTGTAATGCTTAGCCTTCCATTGACCCTAGCATCACAAATCAAATAAACCAAGCCTCGAGATATGTATACTTCCCAGAAATGCAGTATACACACCTCGTTACAAAATCATGCATCAATTCCATACATCACAATATAACAAGTCTAGCAGAAGACATACACAATATAAAGTCATAACAAAGGAGCCGACTGGCCAAAAGACATAAATATCAAATAACAATTAACAACGGAAGCAAAAGGTGCCATAAGATGGCTTTAACCAAAAGTCGACCGGTTAGTCATAACCCACAAGGCAACCGACCGGGCCGCCAAACTAGTCGTTCATACTGAAGCGAAACCCACCAAAGTCGATCCCTTGGGGATCAACCCTCTTCCTCTGCAACAATTAAGCAAAGCAAATGAGTACAAAAATGTACTCGCAAGACTTACGGGTAACAAACCTAGTTACTACTACATGCAGGCTTTAATCCAAGGAGAAGGCTCAAGGTTAATTTTCAGCATAAAGCAAGTTTTATTTGCAATAAATAATAATTTGAAGGCAATTTTGATAATCTAAACTTTAATTGCATAAATAACAACGATACAATAAGTAATAACATGACAACCACCTGGAGATGACTATCCCAATAGCCATCACAACCATAGCACGAATTACCCATTTGTACCACCCATGTCAAGTTTTAATTTAAAAGGTTGTAGTCTAACTCTTGAAAGACCTTGCCAAGCGTGTCCATAACCTAGGACGAAGCTATTCGAATAGTTTGAAACCCTGCAGGGGTGTACCAATGTACCACACTTCAGACTGCCTTTTTGCCAAGCTATTAAGCACACCTCCTTTGGTATGCCGGCACGGCTAAGTCCTACGAGATATTTCCAATGGATTGAGCTAATCAAGAGCCGCACGTATGGGGGTTAACCCTTAGTGATCTGCCGACGAAATATGGATCACAAAGACCCATACATGGAGTAGGAGACACCGGCCTCGGCGGGTGCTCCCCTCCCCACAAACATGTCCATGTTGCATATATCCCATATGCAACCCACCACGCGACTCATTAATTAACACCCCCCAAAGTACTTAGTCAAGAGAGGTCTCATATATCTCTAGTGTGGTTAGTACGCAAGAATGTTTGGTTTAGTGTAACAAGATGTTCGGTCCTTGTTGACTCGGGCACCATTCCAGTCACACCCAAAAGCACACCATCTTACCATTGTGCCCAAGTCCAAATCATTTTATTTTCATTTTTAGTTTTTACAAATAAACATAGCACACAGGTTGAAACCTAGAGTTACAATAAGTTTGTGTGATCAAGGTTATCGACTAAGTTGATAACCGTCCAATTCTACCGGTAACTAAACATTGCTAAGCATCATATCGTAAAGACAATAAAAGACTATAAATCATTCACCGGGCTCTAATTCACCAGTAAGGATATTAACCTAGGTTTGTGGTAGGGGTGAACAATTTCAAGGCAACAATGCAATAGGCTTAGCTACCTCTAATCGACAAAAATTAACTTTGACACAAGAAGCATGCATACTTAGTTTTTGCAATCAAGATATTAGAATATAAAAGTAGTAGGAGCAATATGATCAAATGATGTTACACTGCTTGCCTTGCTGTAGATTACTTTGTTGCTGCAGAGGATTACTCACGTAATCAATAATCTCTTCGGAACCTAATGCAAAAAGGCGATAAAACCAATAAGGACGAATAACACCAAAAGAAACCCAAAAGCAAAATTTATCCAAATCTCATGAAATTTACACAGCAACAAGGGTATGATTTTAAAGTAATTTAGAAACAAGAATCAAATCATTTGGACTAAGTAAGAAAAGGTTATGACCTAAATAAATTCTCTCAGCCTAGAAAATCAATTTTAATTCCTATTTGTTACTGTTCATGGAAAGATTTTCCAGAAAGAACATGAACTTGGGATTTTTATGGTAGGTAGATACTGGTATTCTAAGGTTAGCAAAACTGAGTTTACTCAACTTGGAGTTATAATGAATTACTTGTGATTTTTTAGGTTGTAAATCTAGCACATGATACCTTTCAAAAATGAAAACATGATCAACACCTATTTCATAATAAAGTACGCTAACAGGGGAATTTAACAAAATTGAGTTTGCACAATTTGGAGTTACAGGGAATTACTTGTGTCTTTTACAACATTAATTGAATTTTTGAAGTTACAATTTAGGTTGAACCTATTCTAAATCTATTAACAAATTTTTCTGGAGCTAAACTAAGCCTACAACCATTTTTAGATTAAATTTTAGTTAATAACAGAATTAACAAAATTCGAATCAACCGATTTGGATTTGAAATGAATTAGTTATGGCATTTTACAGGTTTTCGATTTAATTTCTGGAATATTCAAAAATGGCTGAAATCAAGTTATTATAGTTTACAAAATTTTCTGCTACAGAACCATGCCTAAATGCATTTTTATATTAAACTTTACTTAATCTAGAATTTAACCTCACTAGAATCATCTAAAAAGGATTTAAATTGAATTAGTTATGAGTTTCTAAAGTTTAATATAATTTTTAGTTGATAAATAAAGACTTCCCGAATTAAAATCAAACTTATCAGAAATAAAACGACGTGGACGAACGTGGGCCTTTGATGCGAAATCTAACGGCCCACGCGCACGGAGAACAGCGCACGCGCGCGATCCTAAAGAAGCGCACCGTTGGATTTAGATCCAACGATCCACATGAATTGGGCTGATCAGGGAACGCGATTGCCGCAATCAACCACAGCCGCTGATCTCCAGATGAAGGGCTCAGAGCGTTGCTCCCTCTGGGAGGCTCGAACAGCACACGCATCTTAGCCGTTGATCTCGAGATGGGTGGTCAAGAGCAGTTGGGAAGCCCAGGGGGGCCGAACGGCCACTAGATCTAGGCCGTTGATCTAGATCTGACGGCCTACGACATTTGAGACCTTCGGAGTTCAATAATTTAAACAGATCTAGACCGTTGATCTGAAAATCGATGGCCCACAGTGCAAGATATAACCACGTGAGGATTTTTAAGTGCACCGGCGATTAACTGCGCGGGCCCACTTGCCAGAGACACAAGGGCTATTTTAAGACAACCGTTAATTGCAAATCCGATGATTAGCGATGATTAGCAATTAATGTGTCCTAATGCTTTCGTACAGAGAGGTTTAAGCGGGCAGGGGCCCACATGACAGTGACTCAAAGAGTAGATTCGGACATCATTAATTGCTGACAATGATTAGCAATTAATGACCCCAGATTTTGTCCTAATGAACCCTGAACTGTGGTTTAAGGCCTACGGGCCCACATGGCAGCGGCACATATGGCATTTTCGGACATATTAATGTTAAGACAATGATTAATGATAATCATTAGCATTAATGATGCCCGAAGGTGATCATCTAGCGCCAGCGGGGGTTCTTAAGTGGTTGGGCCCACATGTCAGTGAGACAACGGGCCCGATTAAGACATAATAATTAAGACATAATAATTACCCCCAACGATTGATAATGATTAGGCAATGATTACCAAATGATTATGTCCTAATGACGAACGAAAACGGGCGATTACGCTCGACAAACACCTAAGCGGGAACTCCGACTTGTCGCCGGCGACTCCGGCCACGGCGGCGCCCACCAAGTACCAAAATGGGTTCGCAATAGGCTTGCGGTCCCGATGGTGATGGCCTCGCCGGCGGCGAAGGTCTAGAACGCCGGCTAGCCGGAAAATAGCGATGGTGACCAAATCGACCAAAAACGAAAATAGCTTGAATGCTCCACAGCAGTCCAAAGAAGCGTGTGCCAAGCATCTAGGGACTAAATAGAAGCTACCTCAACCGAGTAGGGCTTCAAAAGATAGTCGGAGAGCTTTGACAGAGAAAGAACCCGCCGGAGTTGAAGGAGATGATATGAAAATGACAACCTGAGCAACATGAACACCACCCAGTGGTCAAAATAGCTTTAATATAGCTCATAGAAAGACCATGAGCAATATAATTGAGAAATAAAGCACTCACCGGAGCTGAGGAAGAAGGGGGATGATTTCGGCCGAATTTGAACAAACCCCAACTTTGTCAAATCCTGCGAATGAAACCCAAAATTGAGTGAGGGGAAATGATTGGAGCATTAAGGAGCTCAAAAGGGTACAAAGAATTAAAGATGAACCACTAGAACACCAAAGCCATCAACAGAGCTTCACGGCCATTAATGGCGATTTTGGTGTTTTTAGTGTTTTGAGCTCCTCAAACAGAGAAGGAGCTTGGGGTGGTGCAAAAGAACACCAGAAGGGGTTTTGGGGCCTCTTATAGCTAAGAAAATTAGGGTTTGGCAAAAATGAGTTCTCGGGTGAGCTAAGTCCATAGGGCTGCCATAGCCCGAAAAAGAGATGATGGGGTGCAGGAGTAGGGCATGGACATGGCCGAAAGCACCTTGTCGGGACCCAAAAATGCAGTTCTGGAAGCTCTGTGCATTCTGCACTAGTCCAGGATCACGCTAGTGCACACAGCGGTAACATAGGTGAATATCAATCCACACAAACGAAATATAACATAAACGAATAGTTTGAGTAACAACTTAGAGTTTTGACCTTAAGGTGGGGTTACAACTTATTGAGCCACGCAGGCTAACACTAAAGAAATACCGCGTGAACGAAAATAAACTCGCAAACTCCAATCAAAGACACCACAGCAACCGATCGGGATCGATGACCTAGCGATCAACCTTCTTCCACAAACTCCTCCTCGAAAGCGGCGAAGACTCCTCCATTCAGAGGTTTGGACGCAAGTTTTACAACAAGCGTGAGTACACAACCGTGCGCATAAATCATACCACAGAATGCAATATATAGATGCAAAGCTTATTCCAAAGGAAAGGCTTCGTGGTTATTTTTGTAAACGCAACATTTGCAATTGAATACAAATAATAGATTGAAGGCATAATTTAAAACAAATAAGCAATATTAATTTAATAGTTGTTTCCACAAAGACACACTGCAGCTAAAGCGATTGATTCACTGACCATATGATTGAGATCACTGACTCCCAATCCCACATTTTATGAACACTACCCCTCATGTGAAATCCGAGCGTTGTCCATGACCGAGGACGCGGCTATTCGAATAGATTAATTAACACTCTGCAGAGGTTTGTACACTTTACCCACACGATACAACTAGTGTAGCTAGCACTAATCGTAACATAACAATTCGGCAACTTTGTCTCAACATTGACGTTCTTATTCACACAGTCCCATATCACAAAGCTTAACCTATCCACCTGAACCCCAATGTTGAAACTCCGTAACCTACTAAGTTAGGCCTGTCACGGACATGTGGTCGTCTGATATAGCTCAGTTCAATGGCGCACAAGGTTAAGTCCTTAATTGACCAAGGCAAGACTTCCAGCTTTTCTAGCTAAACCACAGATAAATCCCAATCACAAAGCCACCGATTCACACAGTATCCACCACTTGCCTCGGTCTAAATCTTTTACCACCGGTTGGTTTAGTGCAACACATGCCATCACGAGTAATAGCACACAAGACACACAGTTTATCACACAGTTCCATAATCACTTAGTCGGTTTCATAATTGCACTCATATGAGATGATGACTCGTAGCATGGCTAAGCAATTCTAGTCGGTCTAACCAACCATGTTGGCAATATGTTAATACCAACTAAACAATAAACCAATCTAGGGCGACAAAAGATTATGGTATACAAGTAGGCAAGGTGAACATAACAAGGGGGATCAATAACTAGCCCAAAAGCATTTAAATACATAATTAAAGTAAATGCAATAATTTAACACAACATAATTTGGGAAAACTGGGATTCAATATGATCAAAGGTATGACTTGCCTTGGAATAGGTCTATGTACTGGTCTTGAACTTGGTTGAAGCCTTCTTCGACAAAAACCCCTGAAGTATCGACGTCTACGCACAAACGAAGCAAAACAACCAAAACAAATAAATAACAGAGGCAAAACAAACTCCAAAAATTAAATAAAAATAATAATTAGGTAGATCTCGAATTTAGACAAATTTAGAAATTTGAATGAGCTCAATCGGAGTTAGGATGCAAAAGTTATGGCCTTTGGAAGATTGAAAATACATAAAATACTGAAAATCAGTATTTCATGAATTTCCCGAATTATTTTCCTAAAGGAAAATCAGATTATTGCGCAAGCTGGCGTCAGCCCTCAGGATTTCGGAAGAAGATAAATAAAAAGAATTCACTGACATGTGGGACCCACATGTCAGCCTCACGGTCCACGGTAGACTAAGTCCACCGAACCGGCTCACGGAAGTAGGTTTGGACTGCCACGCGTATGCCCACGTGGATGCTGACGGGGCTCCACGCGGCTGCCACGAGGGCGTCGGGCTGAGGTGGCTAGCAAAAGTGGCGGTGACGTGGGCGACAGCAAGAGCGGCGGCGCTCGGGGACCAAGGTCCCGGCGAACGGTGGCTCGCCGGCGGTGACGAAGGGTACCAAGGGGTACAGGGCGCTAAGGGGAGCACGTTAGTGTACTCGTTGGGTCTCGGGGACAACCAGAGCGCCGGCGTGGCAGGTCGAGCGGCGAGTCGTCACGGCCGTTGTCGGACGAGCGAACTGGTGGTGCTCCGGCGAAGTGGATGGCACCAAGAGCTAGCCCCGGCTATTGCGAAGCCGGAGGTGCAGACGCTGAGGTCACGGCAGCACTGACGGCGGCAAGGGAGCTCGCCGGAGAACTTACGGGTGACAAACCGAAAATCAGCAATGGCGGCGCGGGGCTCTCGGGTGATCTAGGGTTGGGGGTTTTGGTGCGGGTGTTCATGCGATCCCGGGTCCTATTTATAGGAGCTCGGGTCCGGGCGTGGCGCGAAACCCTAAAAAAAAGAGTCCGAGATGAACACGAGAGAAACGGAGATAGAGTTCGCTTTCGATCCCGATTGAAGGCGACACTGGCGCGGGAAGATTAGAGATAGAGTTTGGCAAAGAAATCGGGTGGTTTTAGTTAGGAAAGTCCGTTGTCGGTTTGAGCTTCTAGAAAGCGGCAATGGCGGCGGTCCCGACTTCGGACGCGGAGAAGAAGCGCGACGAAGACGAAGGCGACGCGGCAAGCGGGCCCACACATCGATGGCTAGGGTTAGGATGCGGCGTGTGCGAAAGCGGTGCGGTCACGAAGCGGACTCAAGATCTGACCGTCCAGATCTAATCGAACGGTCCACAATCAGAGAAACATTCGGACAACTCCGGTTGCCTTACAGCGCATCCAAATTGCTCATCCTTGATCCAACGGTGGAGGATGAGCGGCGCTACGGAGAGAGAGAGACACCGACAGACGGGTCCACACTGCCGATGGAAAGCACATGCTGCTGGGCTAAGCGGGTCAAGTGGTGGCGGGAATAGGAGTTGGGCCGGAGAGATTCGGCCCAAAGAGATTTCCGAGATTTTAATTAGTTTTTCTAATTTAGAGAATACTGTAAATTCAAATAGGCAATAGAAATTAGCAAATGAACTCGAAAAATTCTAGAAAAATCTAGAAAATATATCTGAGCACATAGAACCCAAATAAAATAGTTTTGGCTATTGTTCATGTTGGGATTATTCACATTAAATGTTTTTGATTGTAAAGTCCAATATTAAGCTTTTGAATTAAATTCAGATAAAATCCAAATGGTGAATTTTCTTCCTACTAACTATTTAAAAGATTGTTAAGCTCTGAAAATTGGGATGTTACACACCTGCACCCACTAAATGCCCCGACAAGTAGGCGATGACGAGGGAACATGAAAAGACACGGCCATGCCTCTCTCTCTGTTCACGCACGGCGCGAGGAGGAAGATGAACAAAGAAAAAGGGCTAGGGTTACTGTGAACCGTTAGATTTTAATCGGACGGTTGAGGGCGCTCCTCATTTCTGAGGTTTAAATCAACAGAGGAGATCGTGAGCCCTTGGATCAGAAATGAACGGTCACGATTTAATGTGCCCTCCAAGTGACCCAAATGTACTCAGATAATTTGGACGGTTGGATCAAGATCTAATGGTTCAAAAGGATTGGCACAATCACGGGTTCCGAATGTTCACGCGAACGTGGGCCGTGCGATTAGGATCCAACGGCCGAAAATGAGTGGGCGATTCGCGAGTTCCGAACGGCCCAATCAATGCGGGCTGTTCGATTTAAAACCAACGGCTAAGATCGATAGCGTGTTATAAACGGAGGCCTGGTGCAGTTAGTTGACTGGACCAAAACAAGTGGCTCGAGCCCGAGTCTGACTCAAACCCGAGGAACAGTGAAATCAGGTTTTTGGATTTTAAATTTGATCTGAGACTTTGGGGATTTATTTGAGATAGCAAAACAACTCCAAAAATTCTGAAATTTTTACTAGAGCTTGCTAACTCCGACATTAACCTTGTGTAAAATTCTCAGAGGTTTTTATGTAGTGCATTTCTCTCCAAAAATTCTGCAAGGCTCTGGCTTAGGGTTTGACTAAAAGTCAAATAGGTTTAACTGCCCTCTAAAAATATTCAAAAAATTTATAAAAATTGTGAAATTTTTCAAAGGGGTCACATGCCATCCCAAGAACTTAGGAAAAATATTTTGAAAGGATGATCACAAGATTTGACATGAATGGTTTTTGAAGAATAAGATGTTGGACAAAAAGACTTGTGATCTTTGTATTTCCAAAATTTCTTTACAACAATTGTTCAAAGCATACAGAAATACAAGATGTAAGAAAAGTTTTAATTTCTACTCATTTTCTTACATTTGAAACACAAGTCCAAAAGTTGGGATGTTACACGAACCAAGTCTCATATGCAACCACACGCTGGATTTATAGGCGATGGTTTGGCTAAATAATTTATTATGTGTTAGCTATCAAAACACAATTAGATTGACAATTGTTGTTGTTACTGTTGTATTCTTGTCAATCTAGTGGGGCATATTAAGTGTCGTCTTACTTGCCCTTAAGGGTCTCTTGTGCGAAAGGGATTTACTTACACAACAAGGTTCACCTGTGGTCTAGTGCGACTGATAGCCTTCCATGGGTTATGTTCTTCGGGTGGTTTGATAGTTAGGACATGACATTATAACGGACTCATTATGATATCTCAGTCACACTCCTACGGAAGAGTGCATGGCGACAGTACACGGTATTCATATCGTGTAGGGAAAGCTGTACACCTCTGCAGAGTTAAAATCTATTCGAATAGCTGTGTCCCCAGTTATGGACATCACTTGGTGAAACCATGCATAGTTAGCTTATGGGATTTGGGTTGGGTTATGTTGTTGCGTCATGTGTTGAATTGTTCAGATCTTGTATGTTGTCACGAACGGGAAGTTCGCATGTCGATATGTTTGAGAATTGAGATATGTCACGAACGGGAAGTTCATGTGTTGTTTATGAGTTGGATTGCCTACTGATTTTTTATTATGAATTGGAGTACCTACTGTTATATAGCATTTCTAAAATGTTTTACAAAAGGGCAATTTGAATCTATATCGTTTATCTCAATGAAAAATTTGCTTTATGCCGAAAAATTGACTAGTGTAGTTGCCTTCCTTTAATACTTGAATGCATTTATTATATGTTGTTATTCGTAAGTTTTGCGAGTACGTTTTTGTACTCAATTGGATTGTCCATGTAGCAGGTGAGAAGTCGTTCAAATTGGGTTTAAGTACTACAGACACTACGACTTTTACTCCAGTTAGTGCTTCTGCATATCTCACGTTAGAGTACTATGCAAAATTGCAAATGGTAACGAGAACTCCGAAAAGATTCGAGCATGTTGGTGAAACACAATTTGCAGTGTCTCGAACTTTCAATCCTAAATTCGACTGACATACGAAGGAAAAAAAGACAATTTTTGCTAAAAAGTACACCCAAAAGGAATATACACTGATTTTTCTCAAATTTTCTTTTGATCTATGAGCTAACAACTGAAACTTTATGTTTCATCATCCCATGATTATTCTTGTTAATTTCTCAATTTATTTCTAGAATTACCGTGACCATTTGTTTGGCCTTTTGAGGTAGGATTTGAGGGAGCATGGAAGAGGTGGGATGCACCAGATACGCCATCCTAACAATAGGATTGAAATTCGTAGTTTTGGTTGACACGCAGACAGAAAAGACACAAGGATTTTTATACAGGTTCAGGCCTTCTCCGAAGAGAATAACAACCATACTCATGTGTGTATTATATTGGATATACTAGTTACAATCAAGGTAAAATCTAATACTTGTGCTCCTAGTTGTGTTTCTCCGATTGTCTATGTCAATCGGCCGCCCCTTTCTCTCTGACTCAGTCCCTTTTTATAGTGCACGGAGAGGTAGTCTTTCTAGATCAAGAGACGCCCCATTATTTCATATAATAGAAGTAATAATGGTAGTAATCACCAGAGTAGTAACCTCCACACGTCGCCTGGTAGTTACTTGTTAGAGATAATGACGTGTTACGTGTAGTTAATCCAAAGAATAACAGCGTATATTGATTGCTTAGATCTCGTAATCAATTGAGCCTACAGACAAGTGTACCCGATTAATTACAGGGTAGTCGTAACTGAACTGGTCGTAGAAAGACTTACGACTAGGAGATAGTCGTAGAAAAACTTACAACTGGATACTAGTCGTAGAAGGACTTACGACCAGATGTGATCGTAGAAGAACTTACGATCACGTGGTAGTCATAGAAAGATTTACAACTATGGAGTAGTCGTAGAAGAACTTACAATCACCTGGTTGGCTTCTCCTTTAAGACTATAAGGGATATACTTAATAGTCGTATGACGTCATATTTACCTATAATATTAATTACAGATAAATAGTGAAATAAGGATAATTAGATCCTCCTCAATTAGCAAGTGAGAAAACTTGAAAGTAGATGCACTTTTTTCGAAAACCTGACAGATAGTTAATTGGACTTGAATTGAGGACTTATGCACATGATCTACACCGGTTGGGCTAGCCATTGATTGACAAAGAGTAGATGTGCTCCTAACGGGTTTCCTAAAAAAAATGTCTTTCCGACGAATATGAAAATTACTATATTTGATTCGAATCTGTCGATAAACTTGAGAACTAAGTCTTGCTTAGTGGCGACTGGTGGTGGTTGTACCTCAACCCACTAGGGTTCAAACCCCAGGTTTGACTATGCGTGTCTCATTTAAGAGGATTTTCTTTCAGTGAGAGGCGACGTGCCCCTCGCAAGCGAGATGCCGATGGTGATTTCGTTATTTCTTTGTTAAATGAAATAACCCAAAAATTCGGATTTTCAAAAGTTTTTGAAGTTTTTGCTGGATTTTTGAATTCTTTCCCAATTCGGAATTTTCTTCCGAATTTCCGCTTTCCTTTTTCCGGCGTTTCCGCTTTCTTTGCCCGGTGGCACCTTCTCTCCCGCCGCCGCCTTCTTCCTTCCTCCTGACGCCAGCTCCAGCGTCACCTCGAGCAGCCTCACGCCGCATTCGTTGACCGTCGCGCCACCTCGCCACGCCCACAACCTTCCACCGCCTTCACCGCCTCCACCTCACCCAGCCATCTCCCCTCTCCCGGCGCCGCCTAACCACTCCCGGCTGCCCACGTCGCCGCCCACTGCTCCCACCGCCTCCCTATTCCCGCCGCCTCCCTGGCGCAGCCGTCGCCTCCCGGCCCGAAAACGGCCACCCAGGACAAGCCTCCAACCTCACCTTTCCTCTCCGCACCTCCCCTTGCCCTTTCTCTTCGAGCGCCGGCCGGAATTCGAGTTTTCGTCGCCGCCTCCCCTTTCTTCCCCAACGAGCCCACGAGGTAAAACCGTCGCCTCCCTTCCTTTTCTTCCCTTCCCAGCCGGCTTAAGCTTCTCCTCACCGCCGCCAACTTTTCCCCCACCATCCCCATCACCCAATCCCACCGGAACATCACCGGCAACATTCCTCCCCGCCGCCGCCTCCACGGCTCACGTCGCCAAGCCACCTCACTCCACCCCGAGCTCCACCAACGCCACCTACAGACTCCCCTCCACCCACTGATGCTCCCTCGCCCCTCCATTTGGTCGGAGTGTGGCCGGAGCGCCGCCGCGTCGCTCCCCTGCCTCGGCCGACCGCCGCCTCCGCCGCCACCCCATTCCCGCACCTCCTCTGTCCTCCCAAATCACCAAAATGGGTTCACCTTGGCTCAATGATGCTCCCCGCACCACTCATTCCTGCCGCCGGCCATCACCGCCGCTGCTAGCGCCGTCGTCGCGGCTCGGTTGAGCTGAGCGCCTCTGGCCTTTCGGTCGAGCGCAGCTCGAAGCCAACCGAGGCTGGGCCTTTGAGGCCTGGCCAAATGGGCCATAGGCCGCACAGTAATGGGTTAGACCCATCACTGTTCAAACATTTTCAGTCTTTTATTGTTCATTGCACAGTATTTTACTTACTGTTCACCCGAAATCGAAAACACTGTTCCTAATCCGAAAAGTGTACAGTAAACCCTAGTTACTGTTCATCACATGAAAAATAGTCGCCACTATTCTTTTCAGCTAAAAATAGTGATTTCCAATTACGGACCACCTCTAGTTTTCATTTATGGGTAGTAAAATAAGTACTATTCATTATCCAATCCTGTTTTCGCCCAAAACCCTAATTTGACATTACATGTCAAATTTGACCGCCTCGAACCCAGAAAACCCCACTCACTGTCTATTCCTTTAAATCAGCCCAAACACTGGCCATTGCACAGTAAACTCATTACTATTCATTGCCCGAAAATGGTTCGTGCTATTCATTTCCATCCGAAAACAGTAAACCCTATCTACTGTTCACTTCAAACCAGAAACACTGATTCCAGTCATTATTCACTGATCCATTGTCATGTATGAATAGTAAAATAATACTATTCATTATCTGACACCTCTCCCGCCCAAAACCCTATATAGACATTTTATACTCTTTTCGACCGTTTCAAGCCTGTGAATCCAAAACTCAACTCCGTTCAGTCCAAACAAGTGCCAGATAAATCTCCAGCATCCCACACCACCACCTTCCTTTATGATTCATTATCCATTTACAATATTTTTGTTGTACTTGGATCCAAATCTCAGCTCCGTTCAAACCAATCAAACACCGGATAAAACTCCTACCATCTTACACCACCTACCTTTCTTTGTGTTTCTTTTCTGGTTTTATTTATTTGCATGTTGTTTCCAGCTCATTCCTTGTCGAGCCGGATTTTATTTGAATTTTTTTATTGTATTGCTTCTCGTTAGGTCACGACTTTGACAACCAGACTCCGGAAGACGCCGGACAAGACTAGTATCCACAGGACTTAGTGCAAGAAGGCAAGTCGCATTCTTTGATCATTTTGAACCTACAATTCATCTATGTATTATTACTTTCATTACCGTATTTGTGCCAATTACTTTAAATATTGAAATAATACTTTTGAATGACATGACAATTAGGTAAATCCTAAATACCCCACAAACAAACCCACCCAACTCTTGTAGGCCATATTCACCTTGACAAGCTTAGTTTATATAGAATACTATAAATAACTTCATCACCAAAAATGTGTTCATCAATCAAAAACAAGTATTGGCTACTCGCCAATGGTTTTGGTGATGAGTTGAGGGTTGTGTCTAGGAAGTTGGGTAACCCAATAGACTCGTTTAAAGTGAGTCATCAGTGAGATCTAGAGGTGGATAGCCACGAGTTGGTGTTGGGCCATCGTCTCACTGGATGACAGGTAAGGACAAGAACCTTGTGCCAAGTAACAGACAAAAACCGCTCAACCACAAGCGTGGTCATTCCTCCCTAGCTTAGTACACTCTCATCCGATTGAATATCTACAGGATGTCAACTGTTGCTTGTGTGATAGGACAGACGCGGAATGGGGGTGAATGAGGGGTGGACCGTTTAGGGCACTCGCTGAATTACACAACGGTATGGGCCCGTCAGCCTCGGAGTGCGGATTCCACTATTGGCCGGTGGTCTCCCGAGCTGTATGGATGTAGACCTACCGTGTAGAGACTAGAAAGGTTGAGTAGTGAAAAGGCTTTGTTATCTCAGCTCAGTCGCACGCTAACGTGTTGTGTGTTTATAGCTTGACAGTACGAGCTTGAGATATCTTGTGGGTAAAGTTGGGCAACTCTGCAGAGTGAATAATCAAAGGTATTCGAATACGCCGTGCTTCCGGTTAATGAAGCTGTGTTAATAGGTGATTCCAGTACAGAGACATAAGTAGAGTTTTTGAGATGTTAAGTTGGTAATTGAGTTTGTTGTTAAACCCCTGATGCTATTACTTATTATTGTTTTACTGTTTTATAAATTGTTTTAAATGCAAAGTGCATCCACATATGCCAGGTATGGTAAACCCTAACCATCTATTGAACTCCTTGCATGTAATTATTTAGCATTTTCATGCGGCTTGTTGAGTACGGTGGTAGTACTCATTTTTGTAATTTGCAACACATATACAGAAGAAACTTGGGAAAGTGCAGAGGACCCTTGTGAGTAAGATTTTGGTGGACCCCAAGAAGGCAACGACTACTATTATTAGGTCTCATTCGCTCAGCGCATACGTGGTTTAAAGTTCTTTTGTCTTGTATTATATTTAACTTTGGGCTTGGATGCCCGTGTCAGGTCAAAACAGGTTGTTAAATCTTAACTTTGTTTAATAAAAGTTTGGTTTTTGTTGCAATCAGAAGTTTGCTTGAGATACTATTTACTTCGCAACTGTACATCCTAGGCGGTTGCGAAGGGTTTAGCAGTCCCAAAAATCGGAACTATCACATTAAACTTCGCTCATTTAATCTTTCGGAGACATCGTATATATATGTGCTGGTGCGTGTGTGGTTCACACGAAAAAGCAGCCTAGCGGCTGAAAGCAATTGAAACGAATCAGCTCGTGCTCGTTATGACACTGAACTGGGTTCTTCGATAGGTACAACGCAGTGGGGCCTATTCTAACAACCCAAATTATATAATTAATGCGCATTTCTCCAGCGTCGTCTGATTGGGTCAACTTAAAACAAGTAGGCGACTAGTCAACCGGCCCCCAGCCATATCCAAACAGGCCCGAAGCCCACCAACACCTTCGTAGGCTTGCATCCTCCATCCGGCCCGCATCCCGTATTCGCCAGCGGGCCGACGGTCCGGGCCCGTCAGCCTTCGTAGGCTTGCATCCTCCATCCGGCCCGCATCCCGTAATCGCCAGCGGGCCGACGGTCCGGGCCCGTCAGCCCCCGCCTCCACTCCGCTTCCGGCGTCGCTCGGGCAAAAGCTTTGCTTCGCATTTTGCGCAGCCGCAGTGTGTGGAATTGGAATGGAAGGAGTAGAAGCGTCAAAGTGTAGAAGGGAATAAAAAAGCGTGGTGCTGGACACTCATGGCCTCCTCATGGTAGCAGCAGACGCAGCAGCAGCAGCGAAGCAGCCTCCCCCATCAGCGAGGAGAGTGAGAGAGAGAGAGAGAGAGGCAGCAGCGACAGCCGCAGCGAAGCAGCACAACCACCTCACATGGCCACCCTGCCCGGTAGGCCCCACCTCGCCGGCGCCGACGCGAACGCGATGCAGGTAGACCCGCCGCGCGCCTCCGCCGACGAGAAGGTGAGCGTGTCCTCTCCTCCGCCTCCACCTTCGCCGCCGCCGCCGCCGGTGGCCCCGGTTGCCTAGGGGCTAGGGTTTCCCATTTCGGCCCTCCTGGATCTGCCTCTGCGGTAGATCTGTTAGTTGCTGTGAGTAATCGTGTTTCTGGGAGCTGGTTGCGCTCCCGAGCTGCTCGGCGATCTGTGCTGCCCCCGCTTTTTGGGCTAATTCCGAGGTGGATTGGCGTTGGGCTTGACCGTTAGAGCTGTGGGAGCTTTGCTTCGCGGGGATGAAAACGTGGCGGGGAGAGCTTTGCGTGGGCGCCATGCAAGCGTTTCCGCTCTCATGATAGTCGTAACGGTAGCTAAAGCTGTCGACTTTTGTGCTTCACAAGTTTCCTTGTAGTTTGTTGCCGGTTTTCATGTTTAGATGGGACGAGGATTCATGTGAAGTGGCAGCAGAGCTGAGCTGTTAGATTGTTGTTGCCTGGCGCGTTTCAATAACCTGCTCAGCCGGGATTGTTGTTAAGTTTCGTGGATGTGGATTTCCTATGTTTGAAATACCCATTAATCTCTTGGTTAGGTATTTTGAAATGGGCATTCCTGCTTTTGTTGGCGATATGGCACCGAACAAGGCATATGTGCTCATTTTGGTTTGGGCATTCAGTTTGGTCGGCTAGGGCAACAATAGCATGCTGTGTTTTACTTGGTAATATGTCTTCTTTGAACCAGATGAAGTTGTCAACTGCTGATGCCAATGTAGCTCTCAGAGCGGGAACATTCGACAGTTCTAATTTTTATGAATTATGAACATCATGAGCTTGATTGTTTGTATAATGTCTTCTCTAGTTGGTGCTGGTTATTTTGTTTACATCTTGCCTTATCTCCTTGTTGGTTTGTATCACATCGCAGCATGGTGCAGCTATCATCGGAGGAAGTGATCCAGTCACAGGCCATATCATTTCAACCACTATTGGTGGAAAGAACGATGAACCAAAAAGGGTAAGTTTTTATTTTATAATAAAGAAATCCACACAACGTTGCTGAACTGAATAACATGAAGAGAGTAATTGCATTCTAATTTTAGTCTGATTTGGTGTCCTTCAGACCATCAGCTATATGGCCGAAAGAGTTGTTGGAACTGGATCATTTGGTGTTGTCTTCCAGGTCAGAGATAGCTTCCTCATCATTTTTTTTCTCGCTGACTTACGTAGCTTCTTCGTGTTAATGCTGTGTGCATGCATGCAGGCTAAATGCCTTGAGACTGGCGAAACTGTTGCCATCAAGAAGGTTCTACAGGACAAGCGATACAAGAATAGAGAGTTGCAGATAATGCGATCAATGAATCATTGCAATGTCATTTCATTGAAGCATTGTTTCTTCTCTACCACAAGCAGAGATGAACTTTTCCTTAACTTAGTCATGGAATTTGTTCCTGAGTCACTTTATCGTGTCCTGAAACACTACAAAGATATGAAGCAGAGGATGCCACTTATATATGTCAAACTATACATGTACCAGGTGGGTGGTGATAGTGTTGTGTGTTATCTTGATGCTTGACTTAGAAGAGTTTTGCTAATTTATTGGCATTGGTTTCATATCTCATACAGATATTTCGGGGATTGGCTTACATTCACACTGTTCCTGGATTTTGTCACCGAGATATAAAGCCTCAAAATATTTTGGTATGCTCTTTTTTTACTCCTTAGCATGTGCCTGACCTGTTCACATTACTTTAGCTGGAAATTGCTGGTTTTGATTGTTTTGTGTTGATTGGTTTGATAGGTTGATCCTCTTACCCACCAAGTCAAGGTCTGCGATTTCGGGAGTGCTAAAGCGTTGGTATGTAAATGCTCTAATGATTAAGTTAATAATGTTATTGTTGTTTCAATTTGAGGTCTTATTTCTTGCAGAACTGGAGGTAGTTAATAGATATAGCTAATGCATTACAATAGCATGCTCATATTTTAATTTGTGTGCCATGATACTATATACTGTAGTGTGGGTGGTATTATGTTAGGTATGGCATTTCTGTTTTATTCAAAGTAACATAGGCAGCAATATGCTACTTCTATGGTTAATGCTTCAATGCTATCCAAATAAAGGCGCCATTAATAATCAGTGCCAGGTCCTCTACTTTGACCTTGCCTGGCCAAACTATATATACTTTAAGGTTGTGGGGTCGGATTTGAGTTTTGTTTGGGGAAACCTATAGTTTTCTTATTTTACTTACAGGGGCACCCCAGAACCTGTTGTTTCAACTGACTGCAGAGGTTTAGTTATTATTCTTTCTTGGAAAAGATATAATGTTGCATCAACCTACTAAATTCTATATAAATGAAGATGTGTTAATCTCGTGTTCAGACAAGAGATAGTAAAACACATAATGGTCAAGATGGTGATAGTTGGTCCACCAAATTGGGTAGTGACTTTAAAAAATAATGTTATTTATATATGCTTGTTTGAACATTGAATTGATCAGATCGTCCACTGATCTGTTGAATTTTCTCCTCGAAAAACTTGTAAGCAAACTATTATTTTAATTGTAACTAATTGAGGCATGTTGACTGCTACTGTTGATTCTGTTCAGATTGGGCATGATCTTTGTGGTGCCCATACATTTATTTGTCAATGAATCACATGAAATACTTGTAGCATTCTCAAAATTGAAGTTGACTGAACAATCCTCTAGATAGAAAATGCTTCTACCACATGCCAGAAATATAAAATTTTGAAAATTTTCAGGAAATTAATATAATGTCATATACTAAAGCATTAAACTTTATAGCACGATGTAGTAAGATGTATGAATAGTAAATAGTATTATGTGGTGTTTGCTATTTACATGTGCAAGAATAATAGTTTTGATTAGCTTTTGTAGACTTCCATCGATGAAATCTGTATTTTGCATAGCTTCCTAATTTATAAATTGATTACTACATTTTTCATCTTGGTAGTTTCATATGCTCTTTTTGTCCACTTCTGCTTTTTAATCTCATCTTTTACCATGCCAACTTATCAGGTTAAAGGCGAAGCAAATATATCATATATATGCTCACGTTACTATCGTGCTCCTGAACTCATATTTGGTGCAACTGAATACACAACATCGATTGATATATGGTCCGCTGGATGTGTTCTTGCTGAGTTGCTTCTTGGTCAAGTAAGTTTTTTTGTTCTTATTTCTATTTTGGCTTACATATGTTTACGTCTTCATTCGTAGCAATAACATCTCAGCAGTGAACTTACACTAAATGCATCCTGTTTCTGCAATTTTATTAGCCTCTGTTTCCCGGTGAAAGTGCTGTTGACCAGCTTGTTGAGATAATCAAGGTACTTTATGTTACATGCATTCTGCTTGGAATTAGTTCCAGAATTTGTTTTATTAACTTAGTCTGGTATTTTCAAGAATTGAACAAAGCTAAACTGGTTGCAGGTTTTGGGTACCCCAACACGAGAGGAAATCCGGTGTATGAATCCTAATTACACAGAATTCAAGTTTCCTCAGATAAAAGCATGCCCATGGCACAAGGTATGTGCACCATTTTCCTTGCGCAGTTATATTCAGTGGTGGATTCAGAAAGTATCTTCTGTGAGGCCCTCTTTAAAGAGAAATTTGGATATGATACCTCTACAGGAGTCCACACAATGTCAGCGGGGTCCCTATATTGAGGGCTGTTTTGCAACATAGTTAGTCCTGTGACCAACAGGACCCTATCTATATAGGTCCCCAACTGATTATACTCTTACATCATCCCATACATTTAGCGTTCAATTTTTTCTGATTGATGTCCCTATAAACTAGTACATATGAAGTACTAATATGTAAACTACACTACTCTTGAGTGGACATAAAATGAAGACTTGAAACTTTAGTTTATGCACTACATGAAATATGACTTGCCTCATCCTGCTGAAGTTACTAATGAATTAATTCTCTCAAACTCTGAATTGTTATGCTGCAGATCTTCCACAAGCGAATGCCTCCAGAAGCGATAGATCTTGTGTCCCGTCTTCTACAGTATTCACCAAATCTGCGATGTGCTGCTGTAAGTTTTCTCATGTCTAGTTGCTTGGTTGAAAGTCTATTTGCTGTTGCATGTCTATTGAATATTTTTCATGGTAAGATAATATGCTATAAAAGCGATATGACAGAATTTTACTAATGATAATTGTTGCAGGCTTTCAGCGCTCATTTTGTTTACTTCGATTTTGTACATCCATGCAATGCAAATAATCCTATTTTCCATCACATTGTTGTGTGGGACCCAGGGTTCTAAATCCCGGTGGTAAACGGCTGGTGACCGGAAATCCCGGTGGATACTGTGATTTGTAATATTGGTCGGTTTTGGTGATTTTAGGTGCTAGTTCAAAATAATTTAAGAACCAATGTTGTTTCAAGGAGAGGAAAGATCAAAATTGAGAAAATGCAAAGGAAAAAAAAGGAAAAAGAAAAAAACCTTCCTCGAACTCACCAGGAAATCGGGGGTTACCAGCTGGTTACTGGTTTCCCGGTGGGGTTCGGTATTTGCCCAAAATCCTTGAAATGGAACCATGGTGTGACCATACCTTCCCTCTTTGCATGTGCATCTTGTTTGTAACTCAACAGGGGCTATATTTTCTTGTGATCTTGTGGTGGGGGCAAAAAAAATAGCATTTCTGGAGTTTTACTAGACTAGACTAGTACTAGTCTACTACTATGCTTTTCCTCTTGAATAAGATTCTTAAAGCCTTCCAAAATAATGGCTTATAAATTTATAATTGGACACAGATTTCACGCTTGTTTCACACACATAATAGAAGATAGTCAACAAAACAATCATCCTGTCTGATGCTTTGATCACTTATCTTTTGCTCTTAGATATATGTTCTTTCCTCGTCAAAAAAGATATATGTTCTTTTTTGATATTTCTCTTGTTTCCGATTAGGCACCCGTTCATTATTTGCTCTACTGACATTATCTGGTATACATGCTTTAAGTTGTTGCATTTGGGTGCCAGGTTAAGAGTTTAAAGTTTTATATATATGGTGAATTTATTTGACTTGTCACGGAGGTCTCCTCGCCTCTTCATTGAGTTCATTGCTAATTGCATTATTGTTGCAGCTTGACGCATGTGCTCATTCCTTCTTTGATGAGTTACGAGAACCACATGCAAGACTGCCAAATGGCCGTCCATTTCCTCAACTGTTCAACTTTAAACAGGAAGTAAGTGATTTCAAGAATCTTACTTACTTTTGTTGCATTTTACCAGTTTATTGATATATAAATTAGTGGTCGAAGGCACATGTTGGAGACTAAACATGTCAACAGATTTGGGCTTTCTTGGCAACCACTCATAGGTCCCCTGCGTTTTGCAGCAATATATTTTGTTATGTAATCTGGACAGATTAGTAGCTTAGCAGAGATGCTCTCGTGTAAAGGTTACTGAGTAGTAAACTCTCTATATTACTTTGTTCTTTTGCAGTCAGCAAATGCACCGCCAGAGCTTGTCAGCAGGTTGTTGCCAGAGCATGCTCGAAGACATTCAGGATTTAATTCTTTGTTCAGCACTGGACCATAGGACGGATGTACGATATGTCCGCCTTTATGCTGGACTGCTGATACCTGTGTATGTCAAAGGGCAACCCGCATTTGTCACATTTAAGTTTTAGTTCCTGACGGGTTCCTCTAATGAGTTACTGTACTCTGAGCCAGTCTTACAGTCCAATATTCCAATGTCGAAACATGAGGAAGCCATTGTCCAGAACAGGCCAAGAACGGCACAAATAGCTGGAGGGTGTATTGTTAAGCTATGGAGGAGGGCAACTTAATATGAACTTTTCTTTGTATGTTTCATGTCTGTACTCTGTAGTGCACCTGTACCTGTTCCACATGTCCTGTTCGCAACTGATGTAATCATGTAAATGTTCCTAATCCAAATGCATGTTATGATGATGGTCAATTCGTGCGTCTGCCCCACCCTATAAATGCCAGCTGTTGTTTCTTACGTGTTTCAACTGGTTATTACAATCATGTGATACTGAGATAGTGATGGCAACCTGAATGATCTTTGATAGTCACGTATGCCTTCGAGAGCAGCAAGAGTCGGTCACAGATTGATCTGTTTTGTTTGTTGTGTCTGGACCCTTGCACGTTGCGACTGAAATGCTGTTCAGGATAAAGTAGAGTTCTCATCAAGGACCAGCAATTGCAATAGACCACCATCTCTAGGACAATTTAGGGTCGGAAAAAACTGAAGTAGAAAGACTTCTGGAGCTTTTTTTATTTTTTTGAGTTCCATAAGCAAAAGCGGGAATTTTTCTTCTCTTTAATTTGGCTTATGTTTGGAGGGACGCGAATTTGGTTGCTCGCTCGTGTCAAACAAGCATCCCTAGAAAATCCATGATGTACTGAGATATACTCAGCTTAACCGGGAGCCTAGTTTCTTGACATTGTGTTCTCAGTATGATTGTACTCTTGCAAGTTTAAGAAAAGTTGAAGCTCTTGATTCCTCACAAAAAAAGTCTGGAAAGTATAGAAGGAGGTCCTCCCAGCCTGGTTGCATGCATTGGTTACTGCTGTGAGCCTATGAGGATTGAGGGGGCACATAGAAACCCAATTCCTTCCAATTTTATTTGTTTAGGTTTTGCAAAGGATGCCATTGCCAGTGTTAGAATATTCGCTGTAACTGTAATACATACAGGATCAGCATCAAATTCTCGAAAATAAAGTTGCTCCTTTCTATCGCTCCGGTCAAACAACGATTTTTGGACACCCATAAGTTCACAACATATGGGGGACACTTATTTCTCTCTTTGACCATTTCGCGGTCAGTGAAGGTTAAATGAAGGTTAAAGCCAAGCATTGCTAGGATGGCTCGCTACACCGTCATGCGTGCAGCCCGCTGGGCTTGGACCAGTGCGCCTCACCATTTATTAGGGAATAAGATCTTAGGTTTAGGGTATACGATGCGCGTTCAGTGAGAAAGTACGTGTTTGTGCTCTGCGAGACCTTGTGCAAAAGTGCGTGCTCGCGCTCCGCGAGACCTTGTGCCTCTGTAAAATTCCCAGCATGTGTTAGAGCATGTACAA
The DNA here is from genome assembly GCA_036346255.1 of Ampelocalamus luodianensis. Classification (NCBI taxonomy): domain Eukaryota; kingdom Viridiplantae; phylum Streptophyta; class Magnoliopsida; order Poales; family Poaceae; genus Ampelocalamus; species Ampelocalamus luodianensis. The sequence continues at coordinate 54,368,562 of CM070628.1, forward strand.
TGGGCTTATGTCAGCCGTCTATAACATTTGCCACATATGATTTTTGGTGACGTGGATGAAAGAGAATGAAGAGAGAGAATATTCTCGTCTATAATCCCGCACTGATTGTAGCACCAAAACCAAGAAAAAGCATTAAAGATTGTGTGTTGTCTACAATCCTATAGTCGGCTGTATCATCACAACCCATTGTATGAGCTGGTTTTAGTGCTGTCTATAGGTGACATGAATAGTTGCTATAGACAGCAGCTGTCTGTACCATTGTACATGCTCTTAGGAGACACACATTTGTGTGTGGTGTGTGTTGAGTGTGCTTCCCCCTTGTGCCCTCTCAAAGCCACTTGAAACTTGATAGCCTCCTTTTGTTGCTTAAGATGACAGTAAACAAGATCTCTGTTTGGCTTGGTGACCTCTGTTAGAATATTTAGCGCTTTAGTGATTACATAACTCCACAAATAAATCATGACTACAGAAATAGCATGAATACTAAACATGTCCAAAAAATAAACTAGGACGAGAAGCAATACGAATAACAGAATGTATATGTTCATATTGACAATTCGAAGTAAATACAGAGTGCTAGATGTTACCGATGCGAAGCGAAGAGTGTCGCAGAAACAAAGAAGACGTTGCCGATAAAGAGGATGACGATATAGACGATGCAGGGAACGACGAGCCAATGAAGAAGATGCCGATGTAGACAATGCAGGGAACAGCGAGCAGTCGCGTAATCGCTTCCCAAAAACCTGATTCGCCCTCTCTCGTACAGGATTGCAAGGACAATGGTTCCGGAGACCTGCTCTCCCCACTACCGGTGCACGCTGGGCGCAGGGACGGAGTAACGCTTAGCAGCACAGCGCTCGGGAACAATCTCACAGAGATGTGTTTTCGCGATCAGCCAAAAGACAGGCAGTGTCTTCCCCTTTTAAAGACTACAGAAGGAAACCACGCTCAGATTAGGAAATCACGCTTAGATTTTTCAGAGATGAAAGGCTCATTAATTGCAATTGATTCGCAGTTAAAGCCACGTAATCAGAGCGTTTCTTTCCATCCTGACATGATTGGCGTAATCAGAGTGTTTCTTTCCATCCTAACATGATTGCATGGCAAAACAAAATTACAAAAGAAAGCTATGTCTAGACCCACGGCCGAATCCAGAACGATCGCACCATTCACGCGCATGTCGCGCTGCCGCGAAGCCTGGCCTGGCGTGGCAAGGCGAGGCGAGCGAGCGCACGCGTGTGGTCCTACTTTCTCCTCCTTTCTCTTGCTTTACCAAAGCTAGACATGCTCCACCTTATAATGTGGTGTCTCTCAATCTTGGCTAGCAATATAGGACTAAAGTATCCCACATGCCACCATGCATGAGTAGGTCTTTGAGATTTTCTAGGAATTATTGATAAATGAGTGGGCTAAAGCCCAACTAATTCCAACAATCCCCCACCAGATCCGAGAGGCTCACAAAGTTTGCTTGTTGTTCCAAAACACTGTTAATATACCAGTTTTTCAATAGAGACCTGCTAGGGTTGAACATCCACATAGAGTATTAAGCTACATTCATTCACAACTACATAATGGACTAAGCCTTGAATTGACAGTTTTGCGTGAACGAGTTTGACCTAAAGCCTTGACTGATACTAGGCTGCCAATAGGATACCCCTCGGGTGGAGCATATAAGTCATACTCCGGTATCTCTTCATGAGCTTCTTAGAGAATATCCAATTCTCACAGACTGTGTCTAGCAGTCGGGCTCATATAGGTGTGTTCAGAATGCTTTATAAGATAACATCTTTGCTATTTAAAGTCATAGAGCACATTAAGACAAAGTTATCCTACTATACAGATTTGAGAGTACGACATCTTCAGTGGATAGCATCTTTGCTATTTAAAGTCATGTGCGACGATGACGGTCGGCGACACGTGCGCGAAGGCACTTACCGTAGACCTTATAGCGATTAAAGTAACACGGGGAGGTGTGCCCATTTCAATCTCAACAACGGGGCGATGGTGCGTACGCGGAGTGGTATGGCCATTCGGCTTTGTTAGCCGACAGCGTGCCTCGGAGGTGGCACCCGGTCCAGTGGTGTGATCGGCGGCACACCATGGAGGCTACACCCGATCGATCTTTGGAGATGGGGCCGGTCGGCCAGGAGAACAACGCGCACGTGGAGGCGTGCGCCTAGCCACCCATCGATGGGACAAGGAGCGGCAATGTAGAGTAGAACAAAAACATCGCCACAAAATTGAATTGACGAGCTAGATCAAGACAAAATACCTCGGTAGCCTTAGCGAGAGCGTTATCATGCTAATAACGTGTTATATTTTTCAGGATAGCGTTGCTGATGATGAAGCACTCAACCCACAAGAATATAAAAGTAGAACAGGAGACGGGATGTAGTCCCAGGCTTTCTCTCAACTTTATTGCTCTTTTGCCGGTAGGCATTATTGTGTACAATGTGCATCCCTACCTCTCATTATATAGGGGAAGGTGGGTTGCTTTCATGATATAATAAAGAGAATTGCACTGTAGGTCTCCGAACTTGCGAGGTCTTGCCATTTAGCTCCCTAAACTTGCATTTTACTTTCTCAGCCCCCTGAACTTGTGAGGTTGTGTCACTTAGCTTCCTGAACTTGCTTTGAAGTGAAATTCGTCGAATGCGATGCTAGCGACTTCGTTCCCTACAAGTCCGATGGACTCGTCATTGCCCCGTTCCAGTCATGTTCATCGTCCACGTCACCTCACGCCGACAAAAACAGATTCTTCATGCCTGAGAATGCACAATGCTCGCGTCTTCGCTGGAGCTCCACTATCGTAGCTTTCCGCCACCCTCACCCTTGCCTCCTCTGAGCGGCCATGAGAGAGAGAAGTACATTACCAGTGCCAAAGCAGAAGCTACTCACCCAACACAAAGTCTATTTGGCCATTTGCTAACAAAAAAGTATAAGCTAGCGAATCACTACGAGAGAGAGAGAAGTATTGTGCCCCTGCTCTGGCACTGAGAATGTACTTCTCTCTCTCACAGCCAACTCAAAGGAGGCAAGGGCGAGGGCGAGGGCGGCGGCAAGCTGTGACGTTGGAGCTCCGGCGAAGACGTGAGCACGGTGCATTCCTGGGCTAGAAGAATCCATTTTTGTCGGCATGAGGTGACGGAGACGATGAACACGGCCAGAGCGGGGTGGCGACGAATCCACCGGACTTAGTGGGGACGAAGTCGTCGGCATCGTATCCGACGAACTTCACTTCAATGCAAGTTCAGGAAGCCAAATGGCACAACCTCGTAAGTTCAGGAGATTAAGAAAGTAAATGAGCTAAGTAGCACAACCTTGCAAGTTTAGGTACCTACGACACAATTTTTCTATATAATAAACAATATGAGACTAAACTACGCTAACGGGCCTTGTGGGTGGGCTGCTCCTAGTGAACCTTCGTTTAGATAAAGTATCCATACAATCGGGCCATCTTTTTATTTCTCTGTAACAGTACAAAAATGAATCTCTTATACTCAAAATCAGGAAAGTCTTCAAATAGGAGAAAACATTTCTAGACAACACATAGGGGAGATGCATAGGTTCTCCATGTTTTTCTGGCTCCATGAGTTTGAAGGTTTCAAGCTTAGGAACGCACGCACGCCGTTAACAGATCAAAGAAACACACACAAGGGAACACAAAAGCTTTGGGGGCAATCTCCTCATGTTATTCATCTCAACCTTGATGTTGGTATTTATAGTACATGCATAGACGTATCTATGGAATAACTTTAAAAAACAAATTGAATATAAACTCCTTTTTCATCTGATCATTATCTTGCTATGCAAGGCATGGACACAATCGTCAACCTCCACACAAACTCTTGGCAAGCCTCGATTATTTCTTACAATCTCCCCCTTAATCTAGACTGGGTTGCACAAGATCTCTAACACCCAGCAGACCACGCATGCATCTCTCCAAACTTGACTCGGGAAAGTGCCTTTGTGAGGATATCCACACGCCGCTCTCTTATGCACACATGCTTAACAATAATCGGTCCCTTTTCCGCACACTCTCTGATAAAATAAAATCGGGTATCAATGTGCTTGCTTCTCCCATGAAACACTGGATTCTTCATCAATGTGACTGCTGATTTGTTGTCAACGTACAAGACGAATGGACTTGGGGCTTCTCCCATCACCTCACTCAACACACTTCACAACCATATGCCTTGACACGCTACTATTGTGGCAGCCACAAACTCTGCTGCACATGATGATAGGGCGACGCTTTTCTATTTTTGAGATGACCAAGTGACTATATTCCCGTTGTAAAAGAACGTCATGCCGCTTGTGCTTTTCCTATCATCCACGGCGCCTGCCAAGTTACTATCGTTGTAGTCTACAATTTTCTCTACACCTCCTCCTCCTTTGGAATACACCAGACCAAAGTCGATTGTCCCCTTCACATACCCGAGGATCTGTTTCACAGCTTGCATGTGTAGCTGAGTAGGCCTCTCCATGTACCAGCTCACTATCTCGACTGCATGAGAGGGAACTCGAATCAGAGATTGGGGAAGGTATAGGGACAAGTTTTGGTGCTTGGGGAGGAAGGAATTGACGCAGACCTCACTGGAGAAGAAATGGTGGCGATTTCGGCCGAAGTTGGGGAAGACTACAGTGGCGCGACACTCCTATGCATAATAGGAGAAATTATGTTAACGGAAATGAGGCTGAGGGCATAGAACACACTTTGACATGGACAAGTGGATGGAGCTCAGTGGATTCAATGGGAATGACATGGTGAGCTATGGGCGACATCGGAGCATTGCCCACCGAAGAGGATCAACACGGGTGTAACATCCCATTATTGGACTTGTGTTTCAAATGTAAGGAAATGGCTAAGAATTAAATTTTTTTCTTACATCATGTATTTCCTGTTGTACCAAACAATTCTTGTACAAGAGATTATGGAAATACAATGTCACAAGTCTATTTGATCCAAACTATGATATCCCAAAAACAATCTTGTCAAATATTATGATCATCATTGGGAAATATTTTTCCTAAGTTTCTGTGATGGTATGTGGCCCCTCTGAAAATTTCACAATTTTTAGAAATTATTTGAATATTTTTAGGGGGCAGTCAAACTTGTTTGACTTTCAGTCAAACCTGAAATCAGAGCCTTGTAGAATTTTTGGAGATTTATTCACAGAATAAAAACCTCTGAAAATTTTACACAAGGGTAATATCCGAGTTATCAAGCTCCTGTAAAAATTTCATAATTTTTGGAGTTGTTTTGCTATCTCAAATAAATCCTCCAAAGTCTCTGTTCTTATTGGAAAGTCAAAACCTAAATTCACTGTGCTTTGGGTTCGAGTCGACTCGGCTCGAGCCAATCGACTTGGTCCAGTCAACTAACCGCACCGAGTCTCTCTTTAAAATCGCATGTCAAATCGCAACCGTTGGATCTTAATCGCGCGCCCTTGTGCTTTTAAACATTCGGACCTTCCGCTTCTGTTGTTAAATTTGAACCGTTGGATTCCCATCTAACCGTCCTGATCCTCTGAAACGATCGGACCCTCCGGTTGTTGGTTTGAATCGGAGCCATTGGATTAAAATCCAACGCTCGCTTGTCCCTCTGTTGTAAACCACGTTCGCGACGTGGGGCAATCTGAGCCGTTCATTTCTAATCCTAGGGTATGCGATCTCCTTTGTTGTGTTTTAAACCTCAGAGGCGTGGCGCAATCTCAGCCACCCGATTGAAATCGTAGGTTTGGATCGCCCGAGCTTCTCCTCTGGTCATCTTCAACCTCTAGCCGTGCATGGACAGTAGGGTAGTGATGGAAGTGTCAAATCGTGCTTCCTACGGCCGCCCTAGTCGACAGTAAGGGTCGTGGGAGACACATTCGGCCGTGCCATGCCCTAATGCACCATCTACCACCTTTTTCCTTGTCGGCCGCATCTGGTGCTTTGTGCTTTGCCGCCCGAAAAGCTTTTGGTCCAAACCCTAATGCCTTCAAAGCTTTTTAAGCACCCAACACACTTCCTGGTGTTTCTTTAGACCACCCTCAAGCTCCATTTACAGTATTGGAGCTTAACTCCTCAAAACCATCAAATCGCCATTTTTGAACCGAAGAGCTCCATTGGTGTTCTTAGTGTTCCAGTGGTTCTCCTTCACGTTTCTTTACCATATTCTTATCTCCTTACTATCTTGAACATTTCCCCTCACTTAATGTTGGATTTGATTCGCAGGAATTGTCCAATTTGGGGTTTGTTCAAATTCGGCTGAAATTGGTCATCTTCTTCCTCAGCTCAGGTGAGTTCTTCATTTTCAAATTACTTGCTCATGTAGCTTCTATGGACCATAATGAAGCTATGTTGATGCTTTGGTATCACTCACTTAGCTCAGGGTACCATTTTCAACCTTTCTTCTCCAAGTCCGGCGAGCCTCCACCGTGGACCAGCTTCTCCGGCCATCGTTGAAGCTTCTCTTCATCAAGGTAGCTTCTTATTAGTCCCTAGAGGCTCTGGCGCACGCTTCTTTGGACTGCAGCGGAGCTTTTTGCTATTTTCATGTTTAGCAGTGAGAGCTCCATTTCCATTTTCCGCTAGCGGCGTTCGTCTCACCACCGCGAGAATGCCACCGAGGTTCAGAGTGCTATTGCGATTCCATTTTAGTTCTTAGTTGGCGCCGCGCCGCCGTTGTCGCCGGCAAGCCGTTGAAGTCACTCGGGAGTTTGCCGGCAAGAAGCTCCCGTTTTCGTCATTTGGTTAAGGCACATTAATTACCAGTGATTGATAATCATTAGTTCATTAATTGTGTCCTAAGTTGTGTCGTTGAGCCACTGTCAATGGGCCCAACATCCTTAAATCGTCCACTGGCATAATCCCGTGCGTGTCGGACATCATTAATGACTAATTATTGGTTAATTAATGTGTCGGAGGTTATCGTTGTCGGAAATTCACTTTTGGGTCTCTGACATGCGGGCCCTCCAATCTCTTAAATCGCATCGGTGCCTATCATGAGGACGCATTAATTACTAGTTAATCACTAATCATTGGTTCCTGGTAATTAATCACTGTCTTAATTGTCCCTCGGTCTCACTGACATGTGGGTCCTCTTTAAAACCCTCCCCGCGCACTTAAATCCCGTACGTAGCACTTTGTTGATCGTGGACCGTCGATCCCGTGATCAACGGCCCAGATCTAGAGTGCATTCGGACCCTCCGGTTGCCTCTATCATTCTTGACCGTCGATCTGGAGATCAACGGCTGAGATCTCGATATGCCTTCGACCATCCGACCGATGGTGTGCTTTGGACCGTCCATCCGCAGATCGTGGTCGTGATTGGCCCAAGCAACCGCACCGTCCGGATGCTTTCCTCGCGTGAGCCGTTGGATCTTGATCCAACGGTGGGGCATTGTTAGGTGTCGCGCGCGTGCGCTGTTCCCGCGTGTGAGCCGAGGATTTTAGATCAAAGGCCCTTGGGCGCCCACGCGTGATTCTCGTTGTTTAGGTTTGTCTGTATTTCGGTAAGTAATTATTTAACAACTAAAAATGGTATAAAAATTTAGAAATTCATAACAAATTCATTGTAAACCCTTTTTAGATGATTCCAACTGTAATAAATTCTATTATCACTTAAGTTTATTATGAAAATGGAATTAGGCATATTTCAAAGAGCGTAAAATTGGGTAACTAGAAATAACTTGATTTCATCACTTTGAATATTCCGAAATAGTTTTAAACTTGAAAAATGCATATCTTTTTCTGTATAAATCCAATTTGTGCAAAATCAATTTTGTTAATTTCCTCTGTTAGTGTACTTTAATATGAAATAGGTTTTTATCATAATTAAAGCTTTGTAAAGTAACTTGCATTAGATTTACAATTTAGAAAAATCATAAGTAAATGTGTATAACTCCAAATTTAGTAAATTTAACTTTGCTGTTATTAGGATGTCATAATCTACCTGCTATAAAAATTTCATACCTTAGATCATTCTGGAAAATTTCACTATGAACAGTACCAGTAATTAATTAGGTTGATTTTAGGTTGAGAAAGAGTATTTTATCCATATCTTTTGCATGTTAAGTCCAAATTGTATGATTTTTGTTCCTAAAATTATCTAAAATCATTCTCTAGCTGTTGTATAAATTTCATTAGATTTGGATGTCTTTTGCTGTTGGAGTTTATTTGGTGTCCTTCGCTCTTATTGGTTTATCACCTTTTCGCGTTAGGTTCCGAAGGCAATATTGTTATTGATTCTGAGCCACAGCCATCAGATCCTGCACTCCAGCAAGGCAAGCAGATGTAGCATCATTTGATCATATTGTTCCTACTATTTTCAAATTCTAATATGTTGTTTGCAAATTCTATGTATGCATTGCTATGTTGTTTTAAACTATTGTCGATAGTTGGCCCAAGAGTTGCATTATCGTGAGGAAATGTTGATTCCTCTACTCGAGCCTAGGATTACTTGTCGTGATTTTGGGTTATTGGATGGACCCTTGTCACTTAGTAGTTACGTGTCATTATGCTTAGCCATGCTTAGCTATCGGTAGAAATGGGCGGTTATCGACTTGTTGATAACCTTGATCACACAAACCGTTATAATCAGATATTTCAGCCTTGTGCTATGTCTAAATTGCAAAACTAAAACTGAAAATGAAAATAATTTAGACTTTGGCACAATGGTAAGATGGTGTGATCTTTTGGGTGTGAATGGAATGGTGCCCGGATCAATTAAGGACCGAACTACTTGTGAGTATCTCATATCCGAGCATTCGTATGCGTGCTAACCACACTAGAGGGATATGGGACCTCTCTTAGCTGAGTACTTTGGGGTGTGTTAATTAATGAGTCGCGTGGTGGGTTGCATATTTAATTATATGCAACATGGACACGCTTGTGGGGAGAAGAGCACCGCCGAGGCGGTGTATCTCGCTCCACGTATGGGTCCTTGTGATCCATATTTCATCGACAGATCACTAAGGATTAACCCCATACGTGCGTCTCTTGATTAGCATATTCCATTGGAAAGGGTTCAGAGGACTTAGCCGTGCTTGGCATACCAAAGGAAGTGTGCTTAATAGCTTGGCAAAAGGCGATGCAAGTGTGGGTACATTGGTACACCCCTGCAGGGATTGCAAACTATTCGAATAGCCTCATCCTATGTTATGGACACGCTTGGATAAGCTTTTCAAGAGTTAGACTACAACCTTTTAAAATTAAAACTTGATGGGTGGTATGAATCAGGGATTCATGCTATTTGTGGTGGCTAATAGGTTAGTCACTTCCATGTGGTTACCTTTAAATATTGTTACTCGCTGTTATTTCAATAAGTAAAACTGATTTGTTAAATTGCTTTCAACCTATTACAATATTGCAAATGAAACTTGCTTTGTGCGTCCAAAGAACCTTATAACCACATCCCCTTTTATACAGCTCTCATGTAGCTATGTATAGGCTTGTTACTCGTAAGTCTTGCGAGTACATTTTTGTACTCACCTGCATTGCTTGTATTGTGCAGAGGAAGGAAGTGAGTCCGATGGGCCTCACTTTTGTGAGTTGTGCTGTGGCAGTGTTTGGGGCGATTAGCTTGGCGGCCCGGTCGGTTGCCCTGTGGAGTTATGTGGCTAACCGGTCGTCTTTTGGTTTAAGCCATTTTATGGCAACTTTTGCTTCCCCTGTTACTTTTGATACTCTTGTCATTTGGCCGGTCGGCTGTGTTGTAATAACTTATATTATGTATGTCTTTTGGTAGACTTGTTATATTCTGTGTATGGAATTGATGCACGCTTTGGTATGATGTATGTGTCTGCATTTTCGGAAGCACATATCCATCGAGACGTGGTTATTCTATTTGTGATACTAGAACCAGTGGAAGGTTAAGTATTACAAGTTTAATAAACCGGGGTCTCACAACGGGTTTAGCTGATGGTGATTCTGCGAGGGGGAGAGGAAAGGGATGTGGGAATTAGGAAGAGGAGATCAAGGTGAGTTCGTTCGGCTTGCTGGGTTTGGCTAAAGCTTACCTGAATGAGTGGAGTGGGAGGGCGGAGTTGGTCGATCGAAACAGGAGAGCCGAGCTCGTGGCTGAAGCTCATCGTCCTCCATCATCTCATTGCCGCCACTCCAGCCCCTCATCATTGCCTCTCCTTTCCTGCTACTCACTTCTCAAATTTCTCTTCGTGCATGTAGATGAGCTTGCTGCTTGCCAAGTCGTCCATGTAAGTAAGCAGCATGTCGCCGCCCATGGATGTGTTGTGCAACAGCCGCATCACAATCTCATCCCCCACCGTCACCTCCAACCTCACCGCCAACAGTCGTAGCATCGCCGCCACCGCCTCACATCGATGACGTAATAGCAAGAAGGTGGCACAATGAGGCTAGAGTTAGGGAGGGAGGGGGATGAGGAGAAGGGGGAGTCTGACAGGTAGGTCTGAGCCACGTTAGCATTGATGTGGTCATCCGGTCCTTAGTCGGACAGTATGACGGGTGGGCCCCACGCGCCAGCACGGGCCGGGAGTAATGGAGTTGCAGTTCGGTAAAAAACGACACGCTAAAGGTATAGCTCAATAAAACCCAAACCAAATGTTGCAGCAAACTGATAGATTTGCCACTAAAGTTATAGTTTTATGAAATTTACTTCAAATCAAAAGGAAAAGGAAAAAAAAAATGTTACTATTTATGGTAAACTTTATCCTTTTTTTCCTTCTAGGACACTTTGACTTCAAGGTTAACATTTGAAAGAGATCTACAACACTATAGACTACATAATCAATCTTTTTGAGGGAAATTTTCATGTTGATTTGGTGCCCCAACCAAAGTCGGTCATATCTCCCATGTTTGATATGTTGCTCTATTTATAAGGTGACTGATTCTTTGAATTAAGATTCCTCACAATAACATTTGTTTCATTTTGTTGGTTCAAAAGGAGCGACAAGATGCATGCTACCAACTATACTAATCTATCTACTAATTGGTTTATTCTAGCGAAAAAAATATAAGATACAAGATCTACTATTAATTGGAAATAAAATAGAAGTGCGAGGAAATGAACTCTAAACATTGTTTAGAACACATGAATTTCACAATAAATTCGTACAAATTTTATAGGAAATGGTTCTATTCTCACACAAATATGAAAAATTGTCTGATTCCAAAAGGAGCCTAACAGTTTATTTTTGGAGTACGTCCATTTTATCCCTCTGAACTTTACAAAAAAGTTTATGTAACACCCTCAACTACAAAACCGGGTATTTAACCGAATAAACTTATAAAATTGGGTCAATTTACACACTAAGGCAATTTTAGAGGGCGGATGTGATTATGTGGATCCCACTCAAAGTGGTTTTTGCCATATTGGTAGCCACATCAGTAGGTTTTGGTAATAAGGATCCAATTCAGGGATGTTGACATCCACATCGTCGACCTCTTTTTCACTCCATCTCTCTCTATATATACATTATCTTTCTTCTTCTCGTCACCATCCCTCCTCTTATTTGGATCCACGTCAGTAAAATTGATGACATGATTGCTAACATGGTAAAAACTACCCTGAGTTGGATCCCCATCAGCAAAACCGCTCTTTAAAACAGCCTTAGCGTGTAAATTGACCTAGTTTGGTAAGTTTCGGGTGTTAAATACCCAGTTTTATAGTTGCGGGTGTTAACTAGACTTGTTTTGGAAAGTTTAAGGGTGTAAAATGGACTTCTTTCTTTCTTTTTCTTAGTGCTTTCTTGTGACTAACTGAATTTTAGATTAACAACTCGGATAGTTAATTGGGAAGAAATAGCTAACCACGCAATCGCATGAACCACTCAGCTAGTTATAAGCAAAATGGGATGTCTATTCATCAAGTGTGCAAAATTTCAGTCACTTCTCTCAACTCTCGGATGAAGATCTAACCACTCTCATCACTCCCCTCTTTTCTTCTTGTATAATCTCACCACTTTACCTCTGGTAGAAAGACTTAACAAATAATTATTTTAACCTAGATTAAAAAAATCAAGTTTGGTGAACTCCTACAAAATACAAAGATAAAAAATTCTAACCTAAACAAAAATAAAGTAAACCTAGGTGAACCCCTACAAATACAGAAATAAATCTATCATATAAAAAAAGTTGATAAAAGGTGTTTTATAACTATTAAGAAAAAGATAAATATGCGAGAAATTCTCACAGAAAAGTAGAAACATCCAACTCTTGATTAGGTGGACCCTAATTAAAGCTGAGGAATATCATCCATTGGATGTTATTAAAGAAAAAAAAGAGAAATATGCTAGAAATTCTCATAAAAAAGCAAAACATCTAGCCCTTAATATGGTAGACCATAATTAAAGCTAAACTATAGTCTATAGTGGCCAATGGATGTTAGTACTTAAATATATATGTTATACTTTGTAATTTAAAAAGTAAAAGAGAAGTTTGTTGCTAAAAAAGCTACTTAAAAGGGAGCTTGCCACGTATCAACCTGTGCACGAGATCACTGCGGAGGTTTGCCGAGACCGTCGAACTACGACAAGGACCGGTCGTCCATGGGTGACGTGGTGTGGAACCTCGAGTAGAGTTATTGGCTCATTTAGCACTATTCCACGACACAATAGCAAATCTAGCCTTCTCACGAACGAATCGGCAAAAATAACACCGCATAACGTTCGGCAAACGATATGTGCCACCCTATCGCGCTCCTCATGCGTGGAACCGGCCTGCAAGCGGCGGAATAGTGCCAAATGAGCCCATAACTCCCTCAAGTACTACCTTCATCTATAGGGAAATAGAGGAACCAGGTGAGGAGCGACTAGCGAGACATTTGAGGACCAGTACGATAAGATACTCCCTCAAGTGGCGTAGTTGGTATATTCTGTGGGGTCAATTGATCTCTCTATTCGTGTGGGGTCAATTGATCCCATAGTTTTTTGCAAAAAAAACCTAGTTAGTATTAATATTTATATTAAGGGGTCAATTGATCTCACAATTTTTTGCAAAATAAATCTAGTTAGTACTAATATTTATATTAAGTCTCTAAAAGTCTAAAGATTTTATAACAGTTGATCCCACATGTTTTTGAGACGTGGCTACACTACTGTTGAGGACAGCAGCACGCAGCTGCCTAGGGACATCGTGACGCGGCAAGTGCCGTTCGTGTCAATTGCCTGATGGACGGTAGAGAGGACAGGAGCTGGTCCTGTGCAACATCCCAAAATTTGGCTTTTCAAAAATATTTTGAGTAGTTTAGGTCCCTGAAAATTTTCACCAATTTTATTTGAATTAATAAAGTTTAATTGGGAATTTTCTAAATTAAAAATATTTAATTTGACTAATATAAACATTAATTAATTAAAAACTTGTGTTATTTGGCTTCCTTGTCTTTCAAGGATTTTTTGGGTATTTTCTGAGTTTTTTCAGATTTATTTGCTATTTATTCGATCTCCTTGATTTTCACCTTTTATTTTAATTCCGAAAATCCAGTATTTTCTCTCTCCTGCCAGGTGCTACAGTAATTCACACATCACTGTTCATCATAGTTTCCAACTAAACAGCCGAGAGTTCGTTCCGTGTACGTGTTGAACTGAAACCTTTCAAATTCCATATCTTTCTCTATGATGCATATAAAAGTGAGCCGTTTGCGCCCACGCGTCCGTCTTGATCTCCTCTTCCAATCCCTTGATTTGGTTTCCTCCGAATCAATCTATTTTCGTCGCCATCCGTAAAATACCGAGCTCCAACCGAAGGTCTTCTCCAGCGAACTACTGCTTTGTCCGACGTCCGCCGGCGGAACCGTGTGCGACGTTGCCTTCGCGTTGTCGCCCTCTACGTCATGGATCCTTCCTCTTCGCCCAAAGATCGCCGGAGCACCGTCGGCCATTAAAGCCAAACCGTGTTCATCGCGTTGCTTGCTTCCTCGGTGAGTTTTTCCAAAATCCGATCGCGCCATCGCGTCCGGCTCGTCGTTTCCTTTCCATTTTGCCCCTTCGCCGCTGCTCCGTCGCCTCCGGCCGCCGGCCACACCATGCGCCCTATTCAGCTGTACACTGTTCATGCATATATGTGTCCAGTACGTGAATTGCTTAGTTCTTTCAGCCTTCTCTATTGGGTGATTCTTTTGTCATCCAATCCAGCCACAATTCAAGTGTGCATCTCTCTGTTAATCTATTCTCTAATCCTTGCATTACCAAACCTCCTGCAATCTTGCCTCAAAATCAGCCTATACAGTCGGTTCCTTTGCATGTCTGCTGCTTCCAGAACGAGAATTCATCTCTAAACAGTTCGCTCCTTCACTGATATGGCCAAGCATCATCTTATTTTCCCTTGTGTTAGTTCTTTTCTCCAATCGGTGCTTCTCATCTGAGTGCTAAAAAGATCCATGCCACCATGCGCCATGAAGGACAGCAGCTCCCTGTGCTAATTCCCACTTCGGTTGTTGGGTTTTGTTGCTTCTATTCCCTATTGTTCAGCTACTTTGTTGATCCTTGATATTTCCTTCTTTTCTCTGCCACTTTGCGCTAGGGACAACAACGACATGCCCATGGATCAGCCAACATGCAGCCTTCTGATGTTTGTTCTCTGTTGCTCGTCCTCTCCCTGATGAGTGACTCCTATGTGGGTCCATGAGCAAATACTCCTTTCTCTAATCCTTGTTTGCCATCTACTGTCAACATGCCGGATGCCACCATGTGCAATGAACAGCCATGGTGCTATGTTTTGTTGCTGCATAGTGCTTCTATCCTTTGTCCTGTTGACTGGCCAACATCTTTTCTCTCCCTGTTGATCAGTAGACCCCACGTGTCATTCACCCAATTAAAAACCCTAGTTATTTCTCTCACTTCTATGCGGGACCCGCATGTCAGTCAACTCTTGGTCAACCCTTGTCTATGAGCTTGGTCTACCGTGGACTAGCATATCTCCGTGGACCTGGTCTATAGACCAGTGGCCCACATGTCAACCCCTAATTCTATTTTCGGGAATTAATTTAATTCTTAAAAAATCCTTTTATCTTATTGGTCCCACCTGTCACTTTCTCTACCTTATTTCTGGAATTATTTTAATTCTAGAAATCCATAAATACCAGTCGGTCCCACCTATCATACACTCATTCTTTTTCTAATATTTTCAGAATAGAATATTCTGAGAATATTCCGTAGAGCTTTTTCATCATTTCATGTGAATTCAATCTTCTGAGAGCCATATCTTCTTCATCCGAATTCCGATTGAACCCATTCAAGTTTCTAAATTCATATAAATTCAATATCTACCTTCCAGTAAAATTCAATTTCAATTTGGAGTTTATTTGATTTGTCTTTTGAATTTAGTTTGTTTTGCGCTTTCTTTCTCGTTAGACGCTGAAGTCCCGAAATCGTCCGAAGGAGCTGAAGATCAAGCAAGTAGAAGATTGAAGATTAAATAAAACCATCATTGCTATAGCAAGACGAGTTATACCATTGATCATATTGAATCCCAGTTTTCAAAATTACTTTGATTCAAATTATTGCATTTATTTTAAGTAATTATTTGAATGCTTTTGGGTTTAGCTATTAATCCAATTTGTTATATCCACTTTGTCCATTGTATGTAATAATCTTTTGTCACCCTAGATTTGTTCATATATAGTTGGTGCTATGGTATTCCCAACGTGGGTTGGTTAGTACGAGTAGATTGTTTAGCCATGCAACGAGTCATCATCATCACCTGAGTTGCAATTATAAATTTGACTAAGTGATTATGGAACTTTGTGATAAAACTGTGTGTGCTATGTGTTATTACTTTGTGATAGCATGTGTTGCACTAAACCAATAGGGTGGGAAAAGATTTAGACTAAGGCAAGTGGTGGATACTGTGTGATATGGTGGAAGCTATGTGCATGGGAATGATAATCTTTGTGGCATAGTTAGAAAATGGAAGTCTTGCCTTGGTCAATTAAGGACTTAACTTTGTACGCCATTGAACCGAGCATTACTGTACGACCACATGCCTGATGGGACGGGCCTAACTTAGTAGATTATGGATTCTTGGCATTGATTACTCAGGTGGATAGGTTAGGCTTCGTGACAGGGTGGAGGTGTGTACCACTGTGTTTGGGTGCACATCATGGGACGATTCGTCGCATCCCTATCCAACGGTGTGTGTTATGTCCAAGCGCTGTGTTAGGACTGGCATAGCGGTAAAGCACACTAGGAGTGTCATTGTTGAGATGAAGTTTCTGAAATGTTTTGTTGTGATCAGCACTGATCCAGTTGATTGCATCTTGTGGGTAAAGTGTACAACCTCTGTAGAGTGTTAAACAATCTATTCGAATAGCCGCGTCCGCGGTCATGGACATGCTCGGGGATTT
The DNA here is from genome assembly GCA_036346255.1 of Ampelocalamus luodianensis. Taxonomy (NCBI): domain Eukaryota; kingdom Viridiplantae; phylum Streptophyta; class Magnoliopsida; order Poales; family Poaceae; genus Ampelocalamus; species Ampelocalamus luodianensis. Next base: position 54,384,865 of record CM070628.1, read on the forward strand.
CACACGAGGGGTAGATTTTCATAAAACAATTGGGAAGGGACAGTGTGTGATTTAAGTCATATGGCTGTGTGAAAGAATTTGATTAGGCTATGTGTCTTTGTGAAAACAAATGTTAAAATAATATTGTCTATTTGTGTTGAATTACATTTCAATCTATTATTCATATTCAATTGCAAATGTTGTATTTCTGCAAAATAACCACAGAAGTCATTTTCTTTGGAATAAGCTTGCATCTATACATTGCATTCTGTGGTATGACTTGCGAGTACGGTTGTGTACTCACGCTTGTTGTAAAACTTGCGCCCAAATCTACAGAAGTGGAGAAATCGTCGGTCAACAAGGTCTACTTCAAGGATCGTGGAGAACTATATCGCGCACCCCAGCCAATTGCCTGTGGGCATATGGATGGGCTTCACTGAAGTTATTCCGTTTCGTTCCGCTGCAGCTTCATTGAGCTATTCGCCTTCTGAGGCATTAATTGTAAGCTTTGACTTTAAGGTCTTTACTCTGATTTCTATTGTTATTTGCCTATTTATTAGTCATTTTTGTATATGGAAATGATATTTCATCGATATTGCCACTGTGTGCACTAGCGTTATCCTGGACTAGTGAAGGATACACAGAGGGTCCAGAATTGCATTTTGGGTCCCGACAGAGGTGGTATCAAAGCCATATCGACTGTAGGTCGCGACCTTAGTTAGAATGACCGTTTGTAAGGAAAACTTCAAAACTTATTTTACAAATGGAAAATCTTAATGATGTGTTATTCTCACCTTCTCTATTCTAATACTCCTCCATTCTATCCATTCCTCATCTATATGCTTCAACCGCCATTTCGAGTATTAAATTGGACTCTCTCCCCTCATAACTTCTATAGTCATCGTTATCCGTGTCAAATGTGTTGGTGGATGCCCAAGAGCAGTTTTGAGCAATTGTTTGAAGACCACGCAACCAACAACAACGTATCAACATCTCCCCAAGTGTTCAAGACAAGTGCGTCGTAAAAATTGAAGACCAAGAAGAAGTTGTACGTCACCCCATCTTTTTCCAAGATTCGCTTGCAAGGATCGCAAGCAGTCAACGTTTGATGAAGACCGTGATCAGATCAAGTTTTCTTCAGACCAGCCACATAAGATAGGTCAGCATTGGTTCCTCTCGTGTGTTGAGCCAAGCCGCCCAGTTAATTTAGAGTTTAATCGACTAGACGATTAGATCTTTGTTTCCATTCTTCGGTGTAGTTTTGTTGTGAGTTTTATGCTTCGTAATAGCTTTCCGGCTATTTGTGTTCCTTGGTGTTCCTTGGGTTAAGCCTGCTCCCCTTAGTAGATTGTCTCCTCGTACCTTACACTTTTCCCTCTCATCTATTAGCCTTGGTTAGCCAGCAGATGGAGAACCCCAATGAAGCTAGACTTGTCAGTAATCTCAAGACAGTCTGTGTCAGCTCAGATGTTGTCAATCCCAGTGGACAGTTGTCAGTATCAGGAGTAGCAGATCCAGTCATGGAACAATTCTTGGTAGCTCAATCTCAATCCATGAACGCGATGATGCAGAACACAACCAATATGATGACACAACAGAATCAGACCACTGCTATTTTAATCAGTTTGATGAATCAGAATGACCAAGCAAGTCGTCGTATTGTCACCAGTGTTAGTACTAGAGCAGATACTAACCAGCTACTATCTCCAGTGCTAGTAGTGACCCATCAGAACCCGAGCCAGCTCCCTGCCACCCAGAATTAGATCATGCAAGTGACGATGCAACCATCAGACAATAGTAATGTTTGCAATGATGCACAACTCGTTGCCATCCCAACGGCGCGCCCTCAGTTCAAGTTTGTGAAGTTCCTAAAGACCCAGCCGCCTGTTTTTGAAGGTTCCACCGTACTTACGGATGTAGAATCTTGGATTCGCACCATCGAAGAGAAGCTAACTGTTGTGTAATGCAACGATAATGAGAAAGTTCTCTATGCTGCTCATCAATCAGAAGTAGTTGCATTAGATTGGTGGGAAAAATTTCGCGCCACCCATCAGGACGAGCACACCATCACTTGGTCAAAGTTCACTGCTGCTTTTCGTCAACAGTATGCGACATCAAGCATAAGTGATCAAGAGAAACCTCTATTTCGATATCCTACACCAAATCTAGCCGTTGTCAGTTGAAATGCTGCCAACCAGATAAGTCAGAAGATTGTGCATGTACCCACTGTGGAGAAATAGGCTATATTGCTGATGAGCACAATATCAATTGTTCCAGTTGCGAAGGAAACCATTCCGTTGGAAAATATCCCCTGATCAAGATCACATGTTTCTTATGTGAAGGCGATGATCATTGTCTGAGCCGGTGCCTCATGTATTCAGTGTTGACTTCTGCAAAACAACGTCAGCGAGAAAATTTCAGAGCCACAGTCAGAGCATTAGCAAAAGAAGACAACCCATTGTTAGTACAAAAATTTTCAGCTGAAGGATCACAAAAGCAGAATATTGACCTCAGCAACCCACCTCAAAAGAGAAACAAGCCAGTATTGTCAGGAGGTTGTTTCGAGTGTGGTAAACAAGACCACTATGCCAAGAGATACCCTACAAAGCGATTATCCTTCTTGAAGGTTGAAGAACACCAGAATAGTCGTTCTGCCATAATCTCGTCAGAAAAATCGCAAGGCTCGACAGGTCTATGCTACAACTATCATAGAAAAGGTCACCACGTTAGCTAGTGTCCTCAGAAGAAACAGTCACTCACTCCAATATGCAAGAATGCCAAAAGTCAGTTCAGTCAAGATTGTAACACCCAGAATAGGTGGTAACGCAGCAGGATCCGTGTGTCCAGCGAAGCAGTCAAAGAAGAGACGTTTGTGCAATGATGTTACCAAGGAAGCCTAGTTTGACCAGATAAAGGCAATGTCAAATCAAGTTCGTCAGTTTGGCAAGCACCAATGTGAGCTGTTATGATAAATTGTTAACACAAGGACGTGCGAGAATTTCAATCTATCTGGAAGCTAATCTTCAGAACCTTAGAGTTAGCTTGTTTGAGTTTTGAGTAAGAATATCATTTCTCTCTAGAATCATCTGTGAACAAGACGGTGTTAGTTGAAGATCAGTGAGATCACCGTTTCAGGATAGCCAAGACCCCTCATCGTTGTGAAAGGGCCAATTCACCCAGACCGTTAAAAGTGAACCGAGTTTGTGAGAATTTCAGGAGAGATTAATTACAACTCCAGTGTTCGTATTGCCAGATACCAGAAAGAACCTTGATAGATTTCATCACAAAACATCCAAGAATCAGTGTGTTAAGAAGTTTCGCCCGCACTTCTTAATAACTGAAGTGTCAAGCAGTAAATTATCCTAGTCATAATTCAAAGTTGCTACCATGGGGCAGCAAAGATGATTTTAAATGGATTGAGAACCTCGAGATTGAAATTCATTCTCTCAGGCCAGACTAGTATAGTGGTAGATTTTTTTAATCAGAGGAGCTATCGCAAGAATCTGTTGATCAGTCAGCTAAAGTTACTGGTGAAATCCAGAAGTAAGTCTTGAGTCAGTTGCAGAAGGATATCTGTTGAACCCTAGAGTTCAAACCGATGTTGGAAAATAAGGCTTGACCAGACAGTATTGTTAAGGGAATCAATTCTCACGTGAAACAAGGTTTAGTCTTCGAATCAACTAAAGGCTAACAAAATGATCCAGGAAACATTGAGTGTATTTGCATATCTAATGAGAAGAAATTCAAGTAGTTGATGCTCAAACCAATATTTGACTGTAAGCATTCTATTTTTCTTCGAAAGTACCAAGGTGTACAAAGATCTCAAAGTTGCATTGTGATGATCCAAAATAAAGCGAAATGTCGCAGAATGGGTTACCATGTGTTTGGTATGTCAGAAAGTCAACCAAAATGTTGGAGGCCAGTCAGAGTACTTCTATCCCTGAGAATTCAGATAGGGGATCTCCCAGGACCCGATCGGGATATAATTTCTTGAAGGGTGGTTGTTGATCATTTGACAGAAATTTGTCGCTTCATTCCTATCAATATCACCTAGTTTGGAGAGTGCCTAGCAGAGTGGTATACGACAGAGGTTGTATACGATAGATATGGTATTCGTCAGCATGGGTGCAGTGTCAAATCTACAGAGATGGTCAATTTGCATGTCGTGTCAGAGAAGTTAGTGTCAGACCAAGGATCCCAGCTTATCTTGTATTAGCGACAGAGTCTGTATGATGCTTGGATGGTCATTTCAGTTCAGTATTGTGTATCGCCCTAGATCAATAGACAGATTGAAAAAAAAGATTAATGAGTTGTGCCTTAACTCAAGTCGAGCAAGTAACTGTTGTGTGTAGAGTCTCCCTACAACCCAGATGTTAGCCAGTCACAGTTGTTACCCTCTGAAGTTCACAGTGGTTGATCGTGTAAGTCATCGCTCAGTTAGGAGCAGATCAAATTACAAAGTATGTGGATGTTGCATTAATCATGAAGAAGAAGACCAAGGGGCCTTAATCTTAAATGGAATTTAAGTAGCAGTGTTCAAGAAGAAAAGCTACGCAGATTATACAGATTATCACCTTCGCAGCCATGTCTATCTTCAGAATACCTGTTGAAGTTTTGTGCTAAAGAATTGTATGACAGAGTTGACAGAAATGTGTTAGTCAGTTTAGATTCCGAAGCGCGGAAGAAGAGATAGTTTGCCAACCCAAGTTGCCAGTCAGCAGCAAGATTTCCTCCACTCCAGAAGTGCCTTCAAGCACTGATCAAGCAGACCCATTAGATGCAATCGAGTTTCAAGATGCCTTCCAGCCAAGAGCCAGTCTGTCAAGTATTCAGTGAAGCGAGAAGTTTAGCAAGAAGCAAGGCGTTTGTTCTGTAAGTGTTCACAAGAGTAATTCTGCCAAAGTCAAAGCAATTTGAAAGCAAGAAGTGAACCCGAAGGCTGAGTTTTTTATACTATTCTATAGCCAGCCTGAATCTCGGGGACGAGATTCCTTTAAGGGGGGAGGTTTGTAATGTCCCAAAATTTGGCTTTTCAAAAATCTTTTGAGTAGTTTAGGTCCCTGGAAAATTTCACCAATTTTATTTGAATTAATAAAGCTTAATTGGGAATTTTCTAAATTTAAAATATTTAATTTGACTAATATAAACATTAATTAAATAAAAACTTGTCTTATTTTGCTTCCTTGTCTTTCAAGGAATTTTTGGGTATTTTCTAAGTTTTTTGGATTTGTTTGCTATTTATTTGATCTCCTTGATTTTCGGCCTTTTATTTTAATTCTAGAAATCCAGCATTTTCTCTCTCCTGCCAGGTGCTACAGTAATTCACAAATGACTGTTCATCATCGTTTCCAACTGACCAGCCGATAATTCGTTCCGTGTACATGTTGAACTGAAACCTTCCAAATTCCATATCTTTTCTCTACGGTGCATATAAAAGCGAGCCGTTTGCGCCCACGCGTCCGTCTTGATCTCCTTTTCCAATCCCCTGATTTGGTTTCCTCCGAATCAATCTATTTTCGTCGTCATCCACAAAATACCGAGCTCCAACCGAAGGTCTTCTCCGACGAACTGCGCCTTCATCCGACGTCCACCGGCCGAACCGTCTGCGGCGTTGGCTTCGCGTCGTCGCCCTCTACGTCATGGTTCCTTCCTCTTCGCCCAAAGAGTTCCTTCCTCTTCGCCCAAAGATCGCCGGAGTACCGTCGGCCATTAAAGCCAAACCGTGTTTATCGCGTTGCTCGCTTCCTCGGTGAGTTTTTCCAAAATTCGATCGCGCCATCACGTCCGGCTCGTCGTTTCCTTTCCGTTTTGCCCCTTCGGCGCTGCTATGGCGCCTCCGGCCGCCGGCCACACCATGCGCCCTATTCAGTTGTACACTGTTCATGCATATATGTGTCCAGTACGTGAATTGCTTAGTTCTTTCAGCCTTCTCTGTTGGGTGATTCTTTTGTCATCCAATTCAGCCAAAATTCAAGTGTGCATCTATTTGTTAATCTATTCTCTAATCCTTGCATTACCAAACCTCCTGCAATCTTGCCTCAAAATCAGCCTGTACAGTCGGTTCCTTTGCATGTCTGCTGCTTCTAGAATGAGAATTCATCTCTAAACAGTTCGCTCCTTCACTGATATGGCCAAGCATCATCTTATTTTCCCTTGTGTTAGTTCTTTTCTCCAATCGGTGCTTCTCATCTGAGTGCTAAAAAGATCCATGCATCCATGCCACCATGCGCCATGAAGGACACCAGCTCCCTGTGCTAATTCCCAGTTCGGTTGTTGGGTTTTGTTGCTTCTATTCCCTATTATTCAGCTACTCTGTTGATCCTTGATATTTCCTTCTCTATTCCTTCTTTTCTCTGCCACTTTGCGCCAGGGACAGCAGCGACATGCCTTGTAACATCCCAAGTTTAGACTTGTGTTTCAAATGTAAGAAAATATGTAGAAATTTAAACTTTTTCTTACATCTTGTATTTCCTGTATGGTCTGGAAAACTCTTGTAAAAGAATTATGGAAATACAAAGTCACAAGTCTTTTTGATCCAAAATTTGATCTTCCAAAAACAATCTTGTCAAACCTTATGATCATCTCCTGGAAATATTTTTCCTAAGTTCTAGGGTTGAGGTGGGACCCCTCTAAAAAATTTCACAATTTTTAGAAATTGTTTGAATAGTTTTGGAGGTCAGTCAAACCTGGTTGAAATCTGGTCAATCCTTGGTCCAACACCTTGCAGTACCAAAACCCCTAAAAATTTTATGCAAGGTCAATATCCTAGTTAGAAAGCTCCTGTAAAAATTTTAGAATTTTTGGAGTTGCTTTGCTACCTCGAATAAATCCTCAAAGTCCAACTCAATTTAAAAACCTAAAAGTCAACCCCAGTCGGACTGACACTGCTCGAGTCAAAACCGAGCCCAACTACTGCTCGGTCGAGCCCGGTTGGCTAGACCTTCCCGGCTCGCGCGATGTGGTGTGGTCTTCACCGTTAGATTGAAATCCAATACCTGCACTTCCCTTGTGTTTTGAACCTCCAGAGGTCTCGTGTGTTCTGAGCCGTCCGATTAAAATCAAGCGCTCACGACCACCCCGACCTCCTCTGTCGTCGTCTTCCTCGCGCCGCGCACATCAACAGTGTGCGACGTGGCTTGTCCCATCCCGCGCCCGCGCCCCCGCGTGCTGTCGGAGCAGTTGCGGCTCGTCAGGACTTTTGGCAAAGCCATGCCCCGCGCTGCCCTGTTCCCGTAGTTCTCGGGCTAGTTGCGGAGGAGCTCGCCGTAGCTCACCTCGGGCCCCTCCCTTGTTCCCGTTGCTTGCGAGTTTCTTAAAGTCCCCGAGGACCCTCGCATGGCCCCTCTTCCACCCATGTTCACCCCTAGTCTTTTCTCTATGCGGTTGAGCGCCAAATCACTAAGGACCCCGTTTCGCCATTTCCGGCCGAAAGAGCTCGGCGGTGGTAATGGTGCTCTAGTGGTCCTCTCATCCCATTCTTTGTTTCCGTGGACACCCCTGGTCGCCGCATAGCTTTTCCCTAACTTGGTTTTGGATGATCTCCTTAGGAGCCGTCTGAATTCGAGTTTTGGAGCTGCGCGGCCGAAAGGGGACTTCATCGTTCCTAGCTCCAGTGAGTGTCCTCTTTTCAATTCTTTGCTACTGGACCACCCCGTGGTCATTGCGAAGATATAATGATCATTCTTTTTGCATCTGCTGGCTCAGAGCGCCTGGTCGCCGTCATCTTCTTCATCTCCAGCGTGGGTCTCCGCCGCCAGCACTCCTCTGACTTCCCTCGGCCCTCTGCTCGGCCCTCTGCTGTGCCCTGGTGAGTTCGCAATACCTCCGTTTAGCTTAAGGACTAGCTAGCCTAGCGCGTAGTGGACCTCTTCGCTGTTTTCGGATTTTGCCAAAAACACTCCTCTGCCCCTCTCCGGCTCGTCGGCGATTGAGGCCTGCTCCGCCGTCGAGGGGGCTACCATTAGGTTCGCAATATTAATGTGAACGTTCTGGTACCCTAGCTGCGCGTCGCCTTGGCCGTGGTCGTCGGCGACGTGCCAATAAACTCAACGCGGTGGTCTGTACCTTTGTCGGATTTTTGTCAAGTCATTATACCTCCTCGAGTTCATCCTAGCCGTTCACGACCTCCCCAGGTTTAGATCTGAGCCTTAGATTTCTTTTGGAAAAGCTTTAAGTCTTAAGACCTCCCCTAGTTAATCTCAGCCGTCGATGACCACCTCAGGGTAGAATTGAGCCATAGGATCTTTCTTTGGAAAGCCTTTAGCGCCAGGACCTCTTTGGAACAATCTTGGCCGTTAAAAGACCTCTCTGAGATAAGATCTGGACCTTAGGTCCTTTTGTGAAACCTTTAGTCGCAAGACCTCCTTCCAGTTAGATCCTAGCCGTAAAAGACCTCTTAGGCTAAATCTTAACCGTCGGGGTCCTCTTGGCAAAAGACCTCCCTCTGGTCCTTTGTACGGAACCACTTAGTCATAGGACCACGTTAGAGTTAATCTCAGCCGTTAAAGGACCTCTGTGGTGTAGCTCGTAGCCGTTAGATCCTCCTTGTGTAAGGACTTTAGTCGCAGGACCTCTTTCCGTCTGATCTGGACCGTTCAGGACCTCCCTAGGATGATCTGAACCGTCCAGATCTCTTTATGTTAAAACCTTGTCCTTGCGGACCTCTTCGTTAAATCTCGACCGTTCAAGACCTCCTCTGTGAGATCTTAGCCGTCCAGACCTCCTCCGTTAGACCTGTTACCTTAGGACCTCCTCGTGGAGCTCTAGACCATCGATCCGGATCGGCGGCCCGACGACCGTTAGCGCGAGGAGCGCGCGCGCGCGTCGCTGTTCATCAACTCGTCGGGGCCGTTAGATCCAATCTTAACGGCTTGGACCTCTCCAGTGCGCACCGTGCGGGTGCACTGTGCCCCGTGTACCGTAGCCGTGCGATGAAAGATCGACGCCACGACCTCCCCGTTTTCATCGGATTCGCTTGGACCTCTCGAGAGCTCGGATTTTCTAAGTATTTTGTGATTTAAATTTCAAAAGTGCATAACTTTGTCATTCTAGCTCCTTTTTGAATGATTCAAATTGCATTAGCTCTGTAATAGGATAAACTTTAATTCGAGAATGATTTAGGGCTCTGTTCTGTACTAGAAACTGGTATAAGTTGTGATGAATGTTTAAATGAAATGAGGATTAGAAAATCACTTCAAAAATATGTAGAATGCATAACTTTTTCTGTATAATTCCAAACTGAGCAAATTCAAGCTTGTAAAATTCCTCTATTAGTATGCTGTAACATGAAATAGGCTTTGCTCATGTTTATGTCTCTAAAAAGTGAAATATGCTAGTTTCATGACCTAGGAAAATCATAACTATTTCATTTTAACTCCAAAATGTGCAAACTCAGTTCTGCTGTTCTTAGGATACCATGACCTACCCACCATAAAAATTTTAGGACTTAGATCATTCTAATTTTTTTTGCCATGAACAGTACCAGTAATTAATTTAGTTGAATTAACAGGCTGAGAGAAATTGTTTTAGCCATAATTTTTCCATACCAAATCCAAATGACTTGATTCTTGTTCCTAAATTTGTATAAAATCATGCCCTTGCTGCTGTATAAATTTCATGAGTTTTGGATGAGTTCTGCTGTTGAGTTTTGTTTGATATTCTTCGTTCTTATTGGTTTTATCGCCTTTTCGTGTTAGGTTCCGAAGAGATTATTGATATTGAATCTGATCCACAGCAGCCAGACTCTGCCCTCCAGCAAGGCAAGCAGTGTAACATCATTTGATCATGTTGTTCCTATTATTTTCAAATTCTATTATATTGTTTGCAAATTCAACATATGCATTGCTATCTTGTCTTATACTATTGTCGATTAGTTGACCTATTAGATGCATAATCTGTAGAAAAATGTTTATCCTCTACTACTGAGCCTAGGCCTATTTTGCTGTGATTTTGGGTTCGTTGGATGAGCCCTTGTCACTTAGTAGTACGAGTTAAAATGCTTAGTCATGCTCAGCTATCGTTAGAAATAGGCGGTTGTCGACTTAGTCGATGACCTTGATCACACAAATACTTATTATGACTCTATGTTTCAAGCTTTGTGCTATGTTCAAATTGTAAAAACTAAAAATGAAAATAAAACAATTTGGATTTGGGCACAATGGTAAGAGGGTGTGATTTTTGGGTGTGACTGGAATCAGTGGCGGACCCAGGATTGAATTTAAGGTATGGCGGAGTTCAGTGGAGTTGGAGTATTACCCAAAATAGTGGTGGAGCCAGGATTTCACAGAGCCTCGGGCTCAAAACTAAGGGGTTATAAGTCTATAAGTAACGTCAAATACTATCAACACTAAGGCATAACAAAAGTGCAACACAAAATACACAATCGAAATAAAATTTGAATTCCATATTTAACGATGTGTTTAACGATACTCACAGCTGATGTTCATCTCTGTGACCACCGAACATGATCTTGTCGGAGACCATCTCTTCGTCCATCAGGCCCTTCAATCTGTTGAAATTGTTGGAGTTCACGATGCGCGACAAATCTGTCGATTGCAATGGATCCTTCCCATATAACTTCTCCAAAACTTTCTTTAAGGACTCACTATCAAGTTTCATAAACCAAGAATCACAAGATAGTTAGTTAGCCCCGCAAATCCTAGGAAGTATTTTTCTGCATAACGCCCATGTGTATTTTTACCATCCTTGGAGCAAACGTTTTGTAGTTATGATATAATCAGAGCAATGCGAGCTTGGCCATTGTTGCAACCCCACTTTGCCAGCCTATCCTCTTAACAAGAACCTTGAAAGAAAATAAACCGATTAGTTGTTATATGTGAGAAAAAGCTAACAAAAGATGAGAACTTTTTGCAAGTATTTTTGCCAATTCAGAGAAAGATCATTTTTACATGGAGGTCGACATTAGAATCAACAACAAGCAGGCATTTGCCACCGAGCTGCAAGAGCACCAAATCGGATGCTTTATACCGAGGCAATCACAATGCGTCCTACTTTACCATTCCCTGCAATTTTATCGTAGCAATAGACTTTGAGCCAAATGCTAACTAGTAAGCACCTAATAAGTTAGAGACTTGAGCCATGGAAGAAGCTTCAAGCTTCATCAATTGCCAGGACTGATCAAACCTGTGTAGAAGATCTTGTCCCACTTCTGTTCCAGGAGCGCGGTGGTTTCAGGGGCACCACCCTCGACGACCTTGATGCAAGAGCCGTCAATGTACCGCAGCAGCAGCTCCCCGAGCAGCGAGCCAGGAGGCGCTGCCACTTGGGGTGGAGACTAAGGAGGCGCTGGCCGCTGGGGGAGCTGTGGAGTGGAGAGGAGGCGAGGGGCATCGCCGGCCTCTGGGCTCCGGGCGAGGAGAGGAGGTGGTGGCTAGTGGGGGCGGCGCCACCGCTGGGGGGGGTGCGGCCGGCCGCGGGGAGGATGGAGCGCTCGGGGAAGGGGCTTCAGTGCTTTCTCCCGTAAGCTCAGAAGGCCGGAAGGAGAAGGCGCAAGGGAAGGGACCGCCGGCGTCTGGGGGGTGGGGGGGTGGTTCCGCCGGCGCTGGACCTCGGGCGGCCGCCCAGCCTCGCCCGATTGCTGGGGCCGCCCCTGACTGGAATGGTGCCCGAGTCAACAAGGACCGAACATCTTGTTACACTAAACCAAGCATTCTTGCGTGCTAATCACACTAGAGGGTATGAGATCTCTCTTGACTTAGTACTTTGGCGTGGGTTGGCTATGAGTCGCAGGAGGGCGTGTGTGTGTTGTGTTGTGGTAAAATGAGATGGTGTATGTGTGGGAGCATTGTTGTTGCCTGAAAAGCTTTACCCCGAGGTTGTCTTTTCGGCTTTACAATGTAAGCGTGTGGAGTTCTATCCATATGAGCGACTCGTAGTTGATTCACAATATTGGAAATGTTTCGTAGGACTTAGCCGTGCTAGCATACTTTTGGTAGTGTGCTAATCTTGTGGCTTAAAGGCGGACTGAAGTGTGGGTACATTGGTACACCCCTGGAAGGTTTAAAACTATTCGAATAGCCTCGTCCTAGGTTATGGACACGCTTGGGGAAGTCTTTCAAGAGTTAGACTACAATATTTTAAATTAAAACTTGATGGGTGGTACGAATCGGGGATTCGTGCTATGTTGTGGTGGCTATTGGGTTAGTCGCCTCTAGGTGGTTACTTGTTATTTAATGATACTCGCGGTTATTTCAATGCTTAAGAACATATTTTTATCAATTGCCTTCAATCTATTACATTATTGCAAATGAAAATTGCTTTGCACATCCAAATAACCATATAACCAATCTCCTTTGATACAGCTTTCATATAGCTATGTATAGGCTTGTTACTCATAAGTCTTGCGAGTACATTTTTGTACTCATCTGCATTACTTATTGTGTGCAGAGGAGGAAGGTGAGCCCGAAGGGCCTCACTTTTGTGAGTTGTGCTGTGGCAGTGTTTGGAGCGACTAGCTTGGCGGTCCGGTTGGTTGCCTTGTGGATTAAGGCACACTAATTGGCTTTTGTTTATGGCCATCTTATGGCAGCTTTTGCTTCCACTGTTACTTGATACTTATGTCATTTGGCCGGTCGGCTGTCTTGTAATAACTTTATATTATGTATATCGTTGCTAGACTTGTTATAATATGATGTATGGGATTGATGCATGCTTTTGTAAAGATGCATGCGTGCTGCATTTCTGGGAAGCACATGTCCATCAAGGCACGGGTTATTTTGTTTTGTGATGCTAGAGCCATTGGAAGGCTAAGTATTACAAGCTAAATAAACCGGGGTCTCACATGCCCATGGATTAGGCCGAACATGCAGCCTTCTCGATGTTTGTTCTCTGTTGCTCGTCCTCTCCCTGATGAGTGACTCCCATGTGGGTCCATGAGCAAATACTCCTTTCTCTAATCCTTGTTTGCCATCTACTGTCAACATGTCGGATGCCACCATGTGCAATGAACAGCCATGGTGCTATGTTCTTTTGCTGCGTTCTGCTTATATCCTTTGTCCTGTTGACTTAGCCAACATCTTTTCTCTCCCTGTTGATCAATAGACCCCACGTGTCATTCACCCAATTAAAAACCCTAGTTATTTCTCTCACTTACATTTGGGACCCGCATGTCAGTCAACTCTTGGTCAACCCTTGTCTATGAGCTTGGTCCACTGTGGACTAGCATATCTCCATGGACCTGGTCCATAGACCAGTGGCCCACATGTCAACCCCTAATTCTATTTTCGGGAATTAATTTAATTATTGAAAAATCCTTTTATCTTATTGGTCCCACCTGTCAGTTTCTCTACCTTATTTCTGGAATTATTTTAATTCTAGAAATCCATAAATACCAGTCGGTCCCACCTATCATACACTCATTCTTTTTCTAATATTTTCGGAATAGAATATTCTGAGAATATTGCGTAGAGCTTTTTCATCATTTCATGTGAATTCAATCTTCCGAGAGCCATATCTTCTTCATCCGAATTCCGATTGAACCCATTCAAGTTTATAAATTCATATAAATTCAATATCTACCTTCCAGTACCATTTAATTTCAATTTGGAATTTATTTGATTTATCTTTTGAATTTAGTTTGTTTTGCGCTTTCTTTCTCGTTAGACGCTGAAGTCCCGGAATCGTCCGAAAGAGCTGAAGATCAAACAAGTAGAAGATTGAAAATTAAATAAAACCATCATTGCTATAGCAAGGCAAGTTATACCTTTGATCATATTGAATCCCAGTTTTCAAAATTACTTTGATTCAAATTATTGCATTTACTTTAAGTAATTATTTAAATACTTTTGGGTTTAGCTATTAATCCAATTTGTTATATCTACTTTATCTATTGTATGTCATAATCTTTTGTCACCCTAGATTGGTTCATATTTAGTTGGTGCTATGGTATTCCCAACGTGGGTTGGTTAGTACGAGTAGATTGTTTAGCCATGCAACGAGTCATCATCATCACCTCAGTTGCAATTATAAATTTGACTAAGTGATTATGGAACTTTGTGATAAAACTGTGTGTGCTATGTGTTATTACTTTGTGATAGCATGTGTTGCACTAAACCAACAGGGTGGGATAGGATTTAGACTAAGGCAAGTGGTGGATACTGTGTGATATGGTGGAAGCTATGTGCATGGGAATGATAATCTTTGTGGCATAGTTAGAAAATAGAAGTCTTACCTTGGTCAATTAAGGACTTAACTTTGTGCGCATTGAACTGAGCATTACTGTACGACCACATGCCTGATGGGACGGGCCTAACTTAATAGGTTATGGATTCTTAGCATTGATTACTCAGGTGGATAGATTAGGCTTCGTGACAGGGTGGAGGTGTGTACCACTGTGTTTGGGTGCACATCGCGGGACGATTCGTCGCATCCCTATCCAACGGTGTGTGTTATGTCCAGGTGCTGTGTTAGGACTGGCATAGCGGTAAAGCACACTAGGAGTGTCAATGTTGAGATGAAGTTTCTAAAAGGTTTTGTTGTGATTAGCTCTGATCCAGTTGATTGCATCTTGTGGGTAAAGTGTACAACCTCTGCAGAGTGTTAAACAATCTATTCGAATAGCGCGTCATGGTCATGGACATGCTCGAGGATTTCACACGAGGTAGATTTTTATAAAACAATTGGGAAGGGACAGCTGTGTGATTTAAGTCATATGGCTGTGTGAAAGAATTTGATTAGGCTATGTGTCTTTGTGAAAACAAATGTTAAATTAATATTGTCTATTTGTGTTGAATTACATTTCAATCTATTATTCATATTCAATTGCAAATGTTGCATTTCTGCAAAATAACCACAGAAGTCATTTCCTTTGGAATAAGCCTACATCTATACATTGCATTCTGTGGTATGACTTACGAGTACGGTTGTGTACTCACGCTTGTTGTAAAACTTGCGCCCAAATCTACAGAAGTGGAGGAATCGTCAGTCAACAAGGTCTACTTCAAGGATCGTGGAGAACTAGGTCGCAGACCACCGATTGCACCGTGGGCATATGGATGGGCTTTACTGAAGTTATTCCGTTTCGTTCTGCAGCAGTTTCATTGAGCTATTCGCCTTCTGAGGCATTAATTGTAAGCTTTGACCTTAAGGTCTTTACTCTGATTTCTATTGTTATTTGCTTATTTATTAGTCATCTTTGTATATGAAAATGATATTTTATCGATGTTACCACTGTGTACACTAGCGTGATCCTAAACTAGTGCAATATACACAGAGATTCCAGAATTGCATTTTGGGTCTCAACATCCTGGTCGGAACTGTCCGGCCTCACGACGACGGACAGCATTCTCTCGGAGATGAAGGCGCAGCAGTATAAGGCGCATGCCACACTTCATGTGTGGCACTGTTGCTTCTTCTATCGAAGAACTCCAAATCTTGGTTGGATCGATGGCCCAGTTATTCGGCCGGAGGAGACCAGCCCAAAATTAGGCCGTCTTTTTTAGGCCTAACAAGGCCCATGCCGTGTCCGACTCTTGCTAGGACTAACATCTTGGTTGCTTCTCCCCTCAAAAAGGGTGCAATCTAGGCCGTGGCTTTACCTCGGAACGACAGACGATTTTAATCTCCTTAATGGAGCACTAGTGGCCCTGAGCGCGCATTAGCGCACGGAGGCACTTTAATAATAATACATATCACATAAGATCGAGATTAACAATCTATTAGTAGCCATGTTCATTGAACAACATCATATTTTACAACAGGAAAGAACATCTTCTTATTCTAGATCGCAATAATACAATGATGCTTGTTGTGCTCAACAGGCAAAGAACAATATTTGCTGCCGGAATAGGAAAGTCTATACAATAGCTCTGATTTCATTGAAGCAAAAAGGAAAGAAAGGTGTGTTTATGCAAATACAAATTGGGGAGAAATTCTGGCACAAATATAAAAAAATGGGAAGAACTACCACCAGGCGTGCACACGTTGCTATTCTGATTTGGCATGACCAGGAAGAATCATACAGCCAATCTGTTGCTACCACTGTATAGCATTTCATCAACAAAATACAAAAAGAGAAGTCAGCACAGAATTGATTGAATCAAATATATGTTTCTATGTTCCAAGGAATTATGGGGTCTGGAGTGGGCTACATACTGATGACATGGTGCGTCGAGAAGAGAGGGCCAGTGTTCACTTCAGCCTTCATTCTTGTCATCCAGATCATGGTTGCCATGATTGATTTCTTTTTCTCCATGAGAACCTCTATCTTGGAAGGTAGTCTTTGCCTCAATTATTAAATCAAGACATGCAATCTAATGTTTGTTCCTTCATTCCTCTTCTTGAAATAATGCACAGTCTATCAGTAATAGCTGCTAATTGTCAGATTTTTCTTCATGTCATAAAAAAAAGGCCATACATTAAGGGTGCAATAATACATATATACACCACAACCAAGTTATGAGTGAGTTTTTGGAGTGCTAGAATTGCAATGGCTGGTCTAAATGGCGTCACTATTGTATTTTATTTTATCCTTGCAGTGTGTTTGGATCCATACTCATGATTCTCGGCCTCTATATTCTGCTGTGGGGAAAGAACAGGGATGCCTCAGTAGTATTTGCCAAAGAAGAGGAAGAGGACAAAGAGAAGCAAGTCAAATCATGAGGACCAAACTACACAATGCCTGGGCTCTAAAATTTGGCATAGTTCCATCCTTAGTTTCCTAGTACTACATGGAAAAACAAAGGGGGGTTATGTCAAACATTTTCGAATTCATGTAAAAAAAAGAAACGGCAATGTTAAAAATTGAACAATAGGAAGTAGTAGAGCCAATTGATTCACTAACCTCATGGTAACTGCGTCGATCAGTTGGAAGGCAGGGTTCTAAAAGGCTTGATCCCCCTTTGTGAAATTATGGCACGCTCGTTATATACAGGAGCGAATAAAAGTAGCGGAATCAAGATATCAACGAAGAGTGAAACTGGGATACCAATAGAGGACTGGAAACGAGTAGATTTTCAAGAGAAAGGTATGGTTAGTTTGGACGTGGTGGTGTAGTATAACTAAAAGGAAATGTAACGTATATTGTAAGTAAGAACTCATTGCTAGATAAATCGAGTGTGGTCTAATGGTGTAGTATTTTTAGATCAGCCAACTGGGCTATAGCCTCGGGAAATTAAAAGTATGATATGTTATGTTGAAACCTAGATATATGTATATAAAGGTTGAGCGTGCATTTTTTTCTGTGCAAGGAAAAAAATAGGTATGTAGCACTATAGTGGTAAAGGTACATATCGGGGGCTGATTCATTTGAATGGAACGCTAAGCATCATGCAACACATAATATAAAAAAGCCGAGGGAAAAAAAGAATACTTATAAAGAATTAACTCTTAAAAGTATATATTATTTGATGACTAACAGCATAAGTGACTGTGATTAGGTAAAAGAGAACACATGCATCTGAGGTGTAAGGTAGAACATATTGTATAGATGTCTTTACGCAATATTATACAGCTATATACATAACACATACTTGGATTGTACTAACAGAAAGTAGGCAACATCGACAACAGTCCGATACTGAATGAATGATACAGACTGACAAAATATTAGCTAAAAAAAGTTGCATCATAGCAGTAGATTTCACAGGACCTGCCGCAGAAAGAGTAAGGTTCGGTTGTTTTAGTTCTTTTTTTTTGGCTCGGTAAGTGGAAAGGTACAATTAGCATACAGTATATGTAGGTAAATGCTAACATATGTATTGTGCTCTAGTGTATAGTGAAGACAGACTATTCAATCTAGAGTGGAGTCAATGTAGTAGAAAGATATTGTATACAGGAACTAAAACACAAAGGATTCGTTTCATAAAAGGGCATGATAAATGTACTCTTATCTAGTTGTCCACAGCTGGTTTTTCCTTCTCAGAAGATGCTGAAACATTGATGTCACCAGATGAAGCAACATCAAATCTGCACAATACAATATTTGTATAATAAGCGTGTTGTATAATGAGTGTGAAATAGCAGTGGTAAAGTTTCATGTAGAGTTGGCATATGGTTTTGATCAAGAATGCGAGTAAACAGCGATATAGTAATTTTATTGTGTTAAGTATGAGTCAGAGATAGATCTGTTGAGTGTGCATCTCTTGAGTAAAGCATGATTATAGTTACTTGGTATAACTAAGAAATCTGTAAAGAAAAACAATAAAGAGCACAAATGGGACCGTAGGGCTGTAATCACGTAGAAATAGCTAGTTCCTTTGCACACTACGATAAACAGCTAAATTGAATCTGGTGAAAGTAGCAGGGAAATGTGGAATTTGGCCCAGTCCAGCATTGAAGAATCAAGAAATCAGTACTCTAGGCCATCCAAAGCAAACTTGTTCAAGTCAAAACTGAAAATTTTGGAGGAAATGGATAGCGGTGATACCAGAAGAATCAAGAAATCAGTCCTGTAGGCCATACGAAGCAAACTTGTTCAAGCTAGAACTGAAAATTTTGGAGGAAATGGATAACAGTGATACCAGAGCATGTGTTGCGAGGTTTTTTTTTTTGGCTAAAAAGGAGAAAAGTACAAGCTGCCTCACTCCCATATTTCATATTCTACTAACATGGTGAGCAAAGTTCAAGCTAGAACTTTTTTTGCACTCACTCCCATATTTCATATTCTACTAACAGGTTTGCGAAAACTTAACAATGAGGTTTATGTCAGGCAATGATATCGCTAAACAGTGTAATGCAATACCATAGAGCACTGCTAATCCTCAGTAGCCATGGTACCTGTTGCCTTTTTCCTGGTTGCTTTGACATAGGCATAGCTGTTTGAAACGAATCCCAAGGCACAACATGAACCAAAATTCAACTGAAATAAGTGGTCTACCAAATCTACAGAAGCCCCCAACGTGCTCCTCGCCTTATCTTCGTTTCTAACCAGAATTCAAACATGGGATATATATATTATGAGGAACAAAGCTCTAAGAAAAGAGAGAAAATGCAATTGGTCATGTAACAAATGAAAATGCCAAGAGCCAAAATAGATATGGTTGAGGCACTTCAAAATGGACATGGATGGCAAGTAACATACCAATAATTGAACAGGTAGCCCCTTCTTCCGTAGGATATCAACCACTCTTCGTCTAACACCACCAGTAGCTCCAGTGACCAGTACCACATCAAAAGTTTCCATCTTCTTCGGCGCAGCAACAGGAGCAGAGCCTGTGATACTGCTAATAATGGACTCTACAATCTGTAAGGAATCAGAAACATGAGCACAAGGCCCAAATGGAAGATAACATATCAACAAAAGAGGGAACAACCGTAAATTAGTCAGAAAACCTTGAGAGGATTTGGAGGCTCGTTGAAGAAATACAGTGTTCTGACAAATCTGCCGATATCCCAAGATTGATGGCAGCGAGTTTTTTAAGCTGGACAGAAAGGAACAAACCAAGAAGAAAAGGAAAAGAATAAGATTGGATGAAACCGCAAGAAGGCGTAATCGTCATACATTGTAAACATTCTTAAGCTATGAAATGCATAATGCGCTATTTTATATAACAAAGTGAACATACCACTATACCAGTCTGGAAGCACAACATAATCCGGAGAAATGAAAGTAGGTAAGCATTTGTAAGTCCTAACCATTTTAATACAATACTACAACCTGCAGAGATACTTCAAACCTCTAATTTACAACTGGAACAAGGTACTCAGGTTTTTTAATAAATGTTAGGAGTAAACTAAACAACCTTCACATTCTGTTTCCAAGAATGAACCCCCCCAGTTTGAACTACACATTTCACAGAGGACATGCACACTAACAATATCATCACTAAAGCCATCACAGAGCAAGGGGAAAGGGGTAGAGAGAGACATGGGAGGCATCCCACCGGCAGTAGCTCACCATATCACCTCCTTCATGCATGCATCAACATCAGTGAACCCACATCCATCGCCTTCATGTATGCATAAGCAACAACAAAGTAACAAACCCACCTCCGTAAAAGCATCAAGCTCAAGCAGCGAAACTAAAACTACAGAGAAAGAAAAGGAATGGGGAGCTTGAAACCACATTCGGCCTGCACACAAAATCGGCGGCCACTGCCATGGCCGAACCACAGGGAAGCAAGTGGGAGTCGCGCACACGGGCGGCGGCGCGGGCGAGCCAAGAGCTAGGGGTACAGGTGCGGCGCGGCGGAGAGGAGCTGAGGGAGCTGGGCCAAGGCGCAGGAGGCGGGGCTAGCCGGCTGCCGGCGGCAGTAGGGCCGGGCCAAGCCGACGGCGGTCGGAGGCGCAGCATGGCTGGCCGAGCAGGGGGCCGGGCCGGGCCACCAGGAGAGCTGGGAGCAGGAGGCGGCGGCACCTTGGGGAAATTTTCGGTTGGAGCAAAAGCCGGCGGCAGCAGGGCCGGGCCAAGCCGGCAGCGGTCGGAGGCGCAGCACGGGTGGCCGAGCAGGGGGGTCCGGGCCGAGCCACCAGGGGAGCTGGGAGCAGGAGGAGGCGCCTCTTGGGGAAATTTTCGGTTGGAGCAAAAAGCTCCAGAGAAGAGCAAGGCTGGGGAATGAAAGAAGGAAGGAAAAGGGGAAAGTGAGGTCGGGGAAGAATGGAGCCTTGGGGTCTTCTTGGCGGGGTCGTGAGCGAGGGAGCTCAGCAACGGCAAGGCCGACAAAGAGGCCAACGAGGTGGTGCCTTAGCCACATTACCGAGCGGTGGCGGCGGCGCCAGGAGAAGAAGAGCCAGAGAAAAGCGAGGGGGAAATCGGGCCCAGCGGTGCCCACTGCAGGTGCTGGTGGAGGGCACGGGGCAGTGAGGGAAGGGGAAGGTGGAGGGGATGGGTCCAGGGGCCGGGGGAGAGGAAGGTGGAGGGGATTGAGGCGGGGGCCGGGGGAGGGGAAGGGGAGGAGCGGCGGCGGAGAAAGTGTGGAGGGAGATTGGATGAAGACCTGACGGAGAACAGGGGCAGCCGGGACGATACCAAGGCAACGTAGGGCACGCAAAAGAAAAACAAAAAACAAATCGCACGGCGAGGACGATGCGCGCGCGGGATCGGACGGGGAGTGGAATCGGGGCGACGTGGTCAGAGTCTCCTCGCCCCAAACCTCCCACGATTTAACCGGTAGGATTCTTCCACTACTTGGTTAGTTGGTTAGAAACTCCAGTGTCCGCTAGTTGCGTCCGGGTATCACCGGAAGAAACACGACGTCACACACGCGGCCGAGTGAACAATGCAGCTTGTTGCTTCGATCACTATGATTGATTGGCCAAGACAAGAGATTTTCTTTTTTGTCTTTCTACTTTTAAGTCGTCTAAAATTTTCTTAAGTTTAAGTCACTTGTTGTGATCATTAGATTTATGTAGAGATTGATGTGTTATATGATTGGATATTGATTTAATGGATAAAAAAGATGATTTATGCTTAAGAAAATTTCAATCACCTTATAAATAGACAATCTTTTTCTTTTTCCTGTTTGATATTGATTGATCAAAACTTCCTCCTCAAAATTATCCACAGCTGGTTGTCGTTGGTCAGGATAAGAAGCGTATTTAGCGTTCTTTGATCTTGTAACACCTATTATATAATATCGGCTATCGCCATTGCATCACAATAAGGAGTCAAGGACGGAACAGATCCCATCATGTATGAAGCGGATGCAACGAGCAGTGGTACATAGAGAAGTAACACAACACGCGCTGACTAGAAACTCATACATATACGAAGAAAACAATTTTAACACGGCCATACGTGTAGATCCTTATTAGCTGGAGCAGAAAAGTCCAGCACTCCCTATAAAAGCCACGGGAAACGCCAACCACGTACTAAATCTCCATGCGAAACCATCTCTGAGCGCATGCAGCGATGCAGGAACCATCTAATTAACCCTCAAAACTTGACACTCGTCGATCGCTCTCCATGAACACCGTATTGATCGATCGATCTGTCTCAGTTGAGCAATGGCGGGATGCTCTGCTCGTTCCTGAAGTAGTCCCCAGGGTCGACCTTGCCCTTGGTCCTCGCGAGCCTCTCGAAGTTGCCCTTGAAGTACTTCTCGCCCCAGACCTTGCCGCTCTTGTAGCTGGAGACGTTGCCAACCACCTCGTTGGTGCCGAGGTCGAGGTCCCTGTAGTTGACGTACGCCTGCCTGGGGTTCTTGCTCACGTACGGCTCCATGAACGCGTACAGGTCCCTGATCCACTGCATCGGCTGCGCCGAGCTCCCCTCGTTGAACCAGTAGATGACGTACTGGATGTTGTACAGGACGCCCTTCCGGTGCGGGAACGGCGTGGCCGACTCCGCGGCGGCGCTGATGGTGGCGCCGTAGGGGTCCATGATCATGACCCCAGCGCCGGGCTTGGCTAGCCAGTCGTAGATCTTCTCCCACGCGCTCTTCGAGATGGCCTTCATGACGTAGTCCGACTTGTACTTGCCGAAGGCTTTCATGGTGGTCGTCCGGTTCAGGATGTCCATGACGGTGGCGTTCTTGCCGAGGTGGATGTAGGCGATGGACTGGACCCAGGACATCTCGTTGCAGTGCGTGCGGTTCACGCCGAGCTCCGGGAAGCGGCTGCGCATCAGCGGCAGGAGGTTACTGCACGTACCGAGGTACAAGGACTCGAACATGGCCTCCTTCTCGTGCGCCATGATGCGGATCATTAGGTCGTCGGGCAGGGCCGGCGCGAGCTCTTGCCATTTGGTGATGAGGTCTATGGCGCCTTCTTTCAGTGTCTTGCGGATCTGGAACACGGTCACTATGGGTGGCACCGGCAAGAGCTTCACCTGCCACGCCACCACGATGCCGAAGCTCTCGCCCCGCCGCCCCTGATGGCCCAGAAGTGGTCGTCGCCCATGGATTTCTTGTCGTGCAGCTTGCCGTTGGCGTCGACCAGCTTCGCGTCGATGACGTTGTCGGCGGCGACGCCGTACTTTCGCAGAAGCATGCCGAACCCGCCACCGCTGAAGTGGCCCCCGACGCCGATGGTCGGGCACACGCCGGCCGGGAACGCGAGCTTGGGACTCGCCTTGGAGATGCCGTAGTAGAGCTCGCCGAGCTGCGCGCCGGACTCGACCCACGCCGTGCCGGCCTTCGCATCGATGCGCACCGACCGCATCTTGGAGAGGTCGACGACGGCGAACGGCTCGGGGAGTTCAGACCGGTACGAAAGGCCCTCGTAGTCGTGCCCGCCGCTCCGCACGCGGATGCGCACGCCGTGCCGGCGGCCGCAGATCACGGCGGCCTGGATGTGGGAGGCGTTGGTGGGGGTGACGATGTAGAGCGGCTTCAGCGTCTTGGGCGACAAGTACCTGAGGTTCCTAATGGAGGACACCAGGACGGAGGTGTAGGAAGGCGAGCTCTTCGCGTAGAGGAGCCGGGCGGGTATGTCCTTGGTGAGGCACGAGAGGAAGTCATCCATGGAAGACGGCGGCGAGGCGCAAACGGCGACGTGACAAGAAGATGACAGAGCACAGAAGAGGAGCACCCACGCAAACACCCTAGATTTCGCCATGGTTAGCCTGCTGTGTTCTTGGCGTTGATCGTCATAAGGACAGGTGACGAGCTATATATAAGAGGCTAGCTTCGAGCCTTCGATAGGCAATTTGTTTCTCTGGCCCCTACTCGTGCGGATCGAAGGAACTGCCATTGGTGACCTATATCTAGAAAGGTTAACTAGTCAAAGTCTCTACGTTTTTACAGGGCCGTGCGTGATGAGTTCTTCACTGCCTCGTTCTTCGAAGTTGTGCATGGGAAAACTGGTGATCAAGCTGGCATGGCCATGGGATATTCGTCGCATGGCCGTGCTTGGTCCAATGACTAACCGTCGGAAGAATGGCACTTCAGTGGAGAAGTGAAACCGCAGAAGCGTTTAAAAGTGGACTTAAAGCCATGAGGTAATGTGCGTGAACGGAGAAAGGATAACAATATGCATGAAATTGTTTAGGACGGGAAAAATTATTGCGTGCTTTACTGCTTATTTGGTTGCAAATCAAAGCGATACAAAACTCCAGGTTACTTTTGTAATGGTTCATGCATGTATATAAAGGAGTGCATTAAGTAAGTAGGAACTCTATGAACTTCTCGTAAGATAGGAGAACGTGGACATGAACTTCTCGTAAGATAGGAGAACGTGGACCCATTATCTCAACTAGTCGGCAACCTATACATTCCCACGGGCCAGCTCCTCAGATAAAGTATTCAGTGCCTGTTTGACAAGCCTCCTGCTCCTAGATTCTCATCCGGAGCATCTGGAGCCTAGGTAAACATCATGACTCCTTATTTTTTAGAATCAGGAGCAACTTTATAATAAGAGTGGGATCCTCGTAGAAAATTCGGTGCGAACTTTGGGCCGCTCCTCACAAGAATCAGCATACCTATTACGAAAATACCCCTCAAATTGAGGTGTATTTACCTACTTTTGCCACTACATATAAACTTGCTCCCCTCCCCACCTGCACCATCCCCTCTCTCCGCATGGGACTCCCCCTCCGCGTCAGCCTCCCTCCTCCATGCCGGCTTCCCCCACCTCCACCTTCCCCCTCCGCGCTGGCCTCCCCCGCCTCCGCCTCCCCTTTCTGTGCTGGCCTCCCCCTCCGTGCCGGTGGCGTCTGCGGCAAGACGAAGTAGCCCTCCTCCTCCACAATATCAAAGGTTCACCCCCTCTCCTCGATCACATATAAACCATTGGAATCCTTTCACTGACAGCAACCGAAGTTAACACGCTTCGCGCCGTCGTGCACGTGGGTGGATGGAGACAGGGCTGGTGCGCTGGGTCATCACCGAGGTGGGCACTGGCCACTCCCCATCTGTCGCGCTCCACTGCTACCAGAACTACTGTGCTTTCGCCACCACCATGTTCCCGTCCCCATGGTCTGCCTCCCTCTCTCTCCCCACACCTTCTCATCTTCACATCTCCACTAATTATACCCAATTGTATCGGATCCTTACCAGTGTGTATGCGTTTGCGTATGCGTGCGTGAGTGCAGCACCTGCAGCTATGACGGTCCTGTTGGCACAGACGTCCTCTCCCTCTTCCGCAAAGACTCCCACGCCTCCAGGCTCAGTATGAATCTACGTATCCAAGCATAAACAATTCATCGATGCTTATGTTTCAGTCTGTATGTGTATGACAACATTAATCAATTTGGGGGTGCATTGGTGATGTGCAGATGTGCTACTTAGGGTTCTGCTGGTCACATTAATCGATTTGGGGGTGCATTGGTGATGTGCAGATGTGCTACTCAGGGTTCTACTGGTCACATTAATCGATTTACTGGTGCATTGGTAATGTGCAGATATGCTACTCAGGGTTTTGCTGGTGGTGCAGTAGCTCCTGCAGCAGAACAAGCACTGCTTGTAACACCCTGGCTATCCAGAAGCCAAAATGTTACATAAAGAATCTAACATACATCCATAATCATAAGAATTGAAGCAATAATCCAAGTTATAATGAAAGGAAGGAGGACCGCTCAAAAGGCATAAAAGCACAAATATAATCTGAACCTATGCAAGTCAAGTACCACAGCGGAAAATAAACATCCATAACCAAACGGGAGACATCATCCACATGTCACCTCAATTATTACAGTTTATCTCTAAACAAATGAAGGAATTCAACCAAGTTCTATTATTGAAACTGGAATATGGTGTTGTGTGTTTAGTGCATGTCTACTCCCTCCCGAAAGAGTCATCATCAACGGCCACCTAAAACAAAACAACAAAACAAGAGTGAGTCCGGGACTCAGCAAGTACAACGAATACAAGAACATACATCACGAAGAAACATGGCACTATAGAAATATCTGAAAGAAAGAACTGTAATGCATGGATGCCATGAACTGGTTGGACTGCACTCGTGCTTATACCGGTATAGCTAGTGACACACCCGTCGGTGTTCACTTAAGCCCGTATTTATCGAAACACGGGGATCCAAAACACCGTATGAAAAACGTTTCATACGGGTGTCCAAAACTGCCCACATTGGAATGGTGAGACTTCACTTGCCCATACTGGAATTGATGGGACTTTAGACTCCACTCCCGCGGACGGAACATGAACATGGATGCATGAATAAATTTATGAATAATGGCTAATATCATCTTCACACATATGAAAGAGCATACACAAAGAACATAATCATCGAAACCTCTTGACTACTATAATCTCCACTCCCATGGATATTCCACTCCCGTGGACGGAACATGAACATTGAAGCTTCTCACACATCAAGAAAACACAATACTAATCAACGAGCATCCAGTGTTTACAAATCACATAAAGGTCATCGTATTTGCCTTTAGCGCTGCGATGCGTTGGGAGGCAACGAAGAAGCCGCTAACCTTGGCGCCTCACCCCCTACACCAAAGTTACTCAATAAGAACCAAGTCATCAAGACACTACTCGCATCGCCCCTAACTCTTACCCCAACCCCATCACTTAATTGTATCCGTTGCTAGAATTAAACCACATTCTAGCAGAAAGTCTTATCGGACAGCAGCAGTAAAAGTAGCATAAATTTTGCTCTAAAACTCAAAAAGGGGTGTTCTCAGGTTTGTTTGAAAGGTAATGAAATTATCTTCAACAACCTAGTTGGTGAAAATCTCGAATTCTGTCGGACCCCCAGGCGTGGAATACCCGAAGACCCTATGTGTATTTTGTGCTAGTCCCTGGATCAGTAGCTAGCACACACATTCACAACATTTGGTATTCACAACCATACATTCACATATACAAGGTAAAGCAAAATGGTACTTAACTTAAGCGATTGCAGTATTTACATTACAAAGGCCGACCGACCAAATAAGACTTAAGTACCAGAAGTAACAAAATAACAGAAATAACAGCGAAAGATTAAAAGTGGTGAAAGTAAACAAATTCCAGCGGTGTGCCCATCCATACCCAAAGGCAACCGACAAGAAATAAATCCTAGATAGACCCATCCCCGAACCCTCCGGTTCTGGGTGTGAAGAAAGCGTCGCCTGGCGTCGGTTCATCTTCATACTCTAAACAACAACAAAAGTAAGATTGAGTACTTGTGTACTCAGCAAGACTTTTAGTGTATCGCAAATGTTATATTAAATGCAAGGCTAATCAAGAGAAGGCTCTATGCTACAAGTTATTTTGCGCTAAGCAGGTTTTATTTGCAATATTCATAAGTAGTACTTTCCAACGGAATTTGAAATGAGCAGTTAAATAGATAACAGGACAGTAAGTAAGTAATTGAATGATCCAATAATAAGAACAACTACAGCTCACAGTCTTCCTTGGCTGCGAGCAACAATTTACGTGCAGCCATAACATGGCAGTTATCTCAAATAAATTACAAACCACTTCCCACAATTTCCCGATAAGACAATTTTTGTGAAAATCAAGACTATACCCGGCAATACTACACTTAGCACACTCATCACCGTGAGCACGGCTATTATAATAGATTTACACTCTGCAGAGGGGTACAACTTTACCCACAGTACACAAATTCTCTAGTTTGTTCGGCATATATCTATGCTACCGCTCACTACCGATGGTAAGCAATCTAGAGCATGTGTCGAAGCCTTTACATCATCAAGCCCTAACCTTGCACTTAGCCCGTCGAATGTTATTCCTCACCGAACCCAGGCATACCCGTCTAGGTGCTACGTTTATTGTCACTTCGCCTAGGTATCCCTGTTCCAGTGAGGCATTCGCCGTTATGTCGGCAATCAAACATGCTCGCACCTGATCTCCTGCCTACCCCTCATGCAAGGCTAGTTCTTGACAACTTAATTAGCTAAGGCCACCCCATAAATGGCACTATGGTTGCGCGCTTACGCTTAGATCGGATATACCGGTGTTCGGTCCTTACTTGACCCGGGCGAGAATCTCCCCCTATCTACTAGTGAGGTTCCTTTCCCACTTTTTCAAAATATAATATAACTCGCCCACGTCTAAAACTAGGTTTTGCATTTTGTTTTAATACCAAAATAACAGAGGCACACCCCTCTGGACATTTTCACAAATCTCCCAAATTCACATTTACCATAGTGTCATTTATACATCCTTTTTCAGAAACTTCTATCATTCTAGTAAGCATTTGTGCGATAGCTCACACTCAAAATTTCCAATTGACATTATATATTGTCTAACCCATATCCTAATGTTAACAAAGTAGGGATATCAACATGTCAAAAGAATTCATGCAACAATTAGGATTTACAGCTACCAACATCCCAAATATAGCAATTTAATACTGAACATACGCGCATGCAATAATAGGATTTGCAAAACAAAGTACAATAAGTAAAATACTGGGATCAATATGATCAAAGGAGGTGCTTGCCTTGCTCTTGCTTATATTGGTCAGAGAGTGGGGTCGCTTGATCGTCGATAAACTTGCTCGCGAATTCCTGTGTCTATTCGAAAGAACCAAAACAAAACACAAATGGAGAAATAAATCCAATAGCAAGCAAATCCAAATATTTTTGCATATTATTACAGAGAATGATATTATATGAATTTAGTAAAAGATATTCATTTGATTCCGAGTTCGTATGTAAAAGTTATTAGTGTTTTGATTTGCTTCGACTTATTGTTGAACTATTCTTGTTTTATTGAGACATCCATTTTAACCTAGACTTTAGAGTTATGGCAAATGACATGGCTCTAGCTCACTGTCCTAGTCAAGTTTTTGCTACTGTACATCTACTTTATTATGCATTTGTCTAATTAAAGTGTTCTATAGATTATTTAACTTACCAACCAAATCTTTGATCCATAACATGTCTACTGTTCATTTGGTTGTTAACTGGCTATCAAGCACTTGCCAAACCTATTTAACCATTGGGCTTTAGCTATCATCATGAGGTTTACAAATTTGAGTCTTCCATTAGTGGTTTAACCTATTCACTGTTCTTTGGACTGAGCCTCTATTGCCTTTACTATTCATCTTATCTCATTCTCTGACTAAACATGTAACTCCACATTAATATTTATTCCCAGGTCAATTTCTCAGTGCACCCATCACCTATCCTCCTAAATGAAAGAATCAATGTCGATTCCTAATCATCTTCAGTTTTTCTTCTCTGCCCATTATTCCATCAAAGAGGATTTTGCTGTTTTTAAAGTGTTGTCAACTTTTCTTCTCAGAAGCCCAAGGATTCGATTTGCTAAATGTAGTACTCCCTTAACTAATTAGCTTACTAAATTCTTTTGTCAACTATTCAATTTGTCTGATGGAGGTTCACCGTTTATCTTTCAAAACTTGTTTTCCAGATTAGTGTTCTCCTCTTAGATCAACCTCTAATAGCTAACTAATTCCACAAAATTTCCATTCACTTGCACTAGGAAAATTTATCGTCTCGGCACACTGTCACTTCTTCAAAATTCAATACTATTCATGTTCAGACACTGAACATTGAGAAAGGGTTGCTTACAGGAGTAATATTTAACTAAACTTCTCCTTGAATGCATTCCTTGATTAGCTAATCGAATCAATAATAGTTCTAAATAATGGTATTAGCAATCTCATGAGCTCTTTGTCAAATCTAATTCTATTCAGATTTTCCTTTTGTTTCATATATCTTTACTGAGAGAAAAACCTTGGACTGTAGGGATACTAGCTAAACTCCCTAGAACTCAAACTTTAAACTAGTTAACTCATTTGAGTGGTTCGGTTTTAGTCATAGGATTAGTTGGCAGTTTGTTTTACAAATGGCCCTACTGTTTATTTTCAAATATTCACCTTCAATGTTGGTTCTTAGGTTGGTGCACCCTTTTAGCCTAGAAGCTATGGACTGAGCAAAGTTTTATAATATCAAATACTCCCTTTTCATTTGGAAAGGCCTTAGCTCTGGTTGTTTTCAAACACCCTCATTTTATCTTTTTGTCATTGCAACCTATTAGAAGGAATTTATCTGATGGGTAGTGATGTTAACTAACCAATTCAATTATCTATTTGTTTTAAACCAGTTTAAGTGCTCCATCAGTCATTCAATGGGTTTGTTATCTTATTGTCCTCCCAGATTCTCATTTAACAAGAAGTTACAAAGACAATCTTCTGATCTGAGGTGCTACCAACTGATCTTCCTTCAAAACCCAAGCTTCAAATTGGTTTAACTCAATATGGTTTCTAAATCACTTGTCTTTGTACTTGACATAACTTTTAGCTTCTTGCTCCTTTTCTAACTACTTGCTTTAGAATGCTACTAGCCTACTGATAATTCTAATCATCTTCAGGTTACAACCTCTGCTCAAGAAACAATTAACAGAAACCATTTTCAGACTGGCTACTAACTAAATTCTTACTATTTCAAATTTCAATCTTTGTCAATTTTATTGAGATTCAAATGACAGCTACAGGTTTGCTCTTAGCACCTTACAGGTCGGTGTTCCTGACAATTCAAAATTTCATCTTCTCTGAACATTCTTTTAACTAGAGAAGCTTTTCTGATTTGGAGTGCCTGCCATCTAAACTTCATACTAATTCAAACTTCCACTCTTTGCTAAAACACTTGAGTGGTTCAATCATCAGTTACAAGATCAATTAGCATTTATGAACATCTTATAAGTGGAAGAGAGAAATAAACACAGGGAGTTCAAGGAGGCAGGACAGGGGAGGCTCGGGCTGAAATGGGACGGCGCAAGTCGCCGGTGGTGGAAGCAGCGTAAAGGCTATGGCGATCACAAAAATGGGTTGTCTAGAGGTAAGTGGACCTGTAGGTGGTCTTGGCTTGGCCAGAGATGCCCTGTGGCGGTGCGGCAAGGCCATGCGGCGGCCGGCCGTGGGGGTGGTGATGCGAGGCGGCGCTCGGGTGTAATGGGGAACTAGTTAGGGGAAGCATGAGCTGGAGTAAGTCTCAGGGAACTCACCGGAGTTTTCGGAGGGGACCAAGGTGGCCGGAGTTGGGCTGGCGGTGGAAGCCGGCGGTGGTGCGGGGAGGTCGTCGTGGCGGCGGTCCTGGAGAGAAAGAGGGCACAAGTGAGTGATAGGGTAGGTTAGGGGGATGTCTAGTGATGCTCACGGAGGGAGGAATCGAGCTCAAGATCGCTGGAGAGGAAGTGGCGGCGGTGGAGGCGGGTTTGGCCAGAGCCGAGGAAGAACACTCGTGCGCAGCTCCTCGGTGGACGAATCCAGAAATCTCTTGAGGGGTTAGGTTCCTAGGGAGGCGGGACGCTCTGTGACGTGATTGGCAGTGGCAGAAGATCGCCGGCGTGGCCAGAACGACGACGAGCGGCTCCGCGGTGCTGCTGGTTTCAGGAATGGCATTCGGGGTGTAACATCCCCATTTTGGCTTGTGTTTCAAATGTAATAAAATGAGGGTAAATTAAAACTTTTCCTTCATCCTTTTTCTCTTGAAACTTTTCTGAAATTCTTGTAAAGGAATTTTGGGAAATTCAAAATCAAAATCCTCATTTATCTCAAGTCAAAACCTTCTGGGTGAAATCCTATGTCAAACCCTTGGTAATAAATTTTCCTGGGCTCTAGGGTTGCTTGGTAACACCTCTGAATTATTTCATAATTTTTGGAAATTATTTGAAATATTTTAGAGGCAAGTCAAACCTCTGAAATCACCTTCTGGAATTTCTGGAGAAAATTTCAGTGCACAAAAATCTCTGGAAATTTTATGGAAGGTTAAACCTAAGGTCAGGAAGCTCCAGTTAAAATTTCATAAATTTTGGAGTTGATTTGATGCCTCAATTAAATCCTCAAAGTTTCAGTTCAAAAATCAAAACCTAATCGGTTTGCCTTGTTCCTCGGTGCGAGTGGGCTCGGGCTCGAGTCACTTGACTCGACCGAGCCAACTTAACTGCACCCGGTGCGGTCGAGCGAGCGCATGCGTCATCAGCCGTTAGATCTCCATCGGACGGCTCTCATTCGTGTAAGCATTCGGACAACTCCGGTTGCCCTATGATTCTCAGCCGTTGGATTTCAATCGGGCGGTCGGCGCTCATCCGATCTTTGTTTCAACGCGATCGCACGCTAACCCTTGGATGCAATCGGACGGTTGGCGTCGTCGCCTTCCTCGCTCGCGGCGGCATGCCATGGCGGAGCTGGCGTGGCGCGCGATGCCTTGTCCCATCCGGCGCCTCGCAACGGTGTCTCAGCGCATTAAATGCCCGCTACTCCACCGCCCGTTTAGTCGTCGTCTCAATCGCTCCCGTCGCTCACGGCGACGCAGTGGCAGCTGGAACCCGAGGCGGCCAACGGTGCCATCCTCGCTCCTCAGGCCTACTTAAGCCCCCCTTGTCCTCCTTTGTCCTCCTTTACACACCCCTTGAGCTCTCCCGTGCACCCACTGCCCTTGTGGAGCTCCCGAGCGCTCAAAATCTCCTCGCCGCCATTGTTGCCCGCGGAGCTTCTCGGTGAACCCAGTGCTCCAGTGGTTCCCTGGCTCCCTCCTTGCTCCTGTTGCTTCCCCTCACCTCGGTGGTGCTTAACAACCGCTCCATTTCAGGTTGTTTCAACGGGAGCACCGGGATTTTGGATTTCCCCCAATTCGGCGCGAGCATCCTTCTTCGTCTCCAGCGACGGTGAGTGCTCCTTTTTCTAATTCCTTTCTCGGGAGCTTCGGTGCTCTCTAGAACCCATCGTGATGACGCGGCATGGTTGATTTTTCCCAGGCCGTCTTCCTCGCGTCATCTTCCTCGGGTCCGTCGCGGAGCTTCGTCGCCGGAGCTGCTCCGACCGCCTCTGCACATCCGCGTCCGTCAGGTAGCTCCTGGTAGTCCCTAGATGCTCGTGCACCGCTTGAATGGACATTGCGGAGCTCTTTTGCTGCTTATCGTCGTTGTCATTTTTGCGCCGCCCCTCGTCGTCGCGCCGCCGCTCTGGTCCACCACCGTCGGTGTGGGTGGTACCAGAGGGTGCGCGATGCTATTGCGCACCCA
This sequence comes from Ampelocalamus luodianensis, assembly GCA_036346255.1. NCBI lineage: Eukaryota > Viridiplantae > Streptophyta > Magnoliopsida > Poales > Poaceae > Ampelocalamus > Ampelocalamus luodianensis. The sequence continues at coordinate 54,417,648 of CM070628.1, forward strand.
TTTCTGGCATTCACTCCCGCCGCTGTGCCTTTGGTCGCCGGCGTTTTGCGATGAAGCCTTCGGCGCATTGTCGGACGCGCCAGCGTAGCGTCGCGCGGCGTGGCCCGTTGTGCGCCGTCCGTCCCTAGATCTGCGGCGGGATTTTTGTTAGATCTGTGATGTGCACTGTGTCGCGTTGCTTGTGAGCCGTCCATCTCACGATCGATGGTCCACAGCCGCTGCCTCCCTCTCGCGCGCGAGTTCAAACCGCCGCGCGTGGTTCAATGTCGTCCGTTGGATTCGAGATCTGCGGCGTGGGTTAGCCACGTCGCCTCTTTCTCGATCTACGGTTTCGCTAAGTCCAATCCGTATCACATTAAGGTCTTGTCATTTTCATATCTTTGTCATCTGAGCTCCAAATTAGATGATTCCAATTTTGTTAGTTTCCTTATACCTTGAACTTAAATAGAAAAATAATTGTAGACCATGATCAAACCTGGAAAACCATTTTCAAAAATATTAAACAATTGAACTTAATACTGTTTTTCAGAACTTTCAGCAAACTTGTAAAATGCATATCTTTTTATCTATAGCTGATTTTTGTATGAATCCAATTGGATTAGCTTCCACTGATAGTGTGTTTGCTAGGAAAATTGGTTTCACAAATTTTACTGTTTTTAAAAATCATAAGGATCATAATTTAGTTTAATACCTAAACAATTTAGACAAATCATAACTCTTTCAATATAACTCCAAATGACCTGAAATTTTATATGGGTTATCACCACACCAGTAGGTAGCCACCTAAAAATTTCAGCTCCAAAATATTTCTAGAAAATATTTTTGCTACAGTGCTAATTATGGCGAAAATAGGTTTTTAGGGGATATCTTTTGCACCACAAATCCAAATTAGGTTTTTCCAGTTTCTATGTCTAGGTATGTTAGTATTTTACCTTGTGTATAAATTTCGTCGCATTTGGATAAATTTTGCTTGCTCTTTCGTTTAAGTGTCGCTCGTCTTATTGGTTGTTTTCGCTCTTTCGCTTAGGCTTGACATTTGCGGTAACCAGAAACGACCCTTCGCAACAAATTGAGCAACAGCAAGAAGGCAAGCAGTTTGATCATTTCCCAATTGATCCCATTACTTTTAAAGTCTAATATTTTGTTTAACTTCTATGTATGCATTGCTATTTTTTTGTTAAATTGATTAGTTAATCCTCTAGTTGCATAATCTGTAGGTAAATGATTATCCTCTACTACAGAGCCTAGGTTATTTCTTTGTGATTAGAGTTCGTTGGATGAGCTCTTGTCACTTAGTAGATTTGAATAAATATTGCTTAGCCATGCCTAGTATCGGTAGTATTGGGCGATCATCGACTTAGTCGGTGATCTTGATCACACAAATACTATTATTATTCCATTATGTCCAACCCTTGTGTTTTACCATTTTGCAAATCAAAAACTGAAAACAAAAATTATATCTTGGCTTGGATACAATGGTATGTTGGGTGATCTGTTGGGTGTGATTGGAATGGTGCCTAAGTCCCTAAGGACCGAGTTACTTGTGCCATTGATCCAAGCAATTATTGCGTGCTAACCACACGAGGGGGATATGGAACCTCTCTTGACTAAGTACTTTGGAGGGTGTTAATTATGAGCTGGTCGGTGGGTGTGTTCCTGTGTGTGTGTGTGTTTGTGGTGTTGGAGGGGAGCATTAGCGCACCGGCTAGGGCATCTAATGTGTCTTTCTCCGTGGGTTGCGGCTCTTAATTAGCATTGTCCATTGGAAAGCGTCTTGTTAGACTTAGCCATGCCTGCATACCAAAGGAAGTGTGCTAACCATGGCTGGTGGAAAGGCGGTCTATCGTGTGGGTACATTGGTACACCTGCAGGTTAAAACTATTCGAATAGCCTCGTCCTAGGTTATGGACACGCTTGGTTATTTCCCACAAGAACTAGACTACAACCTTTTAAAAACTTAAACTTGACACGGGTGGTATGAAGGGTACTTCATACTATTGTTGTGGTGACTATGGGTTAGTCACTTCTAGATTGGTGTTGTTCTATATCTATTGTTCTTATTGTCTCTCTTTATTTGAACAATAAAAGTTAATTGCAAACTTGCTTTGAATCTATTACCCTATTGCAAATGAAAACTTGCTTTATCTGAAAATAAGTCAGGCGTCATCCACTTAAATAAAGCTTGCATATAGTTAATTATAGTTCTGTTATCTCACACGTCAGTCTTGCAGTACAAAAACAAGTTTTGTACTCATCGCTTGCTTAATATTAATTGTTGCAGAGGAAGAAGGTGAGCCCCAAGGGCCTCACTTTTGTGAGTTGTGTTGCGGCGCCGTGCAGGGACGATTAGCTTGGCGGTCCGGTTGGTTGCCTTGTGGGTAAAGGCTCACCGATTGGCTTTTGTTTATCGCCATCTTATAGCCATTTTGCTTCATTGTGTATTTACTTATTTGTATGACTTTTGGCAGTCGGCCTCTCTTTGTAATAACTCTCTTTATATTATCTATGTCTTTCGATTTGTTGCTTTTGCTTGGCTCTATGTGTATGAATGGAATTGATGCATGATTTTGTAACAGGTGTGTATCTGCAGTGCAGGAAGTATACATATCTCGAGGCTTGGTTTATTTGATTTGTACTGTTAGGACCAAGTGGATGGTTAAACAGTACAAGCCGAATAAACCGGGGTCCTCACACGGGGCTTCTAGCTCGACTCGGTTTTGGAGAAGAGGGGAATGGAGAGGAGTAGCGGGGAGAGTGAAAATGGGCTCGGGAGCTCCCAGGTTGGCCTTTATAGGTGGGAGGCGGAGGCAACGAGGTGGCCGGCGATGAACTCGGGGGAGGAAAGCCCGACATGGACGTGACCGAGGTTGGCAGCACCACTTGGGTGAGACTAGGGCAGGGTGCGGAGGTGTAGCCGTGTAGGGCATGGGCTTGACAGGGATGGATAGCGGCATGGTTAGGGGAAGGAACCAACGGGCAGCCGGCCAAACCGGGGGCGGCGAGCCGCGCTGGCACCAGGCGAACGGCCGCGTGTCCATGGCGAGGCTGAGTTGCTGGCGCGTTGGTGCTTCGTGGAAGAAGCACTCTAGACAGTGGACCCGGTTGGTCAGCGGGAGATGTAGGGGTTTTTGGTTTTCCAGATTTTGCTAAAAGGGCTAAGAGATTAGGTAATTATTTGACCAAGAAGTACAGTTCCAAAAATCAGGAAAAATTTAGGGATAGCTTCTGACATACTATAGGCTTTTATGTAATTGTTTCAGAATTTTGTGTGCTCTGGATATTTTTCTAAAATTATGTTAAGTTCTTGTTTGTAAGCATTGTTATTGTTCTATTTGAGAAAAGTTTGCAAAAACATGTTTCAAATACTTCTTATTTTATTGACAGTTTAATTACACCAAGTGTGTATTTTTAATTATCATATTATTTTCAGGTTGTTTTGAATTATTAATTAGGTTTGTATTTATCATCTCTTATTTTAATTCATCTTAATTTCTTAATGAGTTTTAAATTTCAAGAATTTGATTCTGAAATTCTTTATTCAAACAAAAAGCCTTGCAAATAAAATCCACAAAAGCAAATGTAAATAAAATCCATCAAAAGTTTTTAAAAAGATCACATTTTTACTTATTTTAAAACATCCCAATTTTCGGGCTGTTACAGATTCTATATTTATCAATCTCCACAAGACCAACAAACACTTCATGTCAGAATTACCAGAAATTCTGGACAGCGGCACGGTAAATACCATAACTTCTAATTGGCTAAACCAAACTTTGTGTTATTTATCAATATCAAAATCTAAGACCAAGGCCTACAATAACCTAGTTGGGTGAAAGCCTTGAATTTTCCATTAACACAATCATATTTTAAAAGACAACTTGACAGTTTATTCTCGTCGGGATTCTGGACAGCAGAGACGGAAACTATCATAACTTTTGATCCGTACGTCGGAATTCAGTGTTCTTGGCGGCCACCGAAATCTAAGAACAATACCTACATAACTCTAGGAGATGGACAACTAAAATTTGGCGTCTAAGATCACGAAACAGACCACGCAACATTCTGGACAGAATTAACTTTCTACTCGCAGCAACACGATCTAATCAAATATGAACCAAATCACATCTACCACTAATCAAACGATGAGGATCGGCATTCGTTACCCTTGCAGCAACCAGGAAGTAGGTGGAAGAACCTTGGAGAAGATGATCTTCCTCCTCCTCCCCTCCTTTGGCCGAACAGCTTGCTGCCCCCGTCCTCTTCTCCTCGCGTTGGCCGGCAGCAGGGAGCTCCGAAGGTGGGACGGGGAAGCACCATGGCAGGGCAGCACCAGGGGGCAAGGGCGGCAGCAGTAGGGGAAGGATGGGGTGGCACACCAAGGGAAAGAGGGCGGCTAGGGGGGAAGAAAAGGGGGGAGGCAGCCGGCCTAGGGTTAAAAAGGGGGGGCGCATGGGCCTTAGGCCCATGGGGGGGTCACACGGCTGGCCACAAGGCCATGACAACATGGGCCAGAGGCCCAACTTCTCAATTCCCCCCCAAAACTGAAAATTACACTAGAAGACCTTTTCCCGATCAACATCCTCTCTATTCGGAAAACAGGGTATAACACTGCTCCAAGAGGGACATCTACTACATGTACCTGTCCATTTTCCTTAGTCTATGGTGATCAATAGTTTCAATGTTTGATCCACTTTTGCGAAGTGAGAGTTTTAGGTGTTTTGTTTCCCGTTGTGTGCAACAATTGAATTTAGACACCATCTCTTCTCTTGCTACAGAACAAGCATTTGTTGATCGTCTTATCAATGATATCTGCATACTCTTCAAGTGCAGCAGCACAATCTCATTGTGGTATGTGCCACTTGTCTACTGTCTTTCTGAAGATTCAATTATAAAGTCTATATGTGCATAAGAGAATAAGCTTCTAGCTACTCCTTCGTTATGTTATAATTATTTTTTTAATGTTTTCTTGTGTCTTCAATTCATGGCTTTGTCACTCCATTTTGTTGTCCAGATCTGGCCTAGACATTATGCATAGCTTGAAACGCAATGGCAACAACCAATGGACATTTTTTTGTCTCTATGGTTGTGCTGCTGTTCGTTCAGAGTTTGCTTTGGATGACAATTTTTTAGTGTCTATGGTTGAGTTGAATGGTGTGTTGGTTCACCAAATGCTTGAGTTTTCATGTGAAAAGGGGGAAAGAATGTTAGAATATAGTAGGCTAAGAAATATCATATGGAACATGAGATGGTAGTGCTTGAACTGATGTTGCTTGCTTGGATGTCCTGCTAGCAAAAAATGTCCTACTAGCAAAAATTGGATTTTCTTCCGTCATGTGGAACATGAGATGGCAATGCCTGAACTACAGATGCTTGCTTGGATGTCCTACATGGAGCAGGAGGGATATACCTCAACTTCAACCTCGACTCCGAGAGCAGGAAGATCACTATAAGGGTATTTGTAATATCCCGACTTTCATTTGAGAGTGCCATTCAAATTGGGAGGGAATTAATGTAATTCTCCGATAATGTTAGAAATCATTTTCGGGAGAGATTATTTAATCGGTAGAAGGTTTCTTTTGGAAAATCGTTTAATCAGGATTTTAGAGGGGGTTTTCCGCGTTCTCCCGGCAACCTGGGCCTGGGCCTTGGCCCATGAGGCCTGGCCGGCCATAGGGGGGGAGGTGCCACCCTCCCCCAAAACCCTAGCCGCCCCTCCCCCTCTCCTCCTCCTTTGAGCCGCCCCTTCTCCCCTTTCCCTTGGCCGCCCCTTCACCCCAAGCAGCCGCCCCTCCTTGCTGCTCCTCCTGGTTTGTGGTGCCCGTCCCTGCTGTCCCCAAGCCGTCCTCCCTCCTGGTGCTTGGCGTCCCTGCTGCCGGTTCGTGAAGGAAGGCGAGGATCGTTGCGGGATTGCCGATCAAGAAGGAGAGAAGGAGAAGGGACTAGGAGAAGGCCATCTTCTCCAAAGTTCTTCCACCTTCATCCTGGTTGCTGCAAGGGTAACGATTACCGAGCCTCATCGTTTGTTTAGTGGTAGACGTGATTCGGATCGTTTTTTATTAGAACAGATTGCTGCGAACTGAAGGTTAGTTCTGTCCAGATTGTTGCGGGGTCTGTTTCGTGGTTTTAGAGGCCGAATCTGAGTTGATCATCTCCTAGAGATATTTAGGTCTTGTTCTTAGCTTTCAGTGGCCGCCAAGATCACCTCATTCCGACTTTCGAGTCAAAAGTTATGATAGATTTAATATCTGCTGTCCAGAATTCTGACGAGAATTACCTTTTGAGTTGTCTTTTAAAATAGGTGTATGTTAATGGATGAATCGGGGTTTCATCCCAACTAGGTTATGGTAGAGGATTCGATAACCTTTTCAGATTGTTAAAGAACGTTCAATTTGGAGTTGTACAACAAAAGTTATGGATATTTTATTTTAGCCGATATTTCTGTCTATTAATTCAGTCAACAGATTTGAGCCGTGGGCCAAATTTTGTTAAAGGAAAAATCTGAACTTTTGCCCAACTAGACTTTAGTAGGTTTTGTTCTTAACTTTTCAGATTGTTAAAGAAAACCAATTTTGGTTTAGCCAATAAAAAGTTATGTCCGATACCGTGCTGCTGTCCAGGCTTGTTAGACAGATCTGGACAGATTCTGTTCCGCTGTTTCATTTATCTGTTAGTAAATTAAATTGGCCGAATTGGCTTACCTTGTCAACTAGAGTATTGTAGATATGTCAGTTAAGAATCCATAGAAATTGGTCTCACCTCATTCCGAGTCCCAGACCAATAGATATGATTTTTACCGTTCTGCTGTCCAGTTTCGGGTTGTGCCTGAGTAGTCTGTTTTCATATTAGAGCTAATTAGTTAATTGTGGACTGTCGGGAAGTCGTTGTAGAACGTTAATGGAAGCGCTATGTTATATGTTGTATTTATTTCGAGTACTTACTTATGTAGGCAGAGAGGCTTCGATTTAGGGACATCCTCATTACCTACCGCAGTGCTTCGCGGAAGGCAAGTACCTTGCCACCTTTATTGATTGTGATTGTGAATGTTTTTATGATCTTGTTGTGATTCCGTATAATACATGAGAAGGTGGATTGTTTATGTTTTGATATATGTGTTATATCCATGTTTAGATATCATGTCTTTCAATATTCTCAATCCATGTTATACATTCATTTTGCATGTTTCATCCACGAGTGGATTTCAAGTCCCACCATTCCAATGTGGGCGGTGTTGGACATTGTCATGTCCGTCCACGGAGTGGATTTGAAAGACCCATCAATTCGAATGGGCATGTAAGACCCATTAATTCCGAATGGGCAACTTTGGACACCGTATGAAACGTTCTTCATACGGGAATTGGATCCGCATTTTTGTTAAGATGCGGGCTTAAGTGAACACCGACGGGTGTGTCACTCGCTATCTGGTATAAGCATGTGTACAGTCCATCCTTGATTGCATTCATTCATTTCAAGTATTTCTTAAGTACTCAATCGATTCAATGTTCGCATTCTTAAATGGTGATATCTGTTTGTGTATATGTTCGTCTCTTTCATCAGTACTTGTTGAGTCGTGGACTCACTTTTGCATTGTTTGTTTATTTTAGGTAACCCCGATGTTGGCTCACTTGGGAGGAGTAGACACGCACTACTTGTTCACAACATCAAATTCATGTTCAAGACTAAATTTTAGTTCCATATTTCATTCGTTAATGATGAACTGTAATACTTAAACTATAATTGGAGAAGGAAGGATACCTTCTCCACGATGATGATGATTTATTACTGAATGCGAACCTTCTTTATTGATTATCAGTATTAAATAACTTAGAAGGTGAAGGAAGGATACCTTCACCATGTCCTGTTTATGTTAATGATGTCATTTGGTTGATATAATTATTTCATATTCTTCCGCAATGTGTAGATTGTTAGAGTAATTAGGTGGCATCTTGGCTTCCGAATAGCCGGGGTGGTACAGTTAATTATTTCATATTCTTCCGCAATGTGTAGATTGTTAGAGTAATTAGGTGGCATCTTGGCTTCCGAATAGCCGGGGTGTTACAGTTGGTATCAGAGCGGGCTTTAGGTCCGTGGTAATTAAGTTATTAAATTGACACACTTGTACCTGATGGGTGGGGTTGAAAATTACATTGCTTCCGCAATATCATTATTATGTTTCATTTTGTTGAGCAATTGTTGAATTGCTTCTGTACTATCATCCTTGTTGGTAATATATGATCTGCTATGATATTCAATATCTATGAACTAATACTATGATTGTCATGAGATGATCCTATATATTCATAATTGAGTATTTTGGTGAAGCGTGTTGTTATCGGATGATAAGAAGTGGAGGTCGTGGTTGTTACTCTGGGATTCACCAGGTTACACCACTGTTCGCAGTACGTGGTTAGAGGAGTAGTTACCCCGAGTACCATAGTTTCAGGTGTTAAGCGTGAGTTGCTTTAGAAAGTTATTCTCTTTCTTGATTTCTGAATTTGCCAATTCTTGTCCTATGGTGGTTGATGAATTTCTCCTAGGTTTGTGGTTCATGATAGTTTATGGTTTTTAATAGATCCCTCTTGGTTCTCTGAAACAAATATTGCTTTTCAACTGTTGAGTTGCTTTTACCACTTGTGGTCGTTGTCAATTGGCAAGATTGATGTTTTCATAGTTGCTCCTTCTTTCTCATTGAAAAAGAATGACTCATTTACTAGTTTGATAGCTTGGTTAGTGAGAGTTTTCCGCTGTAAGTTCGTTTGCATGGGAAAGCTTTGGCTTTATGCGTTTCGTTTGGATTACTTCGAGCGTTGAGGTTTGAAGTCTATCTTTTGCTGTAGTAAGGTGTTAGAATCCTTTTGTGATGTCTTGCCATGCTTAAAATGAGAAGTTATAACTAAACGAATAAATTGTTACGATATGAGTTACCAAGTTGGGTTATTAGCATGGTGCAAATCAATTATTCTTAACTACCATCCATGAAAGTGAAATTGATTAATTTGAAATGTCCTTGTATTTGATACATGGTGTAGGTTAAATAAAGACTGTCCATATCCGTTCAGAACCTATAGATCTTACATAAGAGCTAGATTTATCTATTTCCTGGTATGCTAAAATTGTTGAAACTTGTATAAAGTACGGATGTGTCTTTGGTGAAACGATTCACGAAACCTTGTTTATAGAAAATGATGTTAGTGAATCTATGTTTATATATGGTTATGTGATTGCAAACGGAAATTAGTACCGTATGTACACCCATGATTAATACAATCATCAATTGTTAATGAGCGTTGAAGAAGGTGTTGAGCAACACCAATAGTTGAGTAGATGAATTTCGTAAGTAGTCTTTGATAACGTGCCTTGTGATATTGTTATTGCTTAGCATAATCTTGTTATAATAAATTTGTTTCAACCTTGTGGTTTGTGTTCCCTTTGGGAAGTTTTATGAGGGAGTAATAAAGTTTGATGATTCTCAGTACTAGTGTATGTTGTCGATGTTATTAAATCGTCAAAATGTGAGAATGAGGTTAATTCTCGTAGTAATTTGATCACCTATGGTGATATTCTCTAAATGATCAAATTTCAAGTTTTATGTTCATGATCTTTTGAGGTTCGAGCTTTTATGTGGTAAATGAAGTTTATCGAGTAACGATATGTTGCAAAGTTATAATGGTTCTTGATGATGCAAGTGCTTGATTTGAATACTTATTTGTTCTTATCTGTTAAGGTTCGATATTCTCTTCTTGTGAGGCTTAAGTGTTCAATGTGGACTCCACTTATGTTCTATAAGTTCATTGCTTAATTGGTTTCTTCCTTGGTCCCGTGTTGGTCTGAGTGGTAGATGAGTTTTCTAGTTGGTGAAAGTCGTTTCCATTTGTCTCTTCTTTTGAGAAAGAATCAACCCATTCTTTTCACGTGGGTCTTTCGAAGTGTTTTCTAATTGTTGTTGTGAAATTGATGTTAATACCCATAGTAATTTGATCGCCTTTGGTGATATCGTTCAGAAGAGAATATTTCAAGTTTAGCTTTCGTGATATTTTCTTTGAGCTATTGAATCATCTGGTAGCTGAAATTATTTTAAATAAATTGAGGTATTGAATTGTCTTGTTGCTTCTTAAGAGATTCATGTGATTGAATCTTAACAGATTTCTGGTTTGAGTTGGCAACGTGAAGCTGCAATTAAAGAAAATTATGTTGGTTCCCTTAAGAGGAGATTAATCTTCTTGCTTTTCATGAAATCCCGTAATTGGAAAAGTTTCGAGTTTGGTGATGGAGATTATTTGGATCTCATGTTTCTTGTGTAGTTGAACGGTTCTGAACAAATATGACGTATTGAAGAATTTCATTCGTTCTTAATTAGTCCTTGTGGTTTGAACTAAAGATCTTATCTTGTACGTTGTGGCAAAGCGATGTTAGTCAAAGAATTAATTTCAGTGTTAAAGGAAAGAGTGCAGTAGGAATATTTGAGAATTTGAGTCAAGTTTTGTAACTGGTAGTTATTTGAATTGTTCATAAACTTTTTGCTCTTTTCACTCAAGAGTTGTCAATTTTCAATCGCAATGTCATTTCTCTTAGTGGTGGTTATTTGTTATTCCCTTTTCGAGGGATGCGTGCCCTCCGCTGTGAACTCAACTTTCGTTTTTCCAGATCTTCGTTACTAGATTACTTCTTTTGGTTTCGTGCACCTGTGAGCAGCAACATTTTCCTACGTGGTGAAATTTGCCCTTATTCGTCTCTTTCTTTTGAGAAAGGATCAACAGTTTTGTGTTGTAAAGTTTTACAAAGTGTGAGTTGTCAATTGTTTGGTGGTGGTTAACTAATTGTAGGGGTGAGATTTTGCTACCAAGCTATGGGAGGGGTAATAGAAGATGAGTTGGTTTTGACCTGAACCTCTTGGAGGGAAGTTGATTCAGATGGAATGTCTGGCTTCGAAGTAGTGTTCAACTAAGTAGAACCTATGATATAGTGTAGTTCCAGAACTTTGGTTCATGTTGAAATGTTGCGGATTATCAAATGTATGGAAACCTTAATCAATTTTATAGTGTAACACAATTGGAAAGAATTGCGATGTTGAGTGAGTGATTCCTGATGATGTCAATGAGTGAGTATGTCAGAATTGTGGGGATGTTAGAGATTTAATCTGATGATTTCACCATGTGTTATAAGAGGAATTCGTTGTAGGGGTCTTGGAGGTTAAATTGGACTTTCCATGTTCATGCTGGGCTTTTGGTCGCCCAAAGATTTGTGTGTAGAGGAGATAGAAAACTGGAGTATTCTGAGTAGTGGAATGATTGACGATAGAACCCTTCTGGTGTAGTTCATGAGCGGGTGTGTTGAGGATTCTGATGTGTTGTTCTTGAAAGTTGGAGGTGATGAGATTGCATGGGTTTTTTAGGGGTTTTGGTGCCCTCTATCAAAGTAATGTCATCAGTTTGTCTAGAGTGTTCAGTGGAATCAATAGAGTCTCTCCACAAAGGTGTGGATGATGTATTTCGGTTTAAGCCTAAATTTGAGGATGTTAAATTAAGAGGTTTGAGACCGTGTGGTATGCGATGAATTCGAATTCTAAGGTTGGAGAGATATTTTATTCCAAAAAGTGAAACTAAGGAAAAGATGTCTTCTTGATTAGTGAAGCATTTTCTTTATTCTTGCTTGAGCTTATCTTTGTTGACCAATGTCTTTCGTAAGTTGAGTTTGACTCGATTTTGGTATGTGTGGTTCTTATCGGTTCAGGAAGAATAAAGGAAGTTTTGATTTGGGCATTTAAAATTATTCCTCCTTTGGTTTTCGTGACATTTATTTAAAGCGCCACTTGGAAGGTGGAAAGGTTTTCGTAATGAAATTCGATTTGGATTTTACTCTTACGTACCAGTTGGTAACGTCTAGTTGTGATGTGAATCTTTCTTATTCAGATGTGTTTTTGGTAAAAGAGTTTGCTTAAAAAGAATTCGATTGTATGTTTCCGGTTAAAGGAGGCGATCCTTGTTTTCAGTGAAGAGTTCAGTTGAGAGGAGGAATAAGAGTTCCGTGTTCTTTGTGCTTGTCGTGTAGTTCGGTATCATTGGGAAGGTTAACCCAAGATACATTGGGTTGTTTTCGCTAGTTGGCGTGTCGCCAGGACTGTCTCGAGTCCATGCGCGGAGTACGTAACGTCGTGTATGTTCTCGTGTTGAGTGAGTACCTGGGAGATCCAGAGTTTGAGTTTTTGTTTGCGCCGTTGACCATCGAGTGAGATCTTACCTTCGAGTCTTGTACGATGAGTGTACCTGGAAGTACCGGGTTGAGTGTTAGTTCAGACGTCGTGTTACGTCGTAGTGTTGTGGTATTTTCAGTCTGAGGGAGAGGCTACTTGGGAAGTTGGAGTTTCGCATGCTTGAGCTTTTGCCGGTGTGGTTAGCGACGGGTACGTGGTTACCGTCGTTAGTTCCTAGTTGTGGTTGTTCTTTCGCATAGATCGGCGATTAGATTCGGGGTCGAATCCTTTTAAGGGGGGTAGAATGTAATATCCCGACTTTCATTTGAGAGTGCCATTCAAATTGGGAGGGAATTAATGTAATTCTCCGATAATGTTAGAAATCATTTTCGGGAGATATTATTTAATCGGTAGAAGGTTTCTTTTGAAAAATTGTTTAATCAGGAGTTTAGAGGGGGTTTTCCGCGTTCTCCCGGCAACCTGGGCCTGGGCCTTGGCCCATGAGGCCTGGCCGGCCATAGGGGGGAGGTTCCACCCTCCCCCAAAACCCTAGCCGCCCCTCCCCCTCTCCTCCTCCTTTGAGCCGCCCCTTCTCCCCTTTCCCTTGGCCCCTTCACCCCAAGCAGCCGCCCCTCCTTGCTGCTCCTCCTGGTTTGTGGTGCCCGTCCTGCTGTCCCAAGCCGTCCTCCCTCCCGGTGCTTGGCGTCCCTGCTGCCGGTTCGTGAAGGAAGGCGAGGATCGTTGCGGGATTGCCGATCAAGAAGGAGAGAAGGAGAAGGGACTAGGAGAAGGCCATCTTCTCCAAAGTTCTTCCACCTTCATCCTGGTTGCTGCAAGGGTAACGATTACCGAGCCTCATCGTTTGTTTAGTGGTAGACGTGATTCGGATCGTTTTTTATTAGAACAGATTGCTGCGAACTGAAGGTTAGTTCTGTCCAGATTGTTGCGGGGTCTGTTTCGTGGTTTTAGAGGCCGAATCTGAGTTGATCATCTCCTAGAGATATTTAGGTCTTGTTCTTAGCTTTCAGTGGCCGCCAAGATCACCTCATTCCGACTTTCGAGTCAAAAGTTATGATAGATTTAATATCTGCTGTCCAGAATTCTGACGAGAATTACCTTTTGAGTTGTCTTTTAAAATAGGTGTATGTTAATGGACGAATCGGGGTTTCATCCCAACTAGGTTATGGTAGAGGATTCGATAACCTTTTCAGATTGTTAAAGAACGTTCAATTTGGAGTTGTACAACAAAAGTTATGGATATTTTATTTTAGCCGATATTTCTGTCTATTAATTCAGTCAACAGATTTGAGCCGTGGGCCAAATTTTGTTAAAGGAAAAATCTGAACTTTTGCCCAACTAGACTTTAGTAGGTTTTGTTCTTAACTTTTCAGATTGTTAAAGAAAACCAATTTTGGTTTAGCCAATAAAAAGTTATGTCCGATACCGTGCTGCTGTCCAGGCTTGTTAGACAGATCTGGACAGATTCTGTTCCGCTGTTTCATTTATCTGTTAGTAAATTAAATTGGCCGAATTGGCTTACCTTGTCAACTAGAGTATTGTAGATATGTCAGTTAAGAATCCATAGAAATTGGTCTCACCTCATTCCGAGTCCCAGACCAATAGATATGATTTTACCGTTCTGCTGTCCAGTTTGGGTTGTGCCTGAGTAGTCTGTTTTCATATTAGAGCTAATTAGTTAATTGTGGACTGTCGGGAAGTCGTTGTAGAACGTTAATGGAAGCGCTATGTTATATGTTGTATTTATTTCGAGTACTTACTTATGTAGGCAGAGAGGCTTCGATTTAGGGACATCCTCATTACCTACCGCAGTGCTTCGCGGAAGGCAAGTACCTTGCCACCTTTATTGATTGTGATTGTGAATGTTTTTATGATCTTGTTGTGATTCCGTATAATACATGAGAAGGTGGATTGTTTATGTTTTGATATATGTGTTATATCCATGTTTAGATATCATGTCTTTCAATATTCTCAATCCATGTTATACATTCATTTTGCATGTTTCATCCACGAGAGTGGATTTCAAGTCCCACCATTCCAATGTGGGCAGTGTTGGACATTGTCATGTCCCGTCCACGGGAGTGGATTTGAAAGACCCATCAATTCCAGAATGGGCATGTAAGACCCATTAATTCCAGAATGGGCAACTTTGGACACCCGTATGAAACGTTCTTCATACGGGAATTGGATCCCCGCATTTTTGTTAAGATGCGGGCTTAAGTGAACACCGACGGGTGTGTCACTCGCTATACCGGTATAAGCATGTGTACAGTCCATCCTTGATTGCATTCATTCATTTCAAGTATTTCTTAAGTACTCAATCGATTCAATGTTCGCATTCTTAAATGGTGATATCTGTTTGTGTATATGTTCGTCTCTTTCATTTGTATTTGCTTGAGTCGTGGACTCACTTTTGCATTGTTTGTTTATTTTAGGTAACCCCTGATGTTGGCTCACTTGGGAGGGAGTAGACACGCACTACTTGTTCACAACATCAAATTCATGTTCAAGACTAAATTTTAGTTCCATATTTCATTCGTTAATGATGAACTGTAATACTTAAACTATAATTGGAGAAGGAAGGATACCTTCTCCACGATGATGATGATTTATTACTGAATGCGAACCTTCTTTATTGATTATCAGTATTAAATAACTTAGAAGGTGAAGGAAGGATACCTTCACCATGTCCTGTTTATGTTAATGATGTCATTTGGTTGATATAATTATTTCATATTCTTCCGCAATGTGTAGATTGTTAGAGTAATTAGGTGGCATCTTGGCTTCCGAATAGCCGGGGTGTTACAGTATTTGATCTAGAGAAGGTTGGGAGAAAGTTGGCTTGGAAACACTTGTGCAACTGCATTGAAGTCTGGAGCGGGAAGAAACAAAGTCTCATGAAGGGGATCTTAGCAGTGGTGAACTCGCATGGCTCCATGGTGTTTGAAATTGAGTGTTGAGATTGCACACTGTTCTCTAATTACCGTGGGAACTCATCCTGTTAGCTTAGAATTATTTGGTGTAAATCCTACAGTTAGTCTGATGCTTTGTAGAACATTTCTAATAAAGTAATTATTTTTAATGATATTCTTAAGAATGGATCCTCTACCATTTTAATAATTTCCATCAAATGAATCCATGAGAATAATAAAGGAATGCAAAGACTATCATATGAGCATAATGTATAGTACCAGCTAGTAGCAGGACGTCAGTCACATGAAAGTAGGAAACAACTACAAAAATGACACGTGTTACCTCCATAACTGAAGGTCATAACAAGATGCATGAACAAAAATGACATGTTACCTGCATAACTGATGTATCGGAATAAGTATCATATTTAAATTGAATCAGTCGTGAGAAATTTATAAAAAAAAATTCTGAAATTTGTGTACAAGTAGAAAGGAATGTGATACAAATAGACTTAGTTGTTCAAAACAGGGGCACCATGGTTTTTTTCCCCTCAAATCCTCACTTTTAGAGTTTTGGGAGCCAACCTACAACCAAACGCTTCCGTTAACCAGCTCCAAATTCTCAAAGAAGTGAATCCTCTGAGAATCAAGAGTTGGGAGCTAGAAAATGAGGAGCGGAGCCCTATCAAACATGCCCTAGTCTCTATCTCAAAAGATAAGATAATAAATAAAAGAATTTAGATTATTAAAATAGTACCCCCCCTTTTCTCTTTAGATGTCGTTTTAGAAACTTGTCTTTGCTCTTAAATAGATGTCGTTTTAGGTTTTCTAGTAGTGTTTTTCCAAAGAGCCCCTATGAAAAATGAGTGTCATTACTCTAACTCAACTCACAAAATGAAGCATTAAGTAGTGTATTTTTCTGTGTAGAGAGCTAAAACGACATCTAAAAATGAATGGAGGTACTCCCTCCAGTTCACAAAGTCAAGTCATTTTGGATATCGGCACGGTCCCCAAATTCAACTTTAACCACTAATTACTATTATAATATATTTCTAACACCCCAAAAAATTGTAATATTATGAAAGTATTTTTTGAGACAAATATATACATATGATTTTCATGTATCTAATATAAATATTTAAAAAGACATCAATAGTCAAAGTTTCAAAATTTTGACTACAAGCGATCAGGACCTGAATATGCAAATCCAGAGCCTCTGTGTATTCTGTATTAGTCTAGAATCAAGCTAGTACACACAGTTGCAACATGGATGAAATATCATCCATACACACGAATAACTAAGAAAGTAGCAAATATTATTAAGCGAAAGTGATAAGACCTTATGGTTAGAATTTACATTTATTAGCCTGGTAGGGGTTGACTAAGGAAATAACTCCAACGGAAAATAAAGACAACTCTGAAGATAGCCTATCCATATGCCCACAGGCAATCTACCTAGTTTCCATGTTCTTCAAGGTACTCCTCAGGGAATAGCTGATCGACGTTGATGTAGTCTTGTTCTCCAGCCACTGAGCAGCATTGTTTACAACACCACATTTCCACTCACCCGAGTTTAAAATCAGTTTTGTTCTCCATCAACCAATGACCCCCACATGCCATGGCTCCCACATTTTAACAACAAGGGCAACTACCACTTGCTTATCATAAACAATTTCATAATTCATTAATAAAGATTAATTAAGGTGTTTCCCAAAGTGATTCCAGAGTATACCTAAGCATGGCTAAGCAGTGTGCTAAACCAATCCATGTTGGTACTAGTAATGTCCAACTAAATAGTTTCTCAATCCTAGGTTGATAATGGATCATGGCATACAACTAATCAAGGATTGGATAAAATGAGTAATTGGGTATTAACTACCAACAGTTAAATAGTTTGAATACAAAAATAGCATGCAAGTTTAATAACACAGAATAATTTGTAAAACAGTAGGTATAACAAGTCAATGTGACACAACTTTCCTTCCTCTAGTGTTGCTGGATCTTTATCTTCAATGCTCTCATACTGCTCCTGATCGACAACTTCTATGCAAAAGAGAGAAGCCAAATGCAAACAAAATTCAAAAATAGAACTCAAATAAATTCTAAAAATAATAATTATAGTATTGTAAGTTAGATCTTTAATTTATATAAATTTATGAATATCAACGGAGTGAATCAAAGCTAGGAACGAGGAGAATCAATACTCCGTTTTCGTTTAGAAAGAATTCAGTTCGAATTCGATTTTTTTTTAAAAAAGGAAAATTCCCGCGTTTCGTCCGTTCTTCTAATTTTGGGCCTGGGCCTTAGGCCAGCAGGCCCAAGAGGGGGCCCTGTGGGCCAAGGGGGGCAACCATGAAGCCCAAAGGGAGGGGCAGCCGTGGGGCCCATGGCCCATAAGTGGTCGGCCAATAGGGGGGAGGGAAACCCTACCACCCCCCACTTTTCCCTCTCCCTCCCCACCTTGGCCGCCGCCTCCCTCCTCTCCCCTCCCCCCTCCATCTTGTGCATCCCCCTGCTGGTTGCAGCCTCTTCTCCACCTCCATTGCTGCTGCCCCAAGCCCCTACTGCAGCACCCCCACCTCCTGGAGCCGTCCCTTGGTGCCGATCTCCCCGTTGCCGGCTTCTCGCGAAGGTAGGAGTGGTGTTTCATGGAATTGGCTGATCAAGAAGGAGGGGAACATCTTCGCGGATCAACCATCGTCTTCCTGGGTGCTCCAAGGGTAACGAACGTCGGTTGTTGTTGTTGGATTAGTCGTAGAAGGGAAACCGATTAGTTTTGATTGAATCAAAGTCTGTCTGCAGTAGTTTTGATTCTGTCCAGTGTGTTGTGGGGCTGTTTTGACGTCTTAAAGGCCGAATTAGAAGTTTTGATCTTATAGAGTTATTTAGATAATGTTCTTAGCTTTCGGTGGACGCCAAGAACACCTGATTCCGACGTACGGATCAAAAGTTATGGTCATTTTAGTTTCTACTGTCCAGAATTCTCACGTGGTCTACCTTTCAAGTTGCGTCCTAAATTATGTTTATGATAATGGACGATTCAGGGTTTTCACTCAACTAGGTTATTGTAGAGAATTTTATAACATTTTCATATTGTTAAATAATGCTCAATTCGAAGTTGTAGATTAAAAGTTATGATCGTTTTAATACTGCTGTCCTAATTGTTTAGGCAGTTTCTGTTCTGCTGCTTCATCTAACTGTTAGTAAATTAAATTGGCCGAATTGGGTTACCTTGTTAACCAGAGTATTGTAGATATGTCAGATAAGAATCCATAGAAACTGGTCTCACCTCATTCCGAGTTCCAGATCAATAGATATGATTTTTACCGTGCTGCTGTCCCGTTTCAGTTTGTGCCTGAGTAGTCAATTTTCAGATTAGATTTTATAGTTGAATCTTGAGTCACCGGGGAAGCGTTGTAGAATGGTGTCGAGAAGTGTCGTGTGCAATGTGTTCTTATTTCAATTACTTATTTGTTTAGGCAGCGAGGCTACGGGTTTGGGAGCATCATCGTTGCCTGCTAACGCGTCGCAACGCGGAAGGCAAGTACATTGCTAATCTTAATGGTTGTGATTGTTGAATGCTTACATGAATATGTTGTGACATCTTGTGATACAAGAGATGATGAATTGTTGTGACATCTTGTGATACAAGAGATGATGAATTGTCTATGTTCCTTCATATGTGTTGAATCTATGCTAAGAGATGATGTTTTTCATTGTTCATATTCAATTCATCCATCCATAATTCATGTTTTATTCACGGGAGTGGATTGTAAGTCCCACCATTCAAATGTGGGCAGATTTGGACATTGTCATGTCCCGTCCACGGGAGTGGATAGAAAGACCCATCAATTCCAGTATGGGCGCGTAAGACCCATCAATTCCAATATGGGCAGATGTGGACACCTGTATGAAACGTTCTTCATACGGGACTTGGATCCCCGCACTTTTGTTAAGGTGCGGGCTTAAGTGAACACCGACGGGTGTGTCACTAGCTATACCGGTATATGCATGTGTGCAGTCCATCCTTTGATTACATTCATTCATTTCATGCATTCCTAAATATTCGTTCGTGGTATGTTCAGAAATTGTGAAGA
This sequence comes from Ampelocalamus luodianensis, assembly GCA_036346255.1. Lineage (NCBI taxonomy): Eukaryota > Viridiplantae > Streptophyta > Magnoliopsida > Poales > Poaceae > Ampelocalamus > Ampelocalamus luodianensis. The sequence continues at coordinate 54,436,862 of CM070628.1, forward strand.
GGTTGTCTTCTCCATATTGGTTATATGTTAATTTATTCCATGTACTTGCTGAGTCTTGGACTCACTCTTGCTTTGTTTATTTGTTTTTAGGTGATCGTTGATGAAGTTTCTCTTAGGAGAGAGTAGACACACACTACTCAAATATTTCACTTTACACTAGATTCAATAAAAAGAATTGTTATTGTCTTTCATTCGTTAATTGTTGGATTTTAATAAATAAACTTAGACATGGATGATAACTTCCTTTCGTTGAGTTGTTTAAATAATTGTTTATGTTCATTGATCATTTGTTGATAGGATTATCTTAGTGGATCCATTATTACATTCCTGTTTATGTTCCAACTGATGTTGATCTGTTTAGCTTAATTGATAAATTATTGTCGAAGTTATTCCACTGTATGATATTATGTTATGTTTTTAGGTAGCATTTTGGCTTCCGAATAGCCAGGGTGTTACAGTTGGTATCAGAGCGGGCTTTAGGTCTGTGGTTAATAAAATATTAAAACTGACACACTGTGCACAGTAGATGGGGTTGGGAAATCCATTGTTTCCACATTTCTATTGTTATGTTCCATTTGTTGAGCAATTGTTGAATTGTTTCTGTACTATCTTTCTTGTTGTTAATCTATGATATGGTGTGATATCTTATACCTATGAATTTATTTGTGTGATTGCTATGAGATGATATTCTGTATTCATATTGATTATTGGCTATGGGTGACGTTGAGAGGTTGAGGTCGTGGTGGTGGCCCTGGGTTTGTCAAATTACACCACCGTTCGTAGTAACAGAATAGAGCAGTATTTACCCCGAATACCATAGTTGAGTGTTGAGGGTGAGTTTCTTTAGAAAATATTATTCTCTTCCTTGATTCTGAATGTGGTCAGTTCTGGTAATAGTTGCGTTTGATGAAGTTTTCTTGAGTTAGTGTTTTACATTTCTTCTGATGAGTTTTCATTGGACTTTCTTGGTTCCATAAATCGACTACTTGTTCTCCTAACTGCTAGTCTAAAGTTGTTTCTTGGGATCGTTGGATATCGGCAAAAAAAAAATCATCTTTTCTTGGGAGTTCTACCCTTCTTATTGGAGAATGTGAATCATTGATTCGCTGAGTATTCTGGATATTGGAAGTTTTCTGTTGCACGTTCTTTAACATGTGAAAGCTTTGGCTTTATGTATTTCTTTTGAATTCTTTCAATTGTGAAATTTAATGCCTCTTTTTCTGAAAGATTGGGTTAAAATCTTTAAGTGATGTCTTGACATGCTTAAGTAAGAGGTGTTAATTAAATGAATTAATTATTATGGTATGAGTTATCAGATTTGGGTTATTAGCTTTGTGCAAGCAGTCTATTCTTAACTAGTATCCGTGGAAGTGAATTGCTTAATGTGAAATGTCGTTGTATTTGGTATAGGATGATTTTTAGATAAGAGGTTGTCCATATTTGTTCAAGAACCTATTGTTGTTAAGAAGTGTGAAAAAATGTGGTTGTATCGCGTTGATCTTTGCGATCGAGTAATCCGATAATTTTGTTAGATGAGTTGGATTCTAGGCCCTCTTTTAGTTATTCTAACTGCTAGTGATGGTTAAGTTAAGGATATGTTTGAATGTCGCCTTGATAAATATTAATCTTGAATTTGTCTTCTATTTGGATCTTGATGATCTTATTTGAATGATAGCTTTACTTGATTCTTGTCATGCTAAAAATTATTGAAACATGTTTAAATGACTAGATGAACGATGATGTATCGCTTTGTGAAACCTTGTCTTATGTATCCTATATTATTGAAGTTAAGGACCTTTCATTCTAATTGCTGATCATAAGCTAGAATGTTGATTATCTCCTCTTAACTGTTGTTGAGGTTGCAAACAGAGGTAGGATCATGATTGTGTCATGTGTGGCTAGAGAGCATTTAGTGTGTACTATCTTGGCGTCGAGTGTTAGTAAGAGTTAAATGGATGAAAGCTAATAAGAGATTTTTGTTGGTGTTCATTGGTGAGATTGTCATGTTCTATTATCATCTTGTTGAAAGAGTTTGTTTCAATTTTGAGATTTTTGCACTAGGCTTTCCCTAGATCAAGTATATGCAATCTTATTTAGCTTTTAGAGACCTGATGAAGTAGTTCATTGTGATTCATTTCAAAAGTTCATGAAGTGATAAGAGAATATGATGATTCTTGCTAATAGCATATTATTTCGTTGATTATTATGATTGTCACACTGTGGTTGTGATGATAATGTTGAACGAATTATAAAAAAAAAGGGATCATTTGCATGATATTGTTTTTGTGAATGTGTTTTGAGTTTTGCGTTTGTTATCTTTGGACCTCATGAGTTATGTGGTAATTAAGTCTGTTTCGAGCAAAGGGACGGGTTGAAAGATTTTTTTTTTGTTCTTAAGTGGTTCCTATGATTTGGTCTTAAGAGCTTATCTTGTTTAAGCTGGCAAAGTGATGTAGTAATCACGGAAAATAACTTTCCTGGTTAAAGGAAGGAGTGAAGTAAAAGTATTTGAGATTTAAGTCGCGTTTCGCAACTTGCAGTTTATTTGAGTGTGCTTAAACCTTATGCATTTGTTCCATAAGAGTTTACCAATTTTCAAAGGGCAATACCTTCTTCTTATTTGTGGTTTAGTATTCGCTTATAGCAGGGCTTGAGCCTCAGCTGCTGACTTTCTCTATGTTTTTCGAGTTCTTTGCTTGGGTGACTATTTTTCTTGGTCCTGTGTTTACTTCGAGCAGTAAATGTCTTCATTTGTTTTTTTCTTTTGAGGAAGGATCCACCGATTTGTTTCACCGTGGTCTTTCGAAGTGTTTATTCAATGTGATTGTGAGACCTTGGGTTGTAAGTTATTCGAGGAGCGTTGAAAGATGAACTGTTTTCGTGTATAATTCTTGGAGAGAATTTTATTTATACATAATGTTTGCCTTTGAGGCTAAACTGATTGCATTAATGCAACCATTAGAACCTATGGAGATTTGTGACCCAATATCCCTTGTTCAACTCGGGTGGAACATTAGAATTTTCGAAAGGATGGGAATCTTGATCAATGTATTAGAGTGTCGCGATTGAGTACCTTGCACGGTTGTACAGATGAAATATGATGGTGTTGTAACGAAAGTAATATTAGCGAAGTAATCTGATCGTTAAAGCGATTAATGAGATAACCAGGATTGTTGGATTATTGCCAGGAATGACTTGGACCTAATAAGTAACTCTCTAAGAGTTAGAATCTCGATAAAGATATTTGGGTCGAAGAAATATTTTCGTGTTGATGTCAATGCGCGAGTATGTTTGGATTGTGAGAATTTTAGGGATTTAATTTGAGGTTTCCCCTATCTTCCATATGAGAAGTTCATGGTAGGAATCTTGGAGTTTAATTTTGGGCTTCACATTTTTTATGCTAGGACTTTGGTCGCCCAATGTTTATGTGTAGGCGAAGTAGATTATGGGTGAATTCCGAACAGTGGGATGATCATTGATAGAACCCTTTGATGAAGTATATGAATGTTTGTACTGAGGTTTTCGAGTTGTTTACTCTTAAAAGATTTAGGTGATGTGATTACGTGGGAGATCTATTCTGATATACATTGGGAGTCATTTGTCAAATTAATTCTGTCAGTAGAGGAGTTGTTGAGAGAGTGTCTGTGGGGTCGATAGAGCCTCTATACAGAGGTGTGGATGATGTATTTCGGCTTGAGCATAGCGTTGCGAATGCCATGTTAAGAGAGATGAGTTAGTGTGTTATGCGATGAATTGAAATCCCAAAGTTTGAGAGAAGTTTTAGTCCTAAAAGAGAAACTGATAAATTGATGCTTCCTCAAGAAGTGAATCGTTTTCCTAATTCTCGTTTGAGTTTTGTGCTGTTGACCAATGTCTTTTGCAAGTTGAGTTTGACTTGATATTAGCATGTGTGGTTCTTATCGGTTCGGGAAGAATAAAGGATTTTTTTTTTTTGATTTGGGCAGTTAAGTGATTTCTCCTTTAGATTTTGTGACGTTTATTCGCAAACTGCCACTTGGAAAATGGAAAAGTTTTCATGATGAAATTCCTATTTCTGGATTTGACTCTTTAATACCGAGCTGGTAACGCATAGTTGCAATGTGAGTCTTTCATTTTCGGATGGGTTTTGTTGGTAAAAGAGTTTGCTTAAAGAGAGTTCTATTGTGTGTTTCTGGTTAAAGTAGGTGATCGTTGCTTCAGTGAAGAGTTCGATTGAGAGGTGGAACAAGAGTTCTGTGTTATATGTGCATGTCGTGTGGTTTGGTATCAATGGGAAGGTTAGCACAAGGTACACCTACGGGAATTCGAAAGTTGGCGTATCGCTAGGACCGTCTCGGGTCCATACGCGGTGTACGCAACATTTGGCATGTTTGGTGCCGAGTGAGTACCTGTGAGATCTAAAGTTTGAGTATTCGTTAACAACGTTGACCACCGAGTAAGATCTTACCTTTGAGTCTTGTCCAAAGAGTGTACCCGGAGATGTAGGGTTGAGTGTTAGGACTTACGTCTTTTCATGTCTCTGTGTTGTGGTTCTCAGTCCGAGAGTGAGGTCACTTGGGAGTTGGAGATTCGCTTGTGTGAGCGTTATCCGGATTTGTTCGCAACAAGTATTCGTTTACCGTTGTTAATTTTCAGTCGCCGTTTTTCTCTCGTGTAGATCGGCGTTTAGATTCGGGGTCGAATCCTGTTAAGGGGGTAGAATGTAATACTCCGTTTTCGTTTAGAAAGAATTCAGTTCGAATTCGAATTTTTTAAAAAAAAGGAAAATTCCCGCGTTTCATCTGTTCTTCTAATTTTGGGCCTGGGCCTTTGGCCAGCAGGCCCAAGAGGGGGCCCTGTGGGCCAAGGGGGGCAATCATGAAGCCCAAAGTGAGGGGCAGCCGTGGGGCCCATGGCCCATAAGTGGCCGGCCAATAGGGGGAGGGAAACCCTAGCACCCCCACTTTTCCCTCTCCCTCCCCACCTTGGCCACCGCCTCCCTCCTCTCCCCTCCCCCTTCCATCTTGCGCCTCCCCATGCTGGTTGCAGCCCCTTCTCCACCTCCATTGCTGCTGCCCCAAGCCCCTAGTGCAGCACCCCCACCTCCTGGAACCATCCCTTGGTGTCGATCTCCCCGTTGCCGGCTTCTCGCGAAGGTAGGAGTGGTGTTTCGTGGAATTGGTTGATCAAGAAGGAGGGGAACATCTTCGTGGATCAACAATCATCTTCCTGGGTACTCCAAGGGTAACGAACGTCGGTTGTTGTTGTTCGATTAGTCGTAGAAGGGAAACCGATTAGTTTTGATTGAATCAAAGTCTGTCTGCAGTAGTTTTGATTTTGTCCAGTGTGTTGCGGGGGCTATTTAGACATCTTAGATGCTGAATCAGAAGTTTTGATCTGCTAGAGTTATTTAGATAATGTTCTTAGCTTTCGGTGGCCGCCAAGAACACCTAGTTCCGACATACGGATCAAAAGTTATGGTCGTTTTAGTTTCTACTGTCCAGAATTCTAACGAGGTCTACCTTTCAAGTTGTCTCCTAAATTATGTTTATGATAATGGATGATTTAGGGTTTTCACTCAACTAGGTTATTGTAGAGAATTTTATAAAATTTTCATATTGTTAAAGAACGCTCAATTCGGAGTTGTAGATTAAAAGTTATGATCGTTTTAATACTGTTGTCCTAATTGTTTAGACAGTTTCTGTTCTTCTGCTTCATCTAACTGTTAGTAAATTAAATTTGCCGAATTGGGTTACCTTGTCAACTAGAGTATTGTAGATATGTCAGATAAGAATCCATAGAAACTGGTCTCACCTCATTCCGATGCCATATCAATAGATATGATTTTTACCGTGCTGCTGTCCCGTTTCAGTTTGTGCCTGAGTAGTCAATTTTCAGATTAGATTTTATAGTTGAATCTTGAGTCACCGGGGAAGCGTCGTTGAATGGTGTCGAGAAGTGTCGTGTGCAATTTGTTCTTATTTCAATTACTTATTTGTTTAGGCAGCGAGGCTATGGGTTTGGGAGCATCATCGTTGCCTGCTAACGCGTCGCAACGCGGAAGGCAAATACATTGCTAATCTTAATGGTTGTGATTGTTGAATGCTTACATGAATATGTTGTGACATCTTGTGATACAAGAGATGATGAATTGTTGTGACATCTTGTGATACAAGGGATGATGAATTGTCTATGGTCCTTCATATGTGTTGAATCTATGCTAAGAGATGATGTTTTTCATTGTTCATATTCAATTCATGCATCCATAATTCATGTTTTATCCACGAGAGTGGATTGTAAGTCCCACCATTCCAATGTGAGCAGATTTGGATATTGTCATGTCCCGTCTACGGGAGTGGATAGAAAGACCCATCAATTCCAGTATGGGCGTGTAAGACCCATCAATTCCAATATGGGCAGATGTGGACACCTGTATGAAACGTTCTTCATACGTGACTTGGATCCCCACACTTTTGTTAAGGTGCGGGCTTAAGTGAACACCGACGGGTGTGTCACTAGCTATACCGGTATATGCATGTGTGCAGTCCATCCTTTGATTACATTCATTCATTTCATTCATTCCTAAATATTCGTTCGTGGTATGTTCAGAAATTGTGAAGAGGTTGTCTTCTCCATATTGGTTATATGTTAATTTATTCCATATACTTGTTGAGTCTTGGACTCACTCTTGCTCTGTTTATTTGTTTTTAGGTGATCGTTGATGAAGTTTCTCTTGGGAGGGAGTAGACACGCACTACTCAAATATTTCAATTTACACTAGATTCAATAAAAGAATTGTTATTGTCTTTCATTCGTTAATTGTTGGATTGTAATAAGTAAACTTAGACATGGATGATAACTTCCTTTCGTTGAGTTGTTTAAATAATTGTTTATGTTTATTGATCATTCGTTGATAGGATTATCTTAGTGGATCTATTATTACATTCTTGTTTGTGTTCCAACTGATGTTGATCTGTTTAGCTTAGTTGATGAATTATTATCGAAGTTATTCCACTGTATGATATTATGTTATGTTTTTAGGTAGCATTTTGGCTTCCGAATGGCCATGGTGTTACAACTGGCCCTCAGAAAATTAGCCGAGAGAAATTCAGGAAAATAACAGAGGAAAGAGAATGCTTTGGCTAATAGGTGGGGTCAAAGGAATATTCTAGGGAATCTTTCACTTATCTGGAATTTTGGAAAATAGAGTGAGGCTGACATGAGGGCCTACGGTCTATGACTGGGTCCACGATAAGGGTTGCGAATCTACCGTGAGCTGGGTCCACAGAATAGTACTGTGGCTGGTGGGGTCCACACGGCAAGGATACGGTCTATGGTGTACCATGTTCACTGACTGGCATGTATCTAGTGTTTGGCACAGGTGGCATGGAAACTGACATGGCATCGGCGACAGCGAGAGGCGGCGCACCTCTGGCGAGCAACAGCGACAGCAAATGGCAGCGGTCCGGCGGGCTTGGAGTAGTGGATCTAGGAGAGCAGGCCATGGCAAACTCGACAGGTGGTGCAAAGGGACCGAGGGATGACGGGGACATCGGTGGCGAGATTTTGGCAGTGGCGGCGCTATGGTTCTTGGACGCCGACGGTGCTCCGGTGGATTTCTGACAAAAGCACATAGAGGATGATGTAGATCGAGACACAGAGAAGTTGATGGTGGCAAGAATGAAGGAGAAACCCTATCACTGGTGGTGGAAAGTGTCAACGAATGCGGTGGTGGCGCTGGCTTCTCACCTAGTGCTTCAAGTGGGTGGTGGAGCAAGCATTGTGTGAACCGAGATCTCGGTGTCTTAAATAGGCGGTGAAGGCAACATGAGGAGGAGACCGGCTCCGCCATGCCGTGGTTCTCGTGCAGGAGTTGGACTGGGAAGATGAACAGTGCATGAGCGGAGATGGGCTTGTGGCAGCACGAACTGGGCCGAGCGAAGTGAAAAACGGGTCAGTGAAGATGGGGAGAAGGTAGACCGGTGTGGGAGAAAGGAATGGGCTTTGGCCTGAGAAAGAATTGGGCTGGGAGAAAGATTGAGCCCATGAAGATTTCTAGCACTTTTAGTTAACTTTTTATTTTTAGAAAATACAAAAAATCCAAATAAGATAAGAAAATATCAAATGAACTTGAAAAATTCCCACACAATTCAAGAAAATAATATGGATACAACCGAACTCAAATTAAATAGTTTTGGATTTAATTGAAGTATAGTTCATACACATTGAATTGTGTTTTACTTCTGAAAATTATAAAATAGCTTTTAGATTTTCAAAAATTCACCCATTTTTTTGAAAACCATGAAATTTTATTTTTCTCCAAATTTGAAAATTTTCAAGATGCTACACACACATTTCAAAATGACTTGTTTTTGTGAACTAGAGGGAGTAGTACTTAATATAAAATTTATTGAGAGTAGATTAAAGTACAGTCTAATTTCAATTTTAACTTCAATCTCCAATGATTGAGAATATGACTATGTTTTACAAAGGATAGAAAATGCTCCTAATTGATGAATTGATATGCACTAGCACTTGTGTTGTTGCAAGAGGGAAGAAGAAAAAGTTAGCTACCTTGCTTGCATGACTAATTAAAAAAGAAAAAGTTGGTGGCTTAATATGCCATACAAATAGTTGACATAGTAATTTCTAATTACCATATCTATGGTTAAATGTTTTCCTTTTTCTCATAACACAAAAAAATTAGCAGATGCATGTAGTATCAATTGACCTTAAGGCTACGGTTCTTGCTATTACTCTCTGGTATATTTGGGAGGCCTGTAATGGTGCATGAAAGGATGAAGGTTTGTTGCATCCTCGAAGGTGGCCGCGAAAGTTAAAGTTTATGTTGAGTTGATAGTGTTGCATATCTTTAATCTGGATCTAGGTCATAGGCGTGAGTCATTGCTTTCAGTCCCTAAATGGACTCCACCGCCGGCAGGTACGATCCTTATCAATATCGATGCATCACTATTTGCTTATTGTTGTCGGATGGGGGTTGGCATAGTAGTCCAAAACCATATTGGTGAATGCTTGGCTACCTGCAGCGAGCACCTTGATGGGATCACTACGCTAGAGTTAGCAGAAGCATTGGCATTTCTTCATACAACAGCTCTTGCCCGTGATGAAGGATATCAAAATGCCATCCTTGCTTCTGACTGCTTGTCTACGGTGCAACGGTTGAATTTGTCGATGCGGGATCGATCCTCTGTTGGTGCGGTTATTTCTGATATCATGTCTATGGTAGAGGGCTTTTCCTCAGTTGTTTTTCGTCGTGTTAGTCATGTGATGAATGTGGTGGCACATACTCTAGCTAGATCTTGTAAGCACTCTATTAGCTCTTTTATTCGCAATGGTGTACCAGAGTGTATCCGAGAGACTCTTTATAATGATGTTTTGTGATCAATAAATTGCCAGCATTCTAAAAAAATTTTGACCTTACAATAAAGAAAAGTACCCAACCTTCATACATAAAGTATTAAAAGAACAAAAACACAACATGAGGTTGAAAATCCTCAAACCAATAAATGCCCTAAAAACCAAATTCTTTACCTTTACAGATTTTACATATTTTTGTATTTGCATTTGCTAATTTATATGTATAGAAATCAAATTCCTAATTTTTCTTATTCGATTTATGATTTTTGTAAAACGAATTTATAACTTCCATTTAATCTAAATTTTGATTCCTAACATATATTTATATAAATCAATTTCATTATCTTATTTTATTTTATTCTTAATTTGCACATTTGTGTGATTCTAACTAAAAAATAGATTCTAATTTTCAATTAGTTGTTATTGGAAAATTTAATATTTTTTATTTTACTTAGGAAATTTTCATAATCTTATTAGGAAATTTAGTATTTTGTGCATATTTGTACTTTACATGGACTCTTTCATTTAATCCAAGCCGTTATAACAACTCTTGCCTGCCTGATGGATCGTGTGCATATTTGTACTTGACATGAACTCTTTCTTCCAATCCGATCCGTTATAACTCTTATCCTCCTGATGGATATCTAGATCTTTATGTTTAATATGGGAGTTTCCTCAGAGTACCTAATTAGTATTGTTATTGATTACTATCTCTGTCCACAAATACAAGTCTTTTTTGAGTTTTCACGATCTCCAATGCAAGACTTTGATTATAGTTTTGTATCATAAATACTAGAAAAAAATATGTCAAGAAAACATTCTGCAAGAAAAATCGAGTGACATTATAGTCATGTAGTCAATTTAAGCACTTTAACATATATTAATGGTCAAAGTTTCAAAAGTTCGACCGCACAGACCCCACAGTGATCCATTTTTGTGGACGGAGGGGTATCCAACTAGCGGGGACACTGCCTAATGGTAGAGCACAAGGTTGTCGGTGGTTGAGATCATGGTTTTGTGGATGTTATGGGGATATACTCATGATCTTAGGATGATATACGATTGGCAATGGTGTTGAGGGTTTGTTCAAACACGTATTTTTGGTAAAATTCAGAAGCTGTCAGGCTGTAGGCAGTCGGACCAGCTAGGGCGGCGGTCAGACCAGCCACGGCGGCGGTCAGACCAGCTACCTCTAGCAATCAGACCAGCTAGGGCTCAGGTCAAGTGGCTGGCGGTCAGACCGGCCATAGGTGGCGGCGGTCTGACTGGCCATATAGGTGACTTTCGAGTTTGGAGCCGGGCCAAAAATAAGGGGTGTAGGCAAGAGAGAGAGGATTATTCTACACTTGGTCACATAATTTTTGGAGCATCAAGCCAAAAGTTCTATTCATTTTAAATTTTCAGAGAGGTTTTAGATTTCCAAGGAGGAAATTTGGCTAAGTCCCCATGTTGGGCAGTCAGACCGGCCATGTATGGCGGTCTGACCGGTTTTGCCCTATTCACTGGCTAGCTTGGTGGCGATGTTCATAGGTTAGGTCAATTTCATAAATTTCAGTGCACATGTGTTGTATGATGCATATTTTGACTAACGTGGGTCAAGTTACGAAGAACTTATTCCCGGAATCGATTTCTTGGTCTATTGTTGTGCAGGAGGCTTGGAGGTCAACGATGGTCAACGGTGAGGATGATCACGACTAGGCTTGGAGAGCTGAGGTACTGAATGATCGAGGATGCCGGGTGGAGTTAGTGTACTCAAGCATTGAGCAAAATGGACAAGGATGATCGAACGGGAAGTTCGGTGCGACGGGTTGCATCAAACAGCACGGGTGTAACATCCCAAATTTTGGCCTTTTCAAAAATTTATTTCAAAGATTTGGATTTTAAATTGGAGTTCCTGCTAATTCAAAGAGCCTTTTTGAAGCTTTTAAAAAATAAAAATGAATCATTTGCATTTTAATGAATTAATTAAAAGCTTAATTTGAAGTTTTAGAAAATGAAAAATATTTTAAATGATTAAAATAAACATCAATTAAATTCAAAATTATTTAATTTAATTTAATCAGTTCCAAGGATTTTTGTGGATTTTTCTAGGATTTTTTTGAATTTATTTTATTTTTGGATTTTCTTTTTCTTTCCTTTTTTCTCTCCTACCTTTCTTTCACCTCTGTGCGTTTGTGCGTTTCATTTTTTTCTGTCCGAAAACAACCAGTCAACAATAGAAGTTACATTTCTTTCCTCTTCTCTTCACCCGGATCATCAAATTCAAAACCATTTGAAGCAATGCAACCCCGTCATCACCGCGCCAATTACTCTGGGCTGTCAATGCTCTCATTCCCGCAACCATCCATCAATGTTTTACTGTTTCATTCATTTTCCAAAATGAGCCAAAATTGCCATCGGCATTCACTCACCTTCCCATCGATTTGTTTCTTGATTGAAACTATAAATTGGTACACAGTATCACTTAGACTCCCTTTGCACTCCCTCCAAGTTTAAGAATCTTCGAAGCACCGTAGACATCACATTTCTCTTTTTCCCGAACGTCGGTTCTCTCACCCGTTTTGAGCATTCTTCATTCCGGGGAGTTTTTCAATCATTTGATTGTGTCACTTTGTGTTCCCGAGCACGATGAACATTAGCCCTCAACAAATTTTTTGTTTCATGCAGCGAATTGCTCGAATTTTGTTGTTCCTTCTCCTAGGCCGAATTTGCTCCCGACGATCGATCTTCGTCCTCGGTGCGTGTTTCTTTGTGTGAACCACATCACGGCGTTCCAGAACTTCCTTATCCTTAAACCTCTCTGTAACATCCTAAGTTTTGGATTGTGTTTCAAATGTAAGAAAACGTGTAGAAATTAAAACTTTTCTTACATCTTGTATTTCATGAATGTCCTGAAAAATTCTTGTAAAAGAATTATGGAAATACAAAACCACAAGCCACTTTTGACCTAAATCTTGGCCCTTTCAAAATTTTCCTGGTTAATCTTGAGATCATCCTTTAGAAATATTTTTCCTAAGTTCTAGGGTTAATGTGTGACCTCTCTGAAAAATTTCATAATTTTTAGAAATTGTTTGAATATTTTAAGAGGTCAGTCAAACCAGTTTGACTCTGAGTCAAACCCTAGCTTAGCACCTTGCAGCATTTTTGGAGGAAATTGTACTGCATGAAAACCTCTAAATATTTTATACAAGTTCAATATAAAAGTTATCAAGCTCCTGTAAAAATTTCAAAAATTTTGGAGTTATTTTGGTACCTTAAACAATTCCCCAAAATTATGTCTCCATTCTAAACCCTAAATTCAATTCACTGTCGGGTCTGAGTCAGACTCAGGCTCGGAGGTTGAGCCGGACCACTTAACCGTACTCAGGCTTGCTCAAAGTAGTGTGTGTCGTTTCGGTCGTTGGATCTCCATCGGACGGTCCATGTTCGCAGAAACCTTCGGACCTCCCGAGAGCCACCTCAGATCTGAGTCGTTGGATATCAATCCAACGCCTACGACCTCCCCGTGCCGTCTTGGACCTCTAGAGGACCCATCCAATCCCAGTCGTTCTCTTCTAATCCTGCGGTCACGACCTCCCCAACCTCCCTCTGTTCTTCTTCCTCCTCGCGCCGTGCAAGCGTGCGCCACGGCAGGTGAGCGGGGCAGCTCTGGTCACCTTGTGGGGCCCCTCAACGGCTCCGAACCCCATTTTTTAGCACACATCAGTGTTTAGACCAGTAGCCTTTTTGTCCTCACCTGCTCCCGTCGCCTCCATTCTGCCCTCGACCAGCTTTTGGTCTTGTCTGCCATTAGGGCTCGACCTCGCACAACCGTTGACCCTCGAGCTACTTGAGGACCTCGAGCTCCTCCTCTGGCTTCCCTTTCACACTTCTCAGTCACCCCCAGCTCTCTTTTTGTGTGTTGCGCGCAAACCACCGAGAACGTTGTTTCCGCCATTATTGGACCTTGGAGCCCTCGTCGACGATGGTGCTCTAGTGGTTCTTCATTTCTTCTTTTCGTGTCGCCTACACCACCTAGTCATCTTGAGGTAGTCCCTTAACTTGAAATTGGGTTGTCTTCGCAGGAACAGCCCAGATTTGACTTTTGGACCTTGGCGGCCGGAATCATTCCTTTCTTCCCCGACTCTGGTGAGGTACACTCCTCTTCGATTCCTTGCTCATGGACCTTCCTTGGGCCTTAGCGAAGCTATTTTGACCACCCGGTGGTGTTTATTTTGTTCAGGGCCTCTTCTCAGCGTCATCGTCCTCAGTTCCGGCGTCGGTCTTCGCCGCCAGGACTTCTCCGACCTCCTTCGGACCTCCTTTGGGCCCAGGTACCTTCGCGATAGCCGCTTAGTGCTCGAGCACCTATTAGATTAGATCGTTGCAGAGTTTTTCGTCGTTTCAGTTTTTATCGTATTAACTCCTCTGCCCTTCTTTAGCTCGCCGGTGTTCTAGGCCAGCTCCGCCATCGAGAGTACCCTCAAAGTGTTTGCAATAGTATTACGAACGTTTTGCCACTTTTGGTTCGCGCCGTCGTGGCCAGGGTCGCCGTTGGCGAGCCGGCGAGCAAAGCGCGAAGTCCTGTACTGTTGTCGTAGCTTAGGCAAGTCACTGGACCCCTTAGGTGTAATCCTAGTCGTTAATGATCTCTGTGGGATAGCTCTTAGCCGTAGGATCTCCCTTTTTGCGAAATCTTAGTGCCAAGACCTCCCCCAGTTTTGATCCTGGCCGTTAAGGACCTCTCGGATTTTAATCTTGACCGATATAATCACCCCTGTGCAAAAGACCACCCCTGTGGTCATTTTTGTAAGAACCACCCTCGGGACCGCCCTTGGAGTCCTCTTTGCAAAAGACCACCCCTTGGTCTTTTGTAAAGAAAACCTCAGGACCTCCCTCCCCCACAGATCGTAACCCTTAAGACCACCCTGGGTAGATCTTGACCGTTGAAGACCTCCCGATGGAGATCTGAGTCGTTCAAGACCTCCCCTCCTTTAACCCTTATTGTTAAGGACCGTCCCGTGGGAATCTTAACCGTCCAGGACCTCCTCTGGTAGATCTTGGCCGTCAGGGACCTCCCCTCTTTCCTCCGATCTTGTCGCCCAGGACCTCCTCCGAATAGATCTTGACCGTCTAGGATCTCCCCCCTTGGAGATCCAAGCCATTCAGGACCTCCTCTTATAAGATCTTTAGCTTTAGGACCTCCCCTCAGCTCTGGACCATTAGATCTAGATACAATGGTCCAGACCTCCTCAGTGCTCTCGAAGTCCTAGCGTTCCGATCTCTTTTCGTCGTTCATTTCTAGATCTGCGGCTCTGATGGCGCGAGCGTTCGGACCTCCGACCGGAACTCTCGCTGCGAGCCGTCCATCTTTAGATCTGCGGCCCACATTCGTTGGAACATTCGGACCGCCGAGCACGTCCCTCGCGGTGGGCCGTTGGATCTAATCCAACGGTTGGGGATGTGCGGCGCTGCTCGCGTTCGTTCAGCCCTCGCGTTTGGGCCGTTCGATTCGCAATCGACGGCCCACATCTGTCCACAACGTTTTCTTTTGATAAGTTTGATTAAATTCCGGTAAGCTTTTATTTGTCAACTGAAAATAGTATTAAACTTTGAGAATTCATAACTAATTCATTTTAGCTCCTTTTTAGGTGATTCCAATTGTATTAAATTTCTGTTTAACTAACTTTAGTCTAAAAATATGTTTTGACGCTGTTCTGTACTAGAAAAGTTGTATATTGAATTAACTTGTTTCAACATTAAATATTGTTCTAGAAATTCATTTAAAACTTGAAAAATACATAAGTAATTCTCTGTAGCTCCAAATTGAGCAAACTAAAATTTGTTAAATTCCTCTGATAAGATACTTTAATATAGAATAGGTTTTGTTCATGTCTATGCCTTTGAAAAATGATATGCCCTAGTTTCAGAACTTAGAAAAATCATAAGTAATTTAATGTAACTCCAAATGAAGTAAATCCAGTTTTGCTATTCTTAGAATACCATGTTCTACCTACCATAAAAATTTCAGGTTTTGAAACTTTCTGGAAAATTGTGCCATGAGCAGTAACCGAAATCAATTTAATTTGAATTGTCTAGCTGAAAGAAATTGTTTAGGCTATAACTTTTGCATACTTAGTCCAAATTGAATGATTCTTGTTGCTAAATTCATTTAAAATCATAACCTTGCTACTGTGTAAATTTCATTACATTTGGATGACTTTGATTTTTGAGTCTCTTTCGGTGTTCTTCGTTCTTATTGAATTTTCGTGTTCTTGTGTTAGGTTCCGAAGAAATTGTTGAACCTGAGAGTGACCCTCTGTAGCAAGAACACTACTAGCAAGGAAAGCAGATGTAGTTTGATCATATTGCTCCCATTATTTTCAAAGTCTAATATGTTGTTTGCAAATTCTACGTATGCATTGCTATTTTTGTTGTTAAACTATTGTCGATTAGTTGACCCATTAGGTGCACAATCTGTAGGCAAATGTTTATCCTCTACTACTGAGCCTAGGATTATCTTGTTGTGATTTAGGGTTCGTTGGATAAGCCCTTGTCACTTGGTAGTTTACGAGTCAATGTTGCTTAGTCATGCTTAGCTACCGGTAGAATTGGGCGGTTGTCGACTTAGTCGATAACCTTGATCACACCAAAGACTTATTATGACTTTATGTTCAACCTTCGTGCTATGTTTGATTGAGGAAACTAAAACTGAAAATAAAATGTTTTAGACTTAGGCACAATGGTAAGATGGTGTGCTTTTGGGTGTGACTAGAATGGTGCCCGAGTCAACAAGGACCGAATTACTTGCGCCACCGTACTGAGCATTTTGTGTGCTAACCACACTAGAGGGAAATGAGACCTCTCTTGACTTAGTACTTTGGCGTGTGTTAGCTCCAGGTCGCAGGAGGTTGTAGGAGGAAAATGTTTGGGAGCATTGTAGTTGTCCGAAAGTTTTACCCCGAGTGGGTAGTTGTCTTTCGGCTTTACAATGTAGCGTATGGGTTTCTATCCATACGAGCGGCTCGTAGTTAATATACAATATTGAAAACATCTCATAGGACTTAGCCGTGCCGACATACCTTTGGAAGTGTGCTAAATCATGTGGCAAAAAGGCGGTCTGAAGTGTGGGTACATTGGTACACCCCTGCAGGGTTAAATCTATTCGAATAGCCTCGTCCTAGGTTATGGACACGCTCGGATACGCCCTATGAGAATTAGACTATAACATTTTCACTAAAACTTGATGGGTGGTACGAATCAGGGATTCGTGCTATGTTGTGGTGGCTATTGGGTTAGTCACCTCTAGGTTGTTATTTATGTTACTTATGGTTACCTCGCTGTTATTTCAATGATTAAAAATAGATTTGATAAATTGCTTTCAATCTATTACATTATTGCAAATAAAAATTGCTTTATGCATCCAATTAACCATATAACCATTTTCTTTGATTCAGCTCACATGTAGCTATGTATAGGCTTGTTACTCGTAAGTCTTGCGAGTACATTGTTGTACTCAACTGCATTGCTTTGTTGTTGCAGAGGAAGAAGTGGATCCCCAAGGGATCAACTTCTGTGAGTTGTGCTGCGGTGGGTGCGACTAGCATGGCGGCCCGATGGGTTGTCTTGTGTGTTATAGCTAACCGGTCGTCTTTCGTTTATAGCCATCTTATGACGCTTTTGCTTCCGCTGTTAATTATTACTTTGATGTCATTTGGCCGGTCGGCTCTTTTGTAATAACTCTATATATTGTATGTCTTTTGCTAGACTTGGTATTGTAAGTGTATGGAAATGATGCATGATTTTGTAAAGATGTATGTGTGCTGCAATTCCGGGAAACACATGTCCATCGAGGCTTAGGATATTTAATTGGTAATACTAGAACCGGTTGAAGGTTAAGTATTACGAGTTAAATACCCCGAGTCCTCACACTCTCTCAATCCATTGGATTACTCGTTGTGGATCGTCGCCGTCGTCGTTGCTCGTTTCATGCCGCCCGTCGCAGTGGAGGCATCACCTCGGACCACCTCTGGCTAATCCGACAGCACCTATGCACTTCTTGGACCAAGGCCATGCCCATGCTTCCCCCTCTTTCTTCCCAGAACCTCCGGACCACCACCTCCACCAACCGACCATGCACCGTCGCCGCCGTCATGGATTTCCAGCTAAGCCGCCTCCACCTGTGGGCATGTCGTGGCCGTGGGGTCCCATTGTGGCCAATGGCCGGCCACCTTGCCGCCTTCCTCACCGGTGCCATTGCCATGGCCGAAGCTCTGTTCATTTTGTGTTGGTTGAAGCTCTCTGTTCCTTTGATTCAAATATTTTACTTTCTTCATTTGTCACATGAGCACTTTGGCTCAGTTGGTTTGATGAGCCAAGTTAGTCCACTCGTTGCCTTAGATCTTGGCTTCAAGTCATGAGAACTCCATTGTATGGCCCCACACGTCATACACTCAAATAAAACCAAAATTCCAACCAAAAGAAGATTTCGAGGAATATTCCATTGTTTTGTTATTTTATGGAATTTCCATTCCATTCGATCTTTCGATCGCTCGTTCTCTGTCGTCCGAACTCTGAATCCAGTGATTCAAGTTTCTAAATTCATATCAAATCCTAATATTTCTTCTAGTACATATTTTATATATATTTTTTATTTTATTTGTATTTATTTATTTATTAGTGTTTCTCGTTTTGCGTGCAGAACCCGACGTCGCTGCAAAAGTTTCCAACCAACAGCAAGAACCCCATTGTTTTCTGGTTCTCAATTCTTTTCCTTGAGTTAATTATAGCTGAGCCCCATGCGTCATACACTCAATTAAAACCAAAATTCCATCCAAAAGAAGATTCCGAGGAATATTCCCTCCTTTTGTAATTTCTAGAATTTTCATTCCATTTGATCTTCCAAACGTTCGTTCTCTGTCGTCCGAACTCCGAATCCTATGATTTGAGTTTCTAAATTCATATAAAACCCTAATCTTTCTTTCAGTATATATATTTTATATTTTTGTGATTTTATTTGTATTTATTTATTTATTAGTGTTTCTCGTTTTGCGCAGAACCCGATGTCGCCGCAGGAGTTTCCAACCAGCAACAAGAACTTTCCGCCGACGTCAACGAAGGCGAACCTCCTTTGACCATTTTGTACCTATGATTTGTAAATTATGTTTTTAGTTTCAAATTATTATGCATTGCTATTTCATTTAAAATGACGAGTTTAATTTGTAGGTTGTTAGTTAAACCTAAAATTGCTAATGTCTTCCTTTGATAATTGATACCCTATACATTTGTAACCCTAACATAGTAATTCTGCAATATTGATTATCTCATTGTGGAATGGTTAAGTGTAGTAGAATTGCTTAGACTTGTTTTTCGGTCTTGATAAACTTTTGGGAGGGAAAAACCATTATTACCCTTTATGCTTTATTTGGAAAATGTATGACATTAGGTGATGTCATTATTTGAAAAATAAAATAAAATGATGGAAATCTATTTTGACTTGGGCGGTGTAACATCCCAAGTTATGTTACCAAAAATAAAATCAATAAAGTTATTATTTTATTGGATTTTCTGAAATTTAAAAGAGTTTTATTGCATTTCTTGAATTTCCTAAATTTTAAAAGTAAAAAATAAAATTAATTGTGTTTTATGAGTTTTTATTGGATTTAAAGTTGAAAAGGAAAATTTATTTAATTTATGGATTTTTTTTGGAATTTTAAAAGCTTTTTCCTAAGTATTTCAAAGCCCAAATAAATTATACGCAAAAAAAACTATATCCAAATATAAGTTGGAAATATTCTAGTTAAATCCAAAATGCCTCAGAGGATTTCTGTGAATTTTCTCATAATTTTTTGATTTAATTTTCTATTTTATAAATCTATTTTGATTTAACAGGTTTAGATAAAATGCTAAATCAATTAAAATCAGGAAATGGCTTTCAGGCCGAAACCCTAGCTCAGCCCAACCCCTTTTTCATGCGCACCGCCCAGTCGGCCCAGCTCCTCCCGCGCATTCTCACTCTAATGTGTTTCAGCCGTTGGATCAAAATTGGACGACCCGATCTAGTTGAAGTTTCGAAGGTCCGAACGTCCCAAGCCCTTTGAACCATCCGATCTAAAATGAACGGCTCGGTTGTGATTACACGTTCGGACGGTCCGAACATTCCTAATCGTTGTGGACCATCCGATCTAAATAGAACGGCCCAAACGTCACCCTCTATTCTTCGTCAGTTCGATCGTCCCTCTCTCTCCCTCCATCTCACTAACAGTGGGCCTTACCACCTTCGTCTCCACCATGTCGTCCACCTCGCGCTCAAGCCGCAACCGCCATGACTCCTTCTCGAAGCTCTTCAACGGCTACGCCTTCTTTCCCCATTCTCCGCGCGTATGTGCGCAACACCTTCCCCTTATCTCGTCACATACACTCCTCCCTTATCCCCTCATCTCCACGTCCGGTACGCCCACGTTCACAACCTCCGCCGTGATGTTCGCGCACATGATCTCATCCATGGCCACCCCTCGACCCCTATAAAAGGGATCTCCGGGAGCGCCTCTCACTACTCATCCCAACGCTCCAAACTCCAAAGCATGTCCTCTCTTCCTTCGCCTGAATTTCGAGTTTTCTCGCCGACCAGTAGAGCTCCTTGTTTCTTCGTTTCCAACGCTGGCAAAGGGTCATCAACAACAACGACCCCGCCCTCAGCACCGCCTCAATGTCGTCTACCCTGTACGCGCACTGACTTCATCGGAGAACCACGGGAGCACCACTTCGCCGGAGACCTAGAACTACCGCCGCTAAAACTCATCATTGACGACCAAAACGCCGCGCCTCCTCACATCTTTGGTGAGCATTATGATCAGCATCGTCCCCTCTCTTTTGCGATCACTCACACTCCTCGCCGTGGCGTAGAACGCCGGCGAGCCCCTCACTGGAGCTCCTCCACTGTCGGGTCTTCGTGGCACGTCTACTTAGGTGCCATGTCAGCACCACATCAGTGCTAAAGCCTACGTGGCTACCAACGTGGCAGCCATGCAAGCCTCCGCGTCAACACCGAGTGCCACCTCAACCTCAGCCCAAGATCCAAAAGCCAGGTGGACTTGGTCCACGTGAGTCGAGTCTCTGACTCGTGGGTCCCACCTATCATATTGATTCCTTTTTGGCTGAAATCTCCTTGATGATGTCAGCCGACGCAGTTAATCCTTTTCCAATAGAAAAATAAATCCAGTAAACCCATAAATATGTTTTTATCAATTTATGTGATTTCAATCTTCCAAAGCCCATATCTTTTGCATCCAACTCCGATTGAGTCAATTCAAATTTCTAAATTTTTCTAAATTCAATATTTAGCTATCTAAATCAAAATTATTTAATTTGGAGTTCATTTAAATTTTGTTTGAATTTGGCTTATTTTCGCATATAGATTTCGATGTCATTTGAGAGCAACTAATTGAGCAAGGCAAGTTATACCTTTGACCATGTTGATCCTATTATTTAAAATTATTTAAATTCTGTTTAAAATTATTATTGTATGCTTATTTCTATTCAATTTAATTTAAATACCTGTTTTTAAGTTATAGTTGTGCCTAAATCCTTTGTACTACCAACTTTGACATTGAATCAAACATACCTTGATACCTTAGATGAAAATCTAGTTTATGCAATAGTATAGACTAGAATATTTTGGGAAAAATTATGCTTAGTCATGCTTAGACCAAAAAATATTTGATTTGGGAATTTTCAACCAAAAGTTAAATGTTGTTTAAATTGTATCCATAGCATTGGTGTGCCATGGAAGTTTGAAAATTATTTTGGAAAATGAAATAAAATCAAAAACTAGTTTGGACTTGGGCGAATTGGACCGTTGGTGGGTGTAGGTTTATACACAGGCTCAATTCAGCGAATGTTTTGAGGCCCAAGGATTGTTTTGAAAGTTGCCCAGTTAATTAAGGACCGTTCTGCAAGGTGCAGATTGTTAAGCCCTTCCGTACTACCACAAGTCTAGTATGGGATAGACCTGACTAACTAATTTGTAACGTTCCAATGTGGTCGTGCCATCCGGTTGTGTGAGTGTCAGAATGACTTACTTTTTATGTAATCCCACATGGCATAAGAGGGGGCTTAAGTCCGACATATGGTTTAATCGAAAGGAAGCGAAACCTTAGCGGGCGGGACTACATTGGAATGATGCATTGTAAAGGTCTTGTGATAATCACTTAGTCGCACACCTACGGAAGTGTGTGAGCGGACAGTACATATTGATTATCTCTTGTGGGTAAAGTTGTACAAACTCTGCAGAGTGTAAAACTATTCGAATAGCCGTGTCCACGGTCAGGGACATGATGAGCAAAGCCTTTCGTGGATTAGACTTTGGTTTTGTTTTCATAATGTTTTGTAAAACAGTTTATGACATGGATGGTTGCCCATGAGAAAAACCTATGGGTTGAAGCCCCGGGTTGGTGCCCGTGTTTGAGTTAGTGTTAGGTTGGTGCCTACACTAGCTTTATTATTTCAATTAAAACTCAATTTTAGATATTATAAAACTTGAGCTTTTGAATTTAGTATTGTATTTAAAATGTCAAATATTGCTTTTGCACAAATAACCTTATAAGCCTGCCTTTGATAATACCCATGCATCCATTAACTCTATTATTGGGTGTAACTTGTGAGCACGGTAGTTGTGCTCATACTTGCTTTATGCAAACAATTTCGGAGGAGAAGGACTTTGCTACCGGTGTGGATCTCGATGACTAGGTCGCTATCCTAGTCGATTGCCTGTGGCAGATCAGCTGGACTCCACTACCTCTTCTTCGTCTTTCACTGTGTTCTTTATTATTGGCTCGTAAGCCTTTCTTGTAATCAACTCTGTTTATTAATAAAGTTATACGAATTATGGATGTTACCACATTTGTTTACTGTGTGAACTAGCTACTGATTATGAAACTAGTTCAGAAATACACAGAGAATTTGGGGGTGTTACTCCCGGGTCCGATGGACGACTACGACTACTTCACCCGTGGCTTTGACAAAGGTTACTCGGAGTACTAGGTTGCGCTCCCCAGTCGAATGCCGGTGGGTGATTTGATGGGCCACCACTCGGAGTTTATCATTTGTTGTTTCCGCTACAATAAGACTCAATGTGTTTTGACCTCTTTTTGTAATAAGTGGCCATAAGGCCGGTACTCAGTTGTTTATTAATGTCATTTCATAATTCGAACTTTGTGGATATCATGGGGATATGCTCACGATCTTAGGATGATGATACAATTGACAATGGCGTTGAAGATTTGTCGAAACACTTGTTTTCAGGCAAAGTCAGGTTTATCGGTAGTACCGCAAGTGTTGAAGCGGTATTACCGCAGAGCGGTATGACTGCAAGTGAAATAGCGGTACTACCGCAGGTCATGCGTCCGAACGAGTGGTTCGATCGGACGGTCTAAACAGTGGTCCGAACGTTCTCAAAGCCGATCGGACGATCCTAGCGAGTGGTCCGAACGTTCGGAAATTGGTTTGACCGCAAGTTGTTGGTATTACTACCGCAGCATGGTATGACCGCAAGTGAGAAGCGGTACTATCGCAGGTCAGTAGTACCGAAATGTATATGGTGGTACGTAAATTCTAGAAAAGGCATTTTTGGGACTTTTGATCTTTCTTGAGAATCGGTAATACCGCAATTGTGAAGCGGTAAGTACCGTTGCTTACATGGCGGTATGACCGATTTTGTTCTGAGTGTCAGCCAGCATGGTGGCAATGGTTGTAAGTTAGGTCAAGTTCATGATTTTCAGTGCATATGTGTTGCATGATGCATGTTTTGACTAATGTGGGTCAAGTTGCGAAGAACTTGTTCCTGGAATCGATTTCTTGGTCTATTATTGTGCAGGAAGCTTAGAGGTCAACGACGATCAACGACGAGGATGATCGGGACTAGGCTTGGAGAGCTGAGGTCCAGGACGATCGAGGATACTGGGTGGAGTGAGTGGACTCAAGCATAGCGCAAAATGGACAAGGATGACCGAATGGGAGGTTCGGTGCGACGGGTTGCATCAAGCGGCACGGGGTCGGTGCAAGTGCCATGGTGGTTTCGGTGGGAGTCGTATGGGAGAAACTTGCCAACATGATAAGAGCCATGATCAACCTACACGTGGTGTTAGAACCCGGGATTAATATCCCAGATCCTCTGTGCATTTCTGAACTAGTCCCATGATCAGTAGCTAGTTCACACAGTAAACAATTATGGTAACAAAATCATATCCCAATTTTATTAATAAACAACAGAGTTGATTACAAAGGAGGCTTACAGGCCCATAATAAAATAAACACAGCGGAAGACGAAGATGTAGTAGGGTCCAGTTAATCTGCCACAGGCAATCGACTGGGGTAGCGGCCTAGTCGTCGAGATCCACATCGGTAGCGAAGTCCTTCTCCTCTGAAATTTTGTTTGCATAAAGCAAGTATGAGCACAACTTCCGTGCTCGCAAGTTACACCCGTCAAATAACAGAATGACATGCATATATGGGTGTAACAAAGGATGGCATAATGGTTGATTTGCATAAAGCAACATTTTCTTTAAATACTTGTACTAAGTTCTAAAGCAGTTATTTTATAACTACAAATCATTTTGTAAATTCTCAGATTTATAGTCAGATAACATTCACATATGAATGGTGAAGGATACCCTCCTATCACATGGCTTCCTGCCCAAATCCCATTTGGATAAACCAGTTTTGAAGAAGTCTTTTTCAAACAAAACCAAAGTCTAACTTTGAGCAGTTCTGCTAGCATGTCCATGACCGTGGACACGGCTATTCGAATAGTTTTACACTCTGCAGAGGTGGTACAGCTTTACCCACAAGACACGACTTCTCCAGTTTGTTCGGCATCTGTCGATACCACCGCTCACTATCTTAGGTAAGCAGTCTAGAGCATGTGTCAAGGCCTTTACAATGCGCCATCCTTCCGCAGTCTTCCCTCTCTAAGGTTTCGTCACCCCCTTTGGAATGAAAACCTCCGGTTCGGGCCCCCTCTTGAGCCAGATGGGACAACATAGTCATGAAAGACAACCCATCGAAACAGTTGGATCGACCGCGATGGAACTTTGCAAATTAGTCGGCCAGGTCCTACTCCCCATACTGAGGACATGTGGTGGTACGGTATGGCTTAGCATCATACACTCGAAGACCGGTCCTTAACTGACTTGGGCAACTTTTCAACAAAACCCATGGGCCTCAACCATACCCGATTGAGCCCGTGCATGAACATGCACCCACCAAACATCCATTATGCCCAAGTCCAAACCCATTTTTGTTTTATTTTCCAGGTAAAGGTATTTTATAAACCTTTTATGGTAAAACAATACCATAGATCCAATTGAATTCAAATTTGAAATATTTGGCTAAAAACTTCCCAAATACAAGATTTGATCTAGGCGTTGGCTAGGCATTTAATTATTTTCAATATTATTTTATCTAATGGTGACAAGGAAATTATAATCAATATTCAAATTGGCTATACACAAGGAATTGGAATAACTAAGTATTTAAAACAGGGGATTAAAATAACTGGATAAAAATTATGCATGCAATAGTAACTTAAAAATAGAATTAAATAAATTTAAAATAATAGGATCGATATGATCAAGGGTATAACTTGCCTTGCTTGATTACTCGATGCTCTCAAACGGTGTTGAAATCCGGTCGTCCGGAGTCGTCGAAATCTATACGCGTAAACGATCCGAATTCAAATAGTACTCAAATAAAATACCAATAAAATCCAAAATAAATACTGGGAGGAAGGTATTAATTTTATATGAATTTACGAATTTGAATCGACAGAATCGGAGTTCGTATGAGGGAGAACGAAATTGTAGAAAATGAGATACATGCATAAAACACTATGCTGCATGGCACTGTAGCTTGCATGCACGTGAACAGTAGCTCACAATGAAAAGTTCATGGAGAAATGGCGATGCCGGGCGAGAGGAAAGGATAGATGGCCGGTGAACCACAAAAATGGAATCCCGGGAGCAAGACGGACCCACTGGTGGTGGTCGCGTCGTCGGCGAAGGTCCGGTGTGGCGGCGGCGACGTGAAAAATAGTGTCGGATGAATAGTAGCACCGATGAGCCGGGGTATTTTGGAGGAACGGAAGGGAGCATCGCGTAGAACGTTGCGAGGCGAAGCCAATGGTGTGGACGATGTCATCGAGGAATCAAAAACGGCACCGAAAATGACGATAGAAGGTGGTTCAGTCGCTCGCGGAAAACTTTTGCTCGAGTCGAGATAGTGGGGCGAATTCCAGGGATATA
The DNA here is from genome assembly GCA_036346255.1 of Ampelocalamus luodianensis. Taxonomy (NCBI): domain Eukaryota; kingdom Viridiplantae; phylum Streptophyta; class Magnoliopsida; order Poales; family Poaceae; genus Ampelocalamus; species Ampelocalamus luodianensis. The sequence goes on from CM070628.1 coordinate 54,462,496, forward strand.
AAGAAGAAGCCGAGGGGCACGCCGCGACACGGTCGGCTCGGTAAATGACTGACCGAGGAGAGAGAACGGAGGAGAGATAATTAATGGATCAAATAAATGACAGAAACTAAATAAAATCTAAAAAATACGAAATAAATACTGTAAATATTAGATGAATTTAGATGAATTTAAGAAGAAGAATCAACGGATTTGGAGCTTGTATGAGAGAGAACGAATTTTTGACATGAATAAAATGGACATGTACAAATGAGGAGGCAGACTAGATAATTATTTATTGTACAATTATTTACTGTAGATTGTCTACTTGTTCGGCCGAACAGCAAGCGTTCATGAAAAATGGTGGTGTCGCCGGGAGAGAAAAGGGAAAGGTGGTCGGCGAATGGTATAAATGGGTTGCTCACCTTGCAACGAGGCAGTAGGAGGTGACGGTGCGGCGAGGGGCGGTCGGTGGTGGCGGCGGCGACCTCAACCGTGCACGGTGGTGAACGGGGCGGCGGTGCTCCGGCGAGATTTTGGCGAAGAGGGAAGTTGCACCGCGTAGATCACGACATCGCGAAGCCGACGGTGGTGACGAGGGTGGTCGAGACCCACCGGAGGCGACGCTAGAGGCGAAGGACGGCGATCGGCTGGTGGTAGAAAAATGGCTATTGCGGGCTGGAGAGGGGAGGAGAGGGCTTGAGGTTTCAGGGGTGGAATGAGGTTGAGATGGGGCACCCGGTGCTCCCTTTTATAGGTCCGGAGAGGAGTCGAGGAGGAAGAACCGCGTGCGAGGTTAACGGCCGGTCATGGCACGATTGGCGGGATTGAATTGATTAGGGAAAGGTTTAATGGCCGGTAATGGGGAAGGTGTGATGAGGGGGATTGATTGCCGCAAATTTCGTGAAGAATGGTGGAGAAAATCTTGGGTTTGATGAGCTTCAAAGGCCTCCAATGGTGCTGCCATGAGTGCACACAAAAAAACAACAGAGAGCAAAAACGTTTCGTGGGGAAGATGAATAGGAGAGAGAAAGGGGGGAATAAAAGGAATTAAAGAAGGCTTCTATAGACTACAAGCAAATAGGAAAGATGGTGGCTCATACAAAGTTAAGCGTGCAGGTCTCCTCCCCACTATGGGGATGGGTGACCGAATGGGAATCTCATTTTTTAAAAAATTATTTTTTTTATTTAATTCAGATTAAACAACAAATCAAATGGATTTTTAGAACATAGCAAATAGAGTCCAAAAATTTTAGAAAAATTCACAGAAATTCCTAGAGGCATTTTGGACTTAATTAAAATAGTTCCAACTTAAAGTTGGCTATAGTTTTTGTAAATAAATTACTTTAGCTTTGAAATATTTAGGAAAAAGCTTTTAAAACTCAGAAAATTCCAGAAAATAATTAAATTTTTATTTTTCAAATCAAGCCAAATAAAACTTCAAGAACTTCAAATAAATTTTACTTTTGACTTTTAAAACTCCAGAAATTCAAATAAGGCAATTAAACTCTGGCAAATTTTCAGAAAAACAGCAAAATAATAATTTTATTTATTTTATTTTGGTAACAGCACTTTGGGATGTTACACGTGGCGAAGCTTGCGATTGCTTCATGAAGATTGGACTCGATCTTTGGAGAAGGATCGAGAATGGGTATTTCGGTAATTTCACCAAAATACTACCTTGATGGCTTTTGGCTAAACCGCGGCGCAAGACGGCGCAAGGAGAAGTGGTTTAGGTCAATTGAAGATGATGACGGCGCTTTGAGAAACGTGCGAGAGTTAGACCCGTTTGTGTGTGGGCTTAACCGGTGCCTATTAGGGTTTTCTTTATAGAAGCTAGCCTCTACTATATATAGGGCAGGGTGCTGGTTGTGCACCCCCAAAAAAAAACCCTTGTTTTTGAGAAACCCTAGTTTGTGTTTACAGAGAAGAGAGGAAAGTGGAGAGGTAAGAGTTCTAGAGAGTTGAATTGATTGTGTACTCAAGTATTGAGCTTTTGTCCTCTATGATGGAGTGGCTGTAAACCAACTTCAATCTCTAATCAATCCAAGCAAGATTCATCAAGATGACTCTCTTATTGTTCTTGTTCTTTCTTTGGTGATTTTGGGTTTTTGATGATCCCTTGGTTTTCTTTTGGTTCCTTATGATGACCTTGCTTGCTGTGACATGAGGGAGTGCATCTAGGATCATCTTGATCATCTTTTACCTACGAGCAAGTTTTTGGATCCAAGTTTGATTTTGGCTCTGTTTTGGAACAACCTTCATTCAAAAGAAAAAAAAGGTCAGAACTTTGGCAATGATCTACACGATCTTTGATTGTAATAGGTTTCTGATATCCTAGAGAAGGTATGGTTCAAGTTTCATGAAGTTTGGAGTTGTGGATCAAAAGTTGTGCTAATTTTGGATTTCATTTTCAGGCTGTTTTTTCTATTCATCGTCTGATTTTACTGTTCATCCGGTAGTACCGCCACCGTTTGCTGGTACTACTAGTATTGTTCATTAGCACTGTTCATAGGCGTTGTTCATTGTCGCTTTTTTGTGTTTTTTGTTGCGTGCTTCGAGGTTTTGATTGGATTCAAAACAAGACTTCTGCTATGCTTGAATATTGATCTTCATAGTTTTTATAGCTATTGGAGTGAAAATTAAGTTGAATCCTATTAAGGTGAAAAATTAGGCTGAGCTCCTATTCACCCCCCTCTAGTCGCCGTTTTGATCCAACAAACTTGTTATCAACGATGTTTCCACTATGTGCACTAGCTACTGATAATGGAACTGGTGTAGAAATACACAGGGGGTTTAGATTCAGAAATTCGGTCTCGACAACGGGGGTCGGTGTAAGTGCCATGGTAGTTTCGGTGGAAGCCAAATAGGAGAGACTTGCTGACTTAAGGAAAGTCGTTGATCAACCTACACGTGGCAAAGTATGGGATTGCTTCATGAAGATTGCACTCGGTCTTTGGAGAAAGATCGAGAAGGGGTATTTTGGTAACTTCACCAAAATACCGCCTTGGTGGTCTTTGGCTAAACCGCGGCACAAGATGGCATAAGGACAGACGGTTTAGGTCAAATGAAGATAAAGATAATGAAGAAACGGATTCGGGAAGCCCGGTTTATCATCTGCTTTGAAAAAGCATACGTGAGTGTAGACCTGTTTGTGTGTAGACCTGTTTGTGTGTAGGCTTAACGGGTGTCCGTTAGGGTTTATTCTCTCAGCCTAGACTCCACTATAAAAGGGAATGTCCAGATGTGGAGTTCTCAAGTCCTTCCAAGAGAAAAACCCTAATTTGTGTTTTAGGGATTTTGGAGTAGTTGAGGCTAGGGTTTGTAGGAGATGAATTGATTGTATGCTCAAGTGTTGAGCTTTTATCTTTCATGGTGGAGTGGCTATAAACTAACTTCTATCTCAAATAAATCCAAGCAAGATTCCTTCAAGATAAGTCTCTTCTTATTCTTACTCTCTCTTTTGTGACTTTTGGGCTTTTGGTGATCCGTTGGCTTTCCTTTATTTTTTTGCTAGGATCTTGCTTGTTGTGATATGTGGGAATGCATCTAGGATTATCTTGGTCATCTCTTACCCACGAGCAAGTTCTAGAATCAAAATTTGATTTTCCAAGGTTCTTATGCCCTCCTTCCCTCATCTATGAGATTCATGAAACCTTGGCTTTGATCTTCTCGATCGTCGATTGGAATGGATTCCTGCCCTTCTTGATGAGCTATGGTTGAAATTTGAGGGGATTTGGATCACCGAATCAAAAAGTTGAGCCGATTTGTGATTTTGAGTTCGTGTTGATTTCATTGTTCATCGGGCTGGAGGTCAGACCGCCCTTGGTGAGAGGTCTGATTGCTAGGCCAAAGGTCAGACCGCCAAACCTGAGAGGTTTGACTGCTCAACTCATTTTGTTTTGAGTTTTTAGTGATTTTGGTCGTTGTGCTTCAGGGTTTTGATTGGATTCAATATAAGACTTCCATTATGCTTGTATATTGACTTTCATAGCTTTTATAGCTATTGCAATGAAAATTGAGCTGAATCCGATCAAAATGAAAAGGAGGTAGTGCTCCTATTCAAACCCCCCCTCCTCTGTAGGGAAACGGGTAGGCTACACTAGCGCAAATTAAAAAATTCTACCCGTAAACCAAAATCACTGCAGTTATAGATCACGGTCTTACCCCTTGACGCGCAGGTGCGGAAGTTGTTGCGGCACGTCGGGCAGTGTAGTCGTACTAAGTTGATGCAGCACGTTGGGGCAGAGTAGTCGTACTACTTCCTTGTCCTCGTCGTGGCGCCCCACGCATGACTCCTCTTTGCGGTTCGTCCCAACGCCACGATGCGGTGCCTTCAAAGGTATCCACACGCATAGAGGAAGCGACGCACGCGGACTACTAGATCCGCGGCGACTAGGGCGTGGGAGGGTGGCGGCCGTGGTTTGAGGATGTCACGAAAAACTCATCCTCCAACCAGTGCGCCCTTGCCCTCCTTTTATAGACGTCCTTATAATGAGCTTCTACGAATAGAGGCCCATTAGGACTCAATGCCCAGTCTAATTTGGATCCAATCCAAATTAGGCTTCAGCCCCTTAAGTGTGTGACCCTATGGTTCACGTATGTTTAGACATGACGCAAGTACACATACTTGGTCAATGGTTGGTAGCGGCCTATAGCAAGACGTGCCAACTCCTAAACGCACGTAAATATCATATCGGACGAACCATCACAACGTTATGTACATGCCAATCCCTTTGCCTCACGATATTCGGTCGAGCTCCAAGCTGAACACTCTTTCTCGATCCTGTGATTCGGAATCCCTTACTAGGTTAACTCTTAACCTTAAGTAGCATGGCCATGCATTTCGGATCCGATCACCGAGGCCCAGAGATATCTCTCTCGGTAGAGAGGGCAAATCCCATCTCGATCGACCATGCCTCGCAGCATGCTTCATGACAAACCCGAAAGCTACCTTTATAACTACCCAGTTACGGAGTAGCATTTGATAGCCCCTAAGTAGGTCGATTCACATCTCAAGTACATGCGACAATCTCAGGTCTAAGGACAAGGCGTACACATTGTGTAGAGAAAACCATAAGAATAATTACTATGTCTCATGTTGGGTCGGTCCAACCCCATGTTCTAAACATGTGTCCACATTATTGGTTTGACATCTCCATATCTATGATCTGTGAAACATGGTCATCAACCGATACATGTGCTAATCCATCATTCACGTGTGTCCTCACATGAACTCCGACTAGGGATAACTTTAGAATAACCATACAAGTAAAGAGTGTCACAAACAAGTCACATACTTGTTAATCAACACAAAAGTAATATTCAAGGAATATTTATTAAATCATGGATACAACAAAATATCATCATCAATATGATTGCCTCTAGGGCATATCTCCAACATCTCCCCTCTAGTCGCCGTTTCGGTACAACAGGGTTCAAGTCCCCACTTTCATTCTTTAAATCAAAGTTTGGCAGTTCTCATTTTTTTTTAAACCATCCAATTGGCGTTGGCATGGGAGTGAATCATGTTTTATAATTTTCTTATCAAAATGTGATTTTGTATGCTTTCTAAAATGACATATATTTAGAAACCAAGGGAGGGAGGGGCGCCAGGTGCACATGGGACAAATTCCCAAAAAGAAAAATCCAAAATGAAACCTAGTTAATGTAACTTCAAGTCTTCAACCCTACCATTTAGCACAAAAATAGGGATGCCACACTAACGGGACTAGTCACCAGTTTGAGAAAAAAAGAAGAACAATAGGGGACGAGACAGCTCAAACAAGTCAAACAACCTGCGCTTTTTTTATTCAGAAAAATAGGACAAAAGGAGTTAAAGATCGAAGTGTTAATGGATGTGCAATCCACAAACAAGGTTGAATGGCGTGCAAAGATGCTTTCCCGCTAGAAAAATGCAACCTGCGGGAGCAGAACTACAAATCCATTCCTTCCTAGACAGAAAAAAAATTGTACAGAATCTGGTCCATAACTCCATTAATATACACTAGTTCTATCATATGATATGTATTTTTTCACAAATCTCAAAGCGTGACATGCTAACTTTCAGTATTCAATTCGTGAAAATTCACATGAGTGATTTATAGGGCTATGCGTTTTAAGATTCGTGAAAAGACACGTATCATATGATGTAGTTGATCTACATTAATGGAAATGTGGACTAGATCCTATGGGAAGAGTCGGAGAAGGAAGTAGTACACCACAGGAAGAAGCGAACACACTACGGGCGTGTGGCGGTTCACGCAGCCATCGAATTAATCCGACCGCGCACACCAACGCATGCCCGCCATTGCACTTCGCTCACTTGATTGGGGCAATGGCGGGATGCTCTGCACGTTTCTGAAGTAGTCGGTCGGATCCACCGCCCCCTTCACAGCCGCGAGCCTCTTGAAGTTACCCATGAAGTACTTCTCACCCCAAACCTTACCTCTGTCGAACGAACTGACGTCGTTCACCACCACGTTCTCGCCGATGTCCAGGTCCTGGTAGTTGACGTACGCCTCCCTCGGGTTCTTGCTCACGTACTGCCCCATGAAGTTGTAGAAGTTGCCGATCCAGCTCGTCGCCGCCGTGCCGTCGCCCTGCCAGAACGTGATGTACTGGATGTTGTACAGCACGCCGCTCCTGTGCGGGTACGGCGTCTCCGCGGCGGGAATGCTGCTCAAGAACCCGCCGTGGTGCTCCAGGATGCTGAGCCCGGCGCCGTTCATCGTGAACCAGGAGAAGATGTTCTTCCACACGCCCTTGGAGATGGCGCGCCGGACGTAGTCGGAGTTGTTCTTGGTGAATACGCTCAGGCTGGTGCCCCGATTCAGGAGCGCCTCCACCGGTGTGTCGGTGTTGCCGAAGTTGATGAAGGCCGCGGACTGGAGCCAGCTCATCTCCCGGCAGTCAGCGCCTCGTCATGCCGAGCTCCGGGAACAGGTTGCCCATCGTCGGCACGAGCGTGCTGCACGTGCCGAGGTACAGGGACTGGAACAGGGCTTGCTGGCCCTGCACGACCACCCTTATGGTGAGGTCGCTGGGGAGGGATGGCACGAGATCTTGCCATTTGGTCAGGATGTCGATGGCGCCCTGGTCAACCGTCTTTGCGATGTTGAACACTGTCACTGTCGGTGGGACCGCCACGAGCTGGACCTTCCATGACAACACGATGCCGAAGCTCTCGCCGCCGCCGCCGCCTCGGATGGCCCAGAAGAGGTCCTCCCCCATACCGGCCCTGTCGACGAGGTCGCTGTTGGCGTTGACCAGCTTGGCGTCGAGGACATTGTCGACGGAGAGGCCGTACTTGCGCATCATCATGCCGATGCCGCCGCCGATGAAGTGGTCGCCCACGCCGATGGTCGGGCACACGCCGGCCGGGAACGCGACCTGTGAGTTGTTCTTCGCGATGGCGTAGTAGAGCTCCCCGATCGTCGCGCCGGACTCAACCCAAGCCGTGGACCCCCACTGGTTGACGCTCACGGCGCGGAGGTTGGCGAGGTCGACCACCCCGAACACCTCGGGGCGCTCCGACCGGTACGACAGGCCCTCGTAGTCGTGCCCGCCGCTGCGCACGCGGAGGCGCACGCCCTGCATGCGGCCGCAGAGCACGGCTGCCTGGACGTGGGAGGCGTCGGTCGGCGTGATGATGCAGAGCGGCCTCGCCGTGGTGTTCGTGAAGAACTTTGGGTTTCGGATGGAGGAGACCAGCACGTTGGTGAAGTTGCTCGAGCTCTGCGTGTAGATGAGCTCGCTAGGTATCTTCTGCCACAGGCATTGCAGGAATTCATCGGAGGAAGCTAGTGAAGGAATGGAGATCAGGTAACAAGAGAAGAAGCTAACGATGAGTGCTAGTGCTAAGCTTCTGAGCATAGCCATGATCTTTTGCTTCTTGCAGTGACAGAACAGTGCTTAAAATTACTTGGCCTGATGAGCTCTCCTTATATAGTGGAGTATAGTTGATCTGTTCATGTGTGGCGTGGAAGTTTTTGCAGCTGTGACTTGTGAGTTTATGGCCTGTGACTTTGGGACGCGTGCCGATTAGTTAGCCCAACGATTCGGACGGTAGGAGGAATATTCGACGTGACATCATGGATTGGATGGGCAAAGTCCATGGTAAAGTTACGTGGGGGGCTCGTCCCTGAAATATATGGACATGAAAAGCGGTATATGCATGGTTTGTCCAAGCCGTCGGATCTTCAGATTTGTGTCATGTGAGCATTATCTGTCGCACGGCGAGGGTCGGTACTAATGAGGTTTGATCTAGAGATCTGATTTACAACTAAACTAAGAGCCAATGGAATTACTATACTATATAGGTGTGTGCTGTGATACTGCTACACTGTCAAACCATTTAAGTCGCGTCTCCCAGGGAATTCTGTGACCGTGTGCGTTCACGAAGCTAGCATGCACGGAGATGCTCATTGCACAACAGTTATGAGGTTTTAGAAGGCGATGAAGTCCAAGTTTTCTAACTTCGATTAATACTCCCTCTAGTTCACAACAACAAATCGCTTTGGATATTTACATGATTTCTAAAATGCAACTTTAACCACTAACTACTATTGTACTCCCTTTATTCAAGAATGTATGGCATTTTAGACATCGATACGGTCTCCAATATCCAACTTGGATCATTACTATTCATATGGTTATGTTAGTAAAAAATCACAAAATTATTATATTATGAAAAAAATATCACGAGAAATATAATGTTACTATTCTATCATGACCAATCTAAATAGTTATTCATATATTATTAGTCAAAGTTTGACAGCAAAACGTCATACATTTTTTTTAAACGGATGGAGTAATATATTTGCAAAACCCAGTAAACTATAATATTATGAAAGTATTTTTCGAGAAGAATCTACACATATGATTTTTTATGTATCTAATCTAAATATTTAAAAAGATATCGATAACCAAAATTTCTAAAGATTGACTGTATGCATTCCAAAACGACTTATTTTTTTGAACTGGATGGAGTAATATATGAAAACTATTTAGATTGGTCATGAGAGAATAGTATCATTAGATTTTTCATGATAAATACTTTCATAATATAGTAATTTTGTAAATTTTTTTACTAACATAATCATATGAAAAGTAATAGTCAAAGTTGAATATTAGAGACCATGCTGATGTCCAAAACGTCATATATTCTTGAACAGAGAGAGTACTACGTACAATACAGGATGATTATGTAAAGTATTGGTAGTCACTTGCACTGGTTTGGACCAAAAGAGCCGAGGGAATATTTTCCAAACATATGAGGCAAACGCGCAAAATTCCAATCGACATGCAATGGTTAACATGTGGCTTTCTTGGGCAAGCTGCCCATTTGTCCACTGCGAATTTTCGATCCGAACAAATGAAACCCATCTGTTAAAAGACAAATGATCGGCGGCAGCAACGACACCTCGAAATGGAGATGGCGTACATGGGCAATATGGCCTTAAGAAAGAAACTTCTATAATCTTAAAAAAAAAAACTTCTATATACTTTTTATATTATGGCATGTATGCAGTTTATATCTAGGTACATTCACTTGCTAGCATGTTTTAAGTAAACTAGGGGAAGGATCTAGGAAGAAAGCTATGTGTACCTGAACCTGGTGCGTAGGGGAGACGGCCGATCTGGCGGTGGCGGCGGCGATGGGAGCAACCATGGACGGTGGCAACACAAGAGGGAGGCGTGGAGGAGGCCGAGAGGTGAGAAGAGACACCAGTAGTTAGCGGCTAGTACTGATGGGGAGAGCGAGATGGGTGGGAGTGGAGTTGCGGGTGTTTTATTTACCAGGGGTGGCGGTGGCGCCTGTGTGGAGCCATAGAGGGGAGCAAGCGTGAGGGGAGGAGGCGAGCGTGGGGGAGGAGAGGGAGGAGCTGTGGGCAAGCGGAGCGGTTGTGGCGGCGCCTAGGTCAGTCCAGCACACGGGAGGGAACCCTAGGGTTAAGGGTGTGGAGGTGGGGCAGGCAGATCTGGGTCGTCTGTGGAAAAACCTCGATCCAATGGCTCTGCACCTGCCCTATGCTGGCCGTACGATCGCGATCCGACGGGTGATGTCTGCCGAAACGGGACCTCGACACAATTATGAGAAATGCAAGGCTTTTTTTTGTGCAAAAACGATGACGTGGGAGCTGAGCTTTAGATAAGGGAGAGATATACTCATCAGGCCTCTAGGATGTGATTTTAGTCCTCTCTTGCTAGTAAAGCCAAGCATGGGAGATCAAGTAGAAGTGTAGTGTCGGCATTCACCTAGGGAATTATGTAAAATAGTGTCCATTGTGCTACATACGTAGAACAGTGTCGCAACTTGCAAGTGTTGCATCTATATATATATTTTTTTAAAATTACAAGATAGACACATAAGTACACTATAAGCGAGTGCAACCATAGCACACGTATATAAATTGCGAAGATCATATATAAATTCATGATCTCAGAGCGCGTGTACATCCCTATGCATAGATGCGTAAATATGGGTACTAGATTTGAACCTTCGGTGAAAAGAAAACCGAGAAGAGTGCGTAGCCTACTGTGCAACACAACGCGCGGCGCGGAGCGACTAGAGAGCGTTTCGGGCGAATAAGTGGCTGGGCCCAGGATGAAGTGGCCAACGGTTGGGCGGCACGCCAGAATGGCCTATGTCTATCTGGATGCATTGGTAGGTGGTTTTGGCCCTAACGAAAACTCGGTTGTTCTCACAAGGAAAAATGCATCGGAGAAATTTTTTTGATTTTAAATTAATTATTATAATTATTAAATTTGTATAGAGATTGATGTGTCATATGATTGAATATTGGTCCAATAGTTCCAATCAGTCAGTTCTCTTCCATAGGTTCTACAAGCCAGAAGAAGTCAACACAACAAGAAACCAATACAATTAGTAGCTATCCTGCACGACACGTTACAACCATATTAGCTCCTCAGATTAATGAACTTGACCAATCGATCACTTCCTCGGGACAAGTGGCGGCACGCTCTGCTCGTTCCGGAAGTAGTCGCCGGCATCCACCTTCCCCTTGGTGATCGCGAGCCTCTTGAAGTTTCCGCCGAAGTACTTCTCACCCCACACCCTGCCACTCTCGTAGCTCGTGACGCCGCCAACCACCGCGTTCTCGCCGATGTCCAGGTCCCGGTAGTTCACGTACGCCGCCCTCGGGTTTTTGCTCACGAACGGTTCCATGAAGTTGTACACGGCCCTGATCCAGTTGGGCGCGTCCGTCCCGTTCCCCGTCCAGAACGCGACGTACTGGATATTGTAGAGGACGCCGCTCCGGTGCGGGTACGGCGTGTTGGCATCAGCGATGCTGCCGACTCTTCCGCCGTGGGGCTCCAGGATGATGAGCCCCGCGCCGCCGCCGTTGAACCAGGGGAAAATCTTGTCCCATGAGTCCTTTGTGATGGCTTGCTTGACGTAGTCGGACTTGTTCTTGGTGAAGGTGCTCAGGCCGGTCGTCCGGTTCAGGAGCACCTCCACCGGCGTGTTGGTGTTGCCGTAATTGATGTAGACCGTGGACTGCAGCCAGCTCATCTCCCGGCAGTCGGCGCGCGTCATGCCGAGCTCCGGGAACCGGGAGCTCATCACCGGCAGGAGCTGGTCGCACGTGCCAAGGTATAGGGACTGGAACAGGGCTTGCCGATTCTGCACGATCACACGTATGCCGAGCTCGTCGGGGAGAGCCGGCGCGATCGTTTGCCATTTGGTCACGGCGTCGACCGCGCCCTGGTCCCTGGTCTTTTGGATGTTGAAGAAAGTCACTGTCGGTGGGACCGGCACGAGCCTCACCTTCCACGACAGCACGATGCCGAAGCTCTCGCCGCCGCCGCCTCGGATGGCCCAGAAGAGTTCCCTCCCCATGGCCTTCTTGTCCAGTAGCATGCCGTTGGCGTCAACAAGCTTGGCGTCCAGGACGTTGTCGACGGAGAGGCCGTACTTGCGCATCATCATGCCGATGCCGCCGCCGCTGAAGTGGCCGCCGACGCCGATTGTCGGGCACACGCCGGCCGGGAACGCGAGCCCGGGGTCCGCCTTGGCGATGGCGTAGTAGAGCTCCCCGATCGTCGCGCCCGAGTCCACCCACGCAGAGGCCGCGCGCCGGTTGACGCGCGCGGCGCGGAGGTTAGCGAGGTCGACCACCGCAAACACCTCAGGGCGCTTGGACCGATACGAGAGCCCCTCGTAGTCATGCCCACCGCTGCGGACGCGGATGCGCACGCCGTTGCGGCGGCCGCAGAGCACGGCGGCCTGGACGTGGGAGGCGTTGGTGGGCGTGACGATGCAGAGCGGCCGCACCGTGGTCGGCGTGAAGAACTTGGGGTTCCTGATGGACGACACCAGGACCGACGTGAATGACGGCGAGCTCTGTGTGAACAGGAGCTGGCTAGGAACGTTCGCCGAGAGGCATGAGAGGAAGTCGCCGGAGGAAGCTAAGGACGGGACGGACACATAGCAGCAGAAGAAGGAAATGGTGAGCACGAGTGCTAAGCGTCTGGACACGGCCATTTTTGCCGCTTACGCAGTTACGGTGACACTGTGCTTTCATGTCGTGACCTAAGCTCTCTTTATATAGCCCAAAATATAACGTGTAACTATAGTACAACAAGTCGGACCAGTCCGCTAGTTAGACTAGAAAAGCTGGAACCGGCGACCTAGCTTGCTTGATTCAACTCAAAGACCGTTCATGCATTCGGACTGGGAAAAATGATAAATAGGACTATTTTTTGTTTAGAACATAAATACTCTCATTCTGTTATACACTAGTTGTTTTATTAAGAATTAGACTGTAGTACCCATTGCTCTGAATTAAACTATACTGTTGCTATAACTATACATGCTTAATTCTAATGATAAATCTCTTGTTATGAAAATTCATAATCTAGATATACAAATTGATTGTGGTATTTAACAGAGAAACTCACTCTCTCTCTCTCTCTCTCTCTCTCTCTCTCTCTCTCTCTCTCTCTCTCTCTCTCTCTCTATATATATATATATATATATATATATATATATATATATATATATATATATATATATATATATATATATATATGAAAATGGTATGATATGTTGGTGATATGCCCTAGAGGCAATCATGGAGATAATTGTATCACGTCTATGCTTATGAGTTCTTGAATAAATGTTATTCTGTTCCTTGAATGAATCATTAGTTCTGAAGATCAACGAGTATGTGACTTGTTGGTGAAACTCTTCGACTTATATGATGTCGTTCTATAAGTATCCCTGGTCGAATGTCACTGATCGGAACACCAGTGACCCCACGACCAGCGCATGTATTGATTGATGATCATGTTTCACCGATCATGGACATAGGGATATCGAATCAACAATGCGAACACATGTTAGAGAACATGGGGTTGGATTGACCCACCTTGAGACACTATTGAGATTGTTATGATTCTGTGTGTCATTAGTTGGTCTCAAGCAATGATGATGTATAATCCTTAGACCTGAGATCAGTATGGTTCCCTACATGTGTAATATCACTCTTAGGAGTTGCCAAACGCTACTCGTAACTGGGTAGTTATAAAGGTAGCTTTCAGGTATGCTATGAAACATGCGGAGGAGGGATGTGACTGGTCGGATATGGGATTTGCCCCTCCTAGCATAACGGGAGAGATGTCTCTAGGCCCCTCGAAGTAGTCGGATAAAGAAAGTGCATGGCCGTGCCACTAGTGGTCGAAGTATTCGACCACGTAAGGTTATCCGACGACTCAATCGAGAAAATATTGAATAGTCCATGGATGACACATTATCTCACCTGGAGTTCAAACCAGATATCGTGAGGCAAAGGAAAAATACTAGAGTAAGTCGCTTAGTTCGATCAGATCCTGACAAGTCGTATGGTGATACGAGCAAGTCGTAGACTGATCGAATGAAATCACAGAGTGGTCGAAACCTGGTCGTAAGGAGTTACGAACTGGTCGTGTCCGAGTGCGAACTGGTCGTATAAAGATAGAACCTGGTCGTAAGTGATGAGAACCTAGTCGTAGATCATATTGCATTAAGGTTCGCCCGATATAATTTGTGTGTATTCGGGAATCGTTATGTCCTGCTAGGGACCACTACGACTCATGGTCGGAAAGGATTACCGAGTCACAACCGATTACACATAAACCTAACGGGTCACACACTTAATGGGATGGAACAAACCAGTATGAATACGATTTGTAAAACGTGTTTGGATAGAATCCGACACGGGGCACTATATATAAGGAGATGCTTGAGGCTAAAGAAAGAGGAGGAGAGTTGTTTCCACCGAAACCCTAGCCGCCATCTTCTTGAGAGAGCCTTCACGTGCGACTTGGTGCTAGCACACCGGCGTACGGTTGTTCCTTCTCTGGACGTGTGGATACCGTAGAGGCGCTACTGCGGTCGCTGTTGCGCTGAGGACGATCCGCGATCTTCACAAGGAACTGCAGAGGTTGCTGGAGGAGACGATAGACTGCAAGGACGTTGGACGATCTTCTACGACCACTACATCGACGCGTTCTTCGTCGGACTAGGCTGCTCCGACTTTACTTCACGACCGCTGGCTCGGTGGTAATGATCTGTGATCATCTATCTTGCTTGGCATCCTGGTTTACGTGGTAGAATTTTTGAATTGTTGCTAGCGTAGCCTACCCGTATCCTTCATGATACTCCTAGGAGTACGTACTCTCACTTCTCATATACCACTTAATCATATATTGGTGTCTCTTTATCTATTCGAGTATACTTCAATAATGATTATAAGATATTTCAAAGTGAATTCCATGAAAAATTTCATTGAAATCCACTTTTTAGAGCGAAATTTGTGTATATACTTTTTCACATATGAAAAAGGGTATATAACAAAAATAAAGAACTCCAATAGAAAATTTTCAATCAGTCACATTGGAGTATCTTATAATTGGCATTTATGTATATTGAAAGTGATAAAGAAATATAATATATTATTTTAAGTAGTATATTGGAAGTGGGAGTATATACTCCCAAGAGTATCTTATAATCATCATTAGAGTATTCTTAAATTGACAGAGGTGAACCTGCTCGACCGATTCAATGTTGGAAATCTACCCGTGGACGCACACTTTCACGGGCGAGGGAGACAAACTCACGGAGAGGAAGAACACACAAAAGATTTTGCGTAGCACTGCAACCGCCTAGTGCTACTTTTCTGTCTTTCTATTCTTCTCTTTTTCTGTTTGGCTCAACTGAAAACGAAAGATTGCATGAGGTTAAATAGCTAGTGAATAGCACCAGGATTATTACCCACTAACACACTAACAAAACACTAATGCAAAAACACTAACTCACGCATGCAAGATGCAACGCACACAATAACTACCTAATCAACTACATGCAGCCATGCAACGCACACACTAATAACACGCACGCACTAACTAGTAACGCACGCACTCACACACTAATTCTCTAACGCATGCACGACTCACTAACGCACGCACTATTACCTTGATTATTTCTAACAATCTCTCTCTAATCAAGATGGCTTCACAGCAGCGTCGGTTCGTTGTCGGCATCCGCCTCCTCTTTCTTGTTGCGGCATTCGGAAGCAAAATGCCCATAGTTATTACAGTTGTAGCATCTTACTTTAGCCTTATCGAATTTACGATTCCCGTGGCTTCGGCCACCATTGCTGTTAGAGCCACCAAGCTCGCCATATCTATTCTTCGCCGAT
Source organism: Ampelocalamus luodianensis (assembly GCA_036346255.1). Classification (NCBI taxonomy): domain Eukaryota; kingdom Viridiplantae; phylum Streptophyta; class Magnoliopsida; order Poales; family Poaceae; genus Ampelocalamus; species Ampelocalamus luodianensis. The sequence continues at coordinate 54,478,179 of CM070628.1, forward strand.
TGGGCCTCCCACTCAGCGCATGTTAGGAGAAGATATTCGTCGTCGTTGTTGTCGCTCATACCACGTAGACGCTCCTCATACGCCTTGAGACGGTCGATCGCTTCTTCTACCATCATTGTCTCCAAGTCCCCAAATTGCTCAATGGTTGAGACAATCTGCAGGTACTTGCTCGGGACAGCGTGGAGAAGCTTCTTCACGACGTAGCTCTCCTCCATCTTTTCTCCAAGATCGCGAATCTGATTGATGAGAGTCGTCAATCTCACGGCAAAGTAGTCCACCGACCCCGTTCCCTTCACGCGCAAAGCCTCGAACTCGCTCTTAAGGGTCTGTGCGCGCGCCTCCTTGACGCGGTCGGTGCCGACATACATCGTCTTGAGCGTGTCCCACGCATCTTTCGCCGTCTCCTTTTTGGCGAGTAGGTGGAGGGTCTCCTCCGGGACTCCTTGGAAGATGGCCGCAAGGGCCATTTGATCTTGGCGCTCATCAACTTCGCCGGCCACCACAGCTTCCCAAACACCTTCATCTTGATTTCCCACGCACCATAGTTACTCTTGTTCAGCATAGGGTATTGAAGAGAGACACTGCTTTCTCTTCCTGGTACCTTTGACGAACCACCGTCGGTAACGACGATGCGACTCGGCGTCGCATCATCACCGGTGACATCACTTCCCAGAGAGCGCGGCATGATTTTGGGCATACACGGATCAATAAATTAAGCTCTGATACCAATTGTTGGAAATCTACCCGTGGACGCACACTTTCACGGGTGAGGGAGACAAACTTACCGAGAGGAAGAACACACAAAAGATTTTGCGTAGCACTGCAACCGCCTAGTGCTACTTTTCTGTCTTTCTATTCTTCTCTCTTTTTCTGTTTGGCTCAACTGAAAACAAAAGATTACATGAGGTTAAATAGCTAGTGAATAGCACCAGATTTATTACCCACTAACACACTAACAAAACACTAATGCAAAAACACTAACTCACGCATGCAAGATGCAACGCACACAATAACTACCTAATCAACTACATACAGCCATGCAACGCACACACTAATAACACGCACGCACTAACTAGTAACGCACGCACTCACACACTAATTCTCTAACGCACGCACTAACAGCAAGCACGCACGCACGACTCACTAACGCACACACTATTGCCTTGATTATTTCTAACCTACGCAGCACGGATACGGGTACACGTATCAGTATCGGAAGGATACGGATACGCGAATACAATAATTTCTCAAAAAAACCCGATACGCGGATACGTTTGAGTTTTTTTAATATAAATAAACAATAATACATATTAAATTTTCAATACATAACTGCATAGTGCACATTACAGTGATACACCAAATTCATAAATAACAAGTCCATACTCCATACTAGAGTCCAGGAAGTTCATCATAATTCATGTCCATAATATGATAAATTGACAAACAAGCAACATACCAATCTAAAGTTCTATTACAACAAGTTGGAAATTCTCAAATATTAAGTAGTCTCATTCAGAAATTCTCAAATATTATTACAAAGAGTTGCAACATAATTCAGCTTGCATCCATCAAGTTTCTTCTTCCTCATTTGTTTCATTTTCATCAACAGTAATCAAGATGTAGATCACTCAAACCAAAAGTCACACTTTGTAAATCGTGCTCATCAAGGAGAGATCAGCCACTTCAAGAAAACCTATACCACCAAGTGAATCAAAAGAATCTCCTCCCACATCCCACATCGTCGTCTCTCCTGTCTTGTATGCATCCGTTCTTCTTGACAGATGCCTCAAGTTTGAGTGCACAAAGACCAAATCTTCAAGACGCCTGGAGTTAAGGCATTTCTCTTGACACTATGGACAAAGCTATATGTACTCCAATTTCTTTCACAACAAGATGATGAAGCCGGCTGGCTGATCAATTTGATGGCCAAATTCATCAACAGAGGAATAGATTGTCCATGATTTGTCCACCAAGTCATAGGGGAAACAGCCCATCTATCATGGATTGAATCAGGATCATTAAAATCTTCTGAACAACTAGAGAACCTTGAGTACTCTTCTTTACTTGAGCCAATTCTTCCGGATTGCGAAAGTACTTCTTGAAGCATGTCATCCTCATTTGTGATACCGCTTTATCCTTGTGGGAGGTACACGCCCAAAGACCTTCTTCAAGCCACTTTTGGTGTAGTATCTACAATTGAAAATTTGACATTATGTTTTGAATAAATGAAGACAAAACTGAATTCTACAATTATACTTTAGATTGTTACCTTGGATTGAGTGAATGAGCCAAACAATGAAGTGGATTATTGCCTTTGTCCACCTAGCAACCAATATGTCATGAATAACCGAGTATAAGTCAGAAACCTCATCTAGTTCCTTCCCTTCATATTTATATATCTCCTTCTTCACTTTTTCAATCATTGAATCCCACATCTCATAAATTAAGTGAAGACATGGTGTGTCGGTGTCCGCTACTGTATCATTTCATAAATAGGAGTAGTAATCCTAAGAATATACTCCACATTGGCCCACCACACATCACTAAGTATCATGTCCCTTGATTTGGGCGCTTTGGGCGTTTGGGCATCCTCTTTGTAGATGCTCCACTTGTCACTAATCACCATGTGTTGTAGGGCTGTTTTTACCTCAACAAACCGTTTCAACATACATACAACTGAGGCAAATCTTGTTGGAGCAATAGAAAGCAACTTCAACTGGCTAAACTCATTGAACATTGAAAGCCGCATGCCATGATTCATTATATAATTCTTGATCATAGTAGCATCAGTTTTAACATTATGCATAAATTCAAGTTGATCCCAAGCAAGTAACTCTTCAGCAGAAGGGTTTCTTCCTAGTTTAGGTTCACATATACTTTTCAAAGCAAGATTGAGAGTATGCACAACACATGGTGTCCAAAATATGTTATCATATTCAGCTTCTATTAGGAGACCAGCACCTTTGCAGTTTGAAGCATTGTCTGTGATTATTTGTACCACATTTTGTCGGCCTACTTCTTCAATAATACTCCTCAACTTATCAGCGATGTATTCTTTTGATTTGTACTCACCTTGACAATTATCAGCCCTCAAGAACATAGGTGCCTTCTCAGAAACAGCAACAAAGTTGATGATTGGTCGCCTCTGAGGATCTGACCAACCATCTGTGCAGATTGTGACTCCCTTTTCTGCCCATGTGCTCTTTGTGCTCTCCAATAGAGACTCTATGTGCCTCCTTTCCTGCTTCAGGAGTGCCTCCCTGACTCTATTATAACCAGGAACTAAGTAACCTTGCATGTTACGACTGCAAGCAAATGAAAAGGCTTCTCGAAGATATGGATTTCTCATAAAATTGAAAGATACCCCTGCAAACAAAGAAAAACAACATTAGAGCACTTCACATTGTATAACAAATGAAAACATAGACAAATGACAATATTGTTGCTTGCTGCATACCTCCAGAATAAATTGCTCTAGAAATTAAAGCATCCAAGTGCTTGCGGTCTTCCACAACCCAAGCTTTTTCCAATGCAGAAGCAGGCCTCTTGTTCTTTTTGCTATCATTGCTCAAGAAGGTGTAGTAGGCAAGGACACAGTATGCTGCTTCCTCTTTCCACTAGTTCTTTACACCTTTCAACTTCCTTTCTCATTTCACTAAGCATTTCATATGTAACCTTTGGACATTTAGTTATCCCTTTTCCTGATTTTTGCAGCAGATGTGCTTCAACTCTAGTGTAGCTACTGAGCTTTTGCAGTGGACAATATTTGCATCTCCATAAAGCATTCCCTCCACCAGTTCTAGACCTCTCTAGAATGATGACATGATCCCATAGTGGAGCCTTAATGTCAGTTGTGGTCGCCACAGATCCTACACTAGCACTAGCAGAAGCACTAGCACTACTCAAATTTGGAGATGCCATCTATTGGATATTGGATAGAAATAACACTAATCAGGAACATGAAGAGCAGAGGGGAACAAGAACTAAGGAAGAGCTGAGCTAGGAGGCAATAAACTCACTTGTCAGCAGTCAGCAGTCACCACTCGCCGTCGCCGGAGCCCAGAGGTCGCCGGATCCACGGTCCACGCTGTGCCGCCGGATCGACGTTGTCCCGTGCTGGCTTGGCTCGCCGCAGCGGGCGCTTGTGGAGAAGGAAGAGGTCCCCGGCGTGGCCGCTGGCTTCCGCGGAGGCTCGTCGCCGGAGGCCGCTGAGCGGCGGCGCTGCTCCTCTCGGGCCTCGGCGCTGAGCGGCGGCGGCGCTTTGCCTGCGCCCTGCGCGAGTGCGGGAGGCGGCGCGAGTGAGGACTGAGGAACAGGAGGGGCTTAGGGTCAGAACTCAGGGCAGTGGCGCATGCACCTTGTTAAGCTGGTTGGGCCGTATCCAACCTACAGATACGTATTGGCCCACGTACTCATAATTCTGTAAATTAAATAAAAATCAGATACACTAGGGATACGTATCGGCGCCGTATGCTGCGCGTATCCGTATCGGATACGTATCCGATACGGGATACGCCCATGGCCTGAAGTATCCGTGCTGCGTAGTTTCTAACATTCGATTGCCAGTCAGACTTTTTGCACTATGCGTGTAAGTTGCAGCTACGACTTTGGGAACTGGGTTGGTGGTAGTCACGGCCAACCGTTTCGGTGGTCGTTGTTTCGTTGTGATGTGCAGAATTTATGGGTCTCTTGCATGGCCTGAGGCGAGAGCCGGGTGTGCAGCGAGCTGTGTTTGATTGGTTCTTACGAAATCGAGCATTCAAGCATGTGAATATTGCCGGGGCACGGCATCCGGAGATCCGGCTTGGAAAAGTAAACAAAGAACCAATAGAATGACTAGTTGTTCTCTCCCCGAATTTCGATACGCTGACGTGATTGAACTTGAAGCATGGAATCGGAGGAAGTACAGGATTGACCTATAAAAATTTGATAGTCACAAGTACGGGTTGGGAGTTTGGACCGACGAATGGAAAGTAATCTGTGCCAAGTGGCAACCCCAGAAATTTCAGACCACCTTCTCACAAATCCATCTAGAAGTTTTTTTTTATTTGGCCTCCTATTTTCACCGTAAATACAAAAATAGCTCTCTAATACCTACTACTGAGCGTGGAAGCACTGGACGGCGACACGTGTCACATCATGCGGTCGAGGAGCGCGGAAAGAAGGCGTACAACGCGGGATGTCACTCGGGTGCAGAATCAAGCAGCGCGGCGCGGAAGGTGGCAGGCCCGATCGCCTTCCACGCCACCAGAGCACAGGAAGTGGCCAGCGTGTTTCCACGGTACTGGAACGCATGAAGCCACAATTAACACTAATGCTAATGGATTTTGCAACGCATGAAGCCGGATTTTGCAACGCAATTAATGCTAATGGATTTTGCGTGCGGACTTTGCAATGCAATTAATGCTAATGGATTTTGCATTGTACACGCTCCATCGCGTGTGGAGTGCCGCCTGGTTCCTGCGATTGGGCAGCGCGGAAGCGCGCCGACCACCTCTTGTGCTTTGGTGGCGCGGAAAGAGGTTGGACCTGTCACCTTCTGCGCCGTGCCGTTTGGTCTTATGCTCGAGTGACATCCCGCATTGTACGTCTTCTTTCCGTGCTCTTTGACCGCACGATGTGCCACGTGTCGCTATTCAGTGCTTCCATGCTGTGGCAGCACGGGGCCTAATGAAAAATCCATGGATCTCACCGGAAAAAAAAACGATCTATCCCCTAAGTATTACGCAGTACGCACAGTCGCAGACGACACATGCAGACGCACGAACCCACCCTTACGAGCGAGGACGACAGCGACAATGCCCACCCCACCCGGCTGTGAGTCTGATCTCTTGCTCGGCTCTCCCCATCTCTCGCTCCCCGTCCCCATCTATCCAAATCCAAGCAGCCACCAGCCCACCACCCATCGACACCGAGGGCCCGAGGGGTGAGCGCCTGAGGGGCAAGCCGGCGACGAGCGCCGCACCGCCATTGACCGCGGGCGGCGAGTGGTGGGTGAGCCAGCGAAGCTGCGACCTAACAATTGGTATCTTGCTCGATCTGTATCATTACTTGCTTGTTTGCTTGGTGTCTTGCTCGATAGTCTCTTGCTGGATTTGTGTCATGTATGACACTATTCTGTAATTGGTACTCCACTTATTTCTTGTTTGGAAGCTCTAAATTGCCAGTTTGTTATTGCGCTTTGAATTTCAACGATGAAGTTAACACTTACATTTTGCTGCTGCCCTGCTGAACCTGAGTGATGTCTAAATTTCGGTAATACCGAAATACCGAATAAACAGAACCCATATAATTCAGTTAATTAGGTTCGGTTTCTAGCACGGGCCAGCATGAAATAGGGCCTTCCCAGCCGTAGAACAGTCGTTTCGAACTAAGGAGACGGAATAGCAGAGCCCAAAGTCTCTCTCTCTAAAAAAAAAGGGCCCAAAGTTGTGCAGGATGCAATGGCCCGGAAGCTATCGTGTGTAGTTTGCTGGGCCGCTAGGTCGTTCTACGACCCAGCGGTGGGTCAAATTGGCCTGTGAATACGCTTCAGTTTCTGCACGCTTATCTGTGCTTACTCTGAATATATTTACATAAGAATTATGCTCCATAATTTGGGCCGGGCCATACCAACTCGTTTAACGCCCAAACTTACAGCTAGGTCTACCGATACAGCTTCGCTTCTGTCGAGACTCTCCTCGGCTCGGACGCACCGCCGCTTCGGTCTGATAAAAAACGCGACGAGGCTCCGATTTGCAGCCACTGGTACTCTGGTAGACAAGCGCCCATGGCTGGAAGCCGCCGCCATCGCCGAAGATCACGGTCGCTGCAGGCCGAACCTTCGCCACTGGAACCACCCACCACTCCGAACCCCAGGTCTGCACGCTCACCCTTACCCTAACCTTGCTTGTCTCTTTTTTTCTTCTTCTTAATTCGAGTTTGTTGAGTGGATATGGATCTAAACCGGAATAGAGGAAGAACGCATCTACCATGCATCAATCAATAGTCTCGTCTCATGTTGGCCTGGTCTTGGTCATGGTCGCGGTGCTACCCTGAGCAAAGTTTAACTGAACAATGCTCACTTTGGTTAGTGATGAAGTGTACGGATCTAGAGGGAGACGGTGAATCTAATGTTAAAACTTAATTATGATTTGATGGAATTTTGGCATGATCCTTTGCTTAGTTGCTTGCCGAGTTTTGAGTCCCTTAGGATACTTTTATTGCGGGACTGATTCTTGAAAATGTTCTGCAAAAGGGGGGAATTGAATAATTTAAATAATCAAATGTTCGCATAAAAGTTGTCCAGATAATGATGGGAGCGTGTTATCGCATTGTAATGTTATGTTATGAAAACTATATTTTCATCACTTGATGTTATTCGTTTTGAAGATACTCTACAAAGCACCCCCTCTGCCGTGATTCTGAAAATATACATAGGCTTGGCACACAAAGAAGATTACAACTGTGCTGTTGTAGAAAACATCAAGCTGTTAGTGGTTCTGGAGTACCTTGTTCGGATTGAAGTTTAGCATGTTGATATACATCTTATTCTTGGAATAATAACAGTTCAATGAAATAGACATCCTTGTTTGTCTTAGTGTGTACTGTGTAGTAAGAGCCTAGTGCATTTCTAACGTTTTACTAGTTATGTCTCTGACTCTGTGTTATCTTTGAGTTCTTTCTTCTGATCCATTAGTCTTGAATTTGCTCTGTTTGACAGAAAAGTTGCTGTCGCAGAGAGGCCCTCTAAGAAAACCTGCCACGCCTCAGGCTCTACATCCTCAACCTCGTCTGGACCCCACGTTTGGGCAGACCTCCTGGACAGCCTACTTCACCAAATCATTTCTCTCCTTAGCTCATTCCATGACTTCCTTGCTTTCACTGGCACCTGCCGCTCTTGGCGCACTGCACTCTCTTCTTTCCCATCTGTGTATACGTTAGCCATCCCACCTCTCCACCTCAAACCACAACCTTATACTCATCCCCGTTACAACCATGTGAAGCACATGCTTTTATCTAATTACAAATGGAAGCTTGGTGATCCTGCCAAGCGTACCTTATCCCTCTGCTGTTCAGCACCCCAAAATAATTCAAAGCGCATGCGCTATTTGGGCTGCTCATATGGGTATCTTATCTTCTCCTATCGGGAGCATTGCCTCCTTGTTGATGTGTACACTGGTACTACGGTGAAGCCTCCCAAACTTTGGTCCACCAGCAACTTTGAAATCTACTATGGCATCCTTATGGCTCCGCTCAGTTCACCCAACTCGCATCTCCTCCTTTGCTCGAGATCCTCCATGTTCCAGTGGCAGATTGGAACAAACTCTTGGTTGGAACACCCTCTTGGTGGTGAGCGCATCCTTCAGATTGTGTTCTTCAAAGGTGAGATATTTGTCATGGACTTTCTTCACAGGCTCCACACCATACACTTGGTACCTCAGCTCAACATGCTGGGAGTAGCAGTTGTGTGGGGAGATGAAATGGTTGTAGGCCTCCATTTTAAGCCATGGTTGGTGGTCTGTGGTGACATGCTTCTCATGGTTGACATCTCAGTATGCATCGACCTATGGTCTGGCTTGTCCTACAGTTTTCAAGTCTTTCGCCTCGACTTTTCAGTTGAACCAGCTAAGTGGGTAAAGATGGAGAAGTTGGGAAATTGGGCTCTCTTTGTTGGCCTTGATAGGAGGAACCCCACATTCTCTTGCATGAGCCCCGAAAGATGGGGAGGAAAGAGTAACTTCATTTACGTCGCGAGTGCATCTGAAGATTCTGATGAACCTTGGAGTGCGATCGAGCTTGGTCAGCCCACAGCTCACGGCATTTTATACAGTGTTGCAGCTGCGCACCTGGCGGAACCCAATGGCCATTGCAGTCAACTGGAGAGCCTCTGGGTGCTCCCCAGTTTGATTTATGGTGTTGGCCAGTGATCGGTCATCTTTGCTTTGTCACAGGGCTTTGGTTTGTCTTGCACAAGCCCTGTCAATTGTTGCTTTCATGATTTAGTTAGCAACTAGGTTCTGTAACTGTAATGGTTTCGTGAGTTGGCATCAATGTAATTGTGTACTAGTACCTTTAAATCTGTATTGGCATTACGTTGATATGCCTGGGTCTTATGTGGTGAGCAGCTGAACATTGGAATTGCATTTGTCATCTGCTTTCTCCAACGGATTATCACTCCAGGAGATGCAGCAGCAGAGTGGTTCCTTGGATTGCAATGATAATTCTGAATGATGTTCTACTATCCAGATGGTGCTGAATTGTAAAATAAATCCTTCCATGATCTCAACTGAACACAACATTGTGTAGAAGGGAATGAATGCTCGCCTCACATTTTTGGGTGAAAACTAAAAAAAAAGGAAAAAGAAAAAGGGCTGATGATTTGCAGTGCGGATGGTCCATTTCCATGGAAATTGCCCAAATTCTCACCTCCCAAGTTCATCTTCGTCAGCAAGGCAAGTGATCAGCTTCTGATGTACTCCTAGCTTGGTTGGGCTGAATTTTGTGACCTTGCAATTGCGGACTTAAAATGCCATGTGATTGTTGGCTGTGCTGCGTTGTTGCGACAAGCTGAATTGTATGAATGTTGTTGAGAGTTGTTTCACGATTTAGGCTCTGTTTGGTAGAGTTTTAGATTTTTATTTTTCAGATTCTGCTCTTAATTATTTGATAATCTACTTCTTTGATAATCTGGAACTGTCTGTTGAAAGCGTTTGGCTGGTAAGTTGGCTCTAAAAACCATAAGAGGGGGGATTAGAGGTAATTAGATCATGTTACCTTTGGTTGTAATACTTCAAATGTATTTGTCTTTCTTCTATGTATTTGTACACAAATAATAGAATTTTTCCATCAAATTTGTTTAGACCACACACACCACACACACACACACACACACACACATTGTATTTGTACATAATGTCAGATTACATTGTATTTACACTTCATGATATATTACAACTGTTAGCAAATAACGAATTGATGTATAACCATTGATTGTGTATAAGCAAATTTTGTACTATTCACGCTGCGATAAATGAAGCTGGAGATATTGCATTCATATCGTATAAGTGTTCAAATGATAACTAAATGCTATTACATACAAGTATTGAAATGATAAATGAATCATAACAAAAGATCACAAAACTGCAACTGAGTTTAGACAGGATTCAGAGGTAAACTAGTAGGTTACAAGTTACACCATCCAATGGCAAAGTACTTAAGATCTACTAACAAACATCGAGCAGATATTGGTATTTTTGCCTCACAGAACCGTTTGCCTTCTATCTCCTCACTCAAGCACATGACGCCTTCTATCTCCTCATTGGTTTTGTTGTATGTTCCCCACTTGGGAGCATCAACATTTGAAGAGTCCAAGGGTACCTTTAGCTGCGAAATCTGCTGCTCAAGAACACGGATCTCACTCTTGTATCTTTGCATATCATTCTCGACTCTAAGATGCAGCAAATTCTCTTCCAACCTCAACGATGTCTCTATCTGATCCCACTCTTTCCTCTCTGATATTACACGGGCAATTGCCTCCATCTTCCAAGCCTCTTCTTTTCTCCGTCTTGACTGCAAGTATTCGAAGGATGAAAGTCACAGAATAGGCCAAAGATGATATTTAACCTTCAAATACTTAAAACAACTTCATACAACCAGCATTGGTAGTTAGATCCACAGTAATTTAACTCCTACTATGGCAAAGATGATATCTGCAATCAACTAAACATTAATTCGATGACCACGAAACCAAGAAGCTAATGAAGAGTTGATTGCAAGCACACAAGTCTCATTTTCTTTAAGCCTCTATGAGGAAACGATCATATTGCCCAATAATACAATGGACTTTACACAGAATTAAGATAATACACCTCAAATCCATCTTTACTAGCAGTCTAGCCTAATCCACCGTCTATACTATCAATCACCGCCATTATAGGAAAATTCTGGAGAATGTAAGCAAAATATTATATACATTTTTGCACCTTTTCTTCTCACGAGCATGGATGACTGATATATAGCCCCTAAGTTACCACTTGGATAACCGACATCGACATTTATCAGTCAACTTTAATTTCAAAATTCTTTTTCTAGATTCAGTATAGCACTTGCCATGTGGTAGCTTGTTTCTGTTAAACTAAAAAGAGAATTCCTATAATTGTAATAGATCGAACAACACAAGCAGTTCATAGAATGCAAAATTTATATTATACTCTTGCTATTTGTCAGTTCAAAGCCAAGTGAAATTTTCCAAGAGTCCAAGTAATACAAGAGAAGAATACAAATATGCAATTAGTCAAAATAAGCACTCTGCTAGTTCCGCTTAAGCGACCCCTCCCAAGTCCCAACTATCCATACCAAACCGAAAACGATCTTATCGGATCAGTTCCGGTGACGCATTTCTGCATCATTATGAACACATAACATTCACAAATCGAACCAAAGGCAATATGTAACATAAGAATGTCAAGTTTAGTAGTACATTCATAGTCCAGTACTACATTCACAGATTCATTCATAATATTCATAGATTCAATCACAGATTCAAACATAGATCCAATCACACAATCACAGACAAAGGGAGGACTAGGGAGGGTAAGGGGGAAAGAGGCGGCGCACTGGAGGCCCGACCTTACCTTCACAGGAGTGGGCCGGTGGTGCTCGGGAAACGCCGGTGGCCAAAAAGGTGGGGAACGGCAGCCTCTAGGTTTTTCGGGCCGGCGGCTGTCGTCTTCTTGCGGCAGCGCAATGGAGGACCGGCGGGGGTGCCCTTGGGGGGCCGAAGGCGGCGCACTGGTGGCCCGATGGTGAAATCGCCTCGGTCACGCACGAGAGAGAAGACAGAACGCGAAATCGCCTCAGTCGCGCACTGGTGGCCTCAGGGGGCTTCTCGCGATGGGGTGGGAGGGGTAAGTGGATGGCATTTGCGGGTAAATAGACTCAACTTCAATGGGTATTTTGCTTCTACCAAGTTGGCTTCCCACGAGAATCCACGGAAAGGCTACTTCTCATCGCTAGTTCATTTTTGAGACAGCTTCTCGTGAGAATCAGAATCAGGTGGTTTTGAGAAGCTGGGTGTTTGGTACAACTCCACGAGATTCAAAGGAGAAGTTAGGAGTAGGAGCTGTACCAAACATGGCCTTATATTGCAAGCAAAATTTCATCCTGTTTTTGTATGTTGAACAAGAAACATTTTGTATATGCTAACACTGGTTCCAAATATGCAACTTGCTCATATTGTTTGTTTCTGTATGTATGTATGGTCCTTCTTGTGTTCACTCTTCATATGTACCATGTGCCTCTCTTTTTTGTTCTTTTTTTTGTGAGCCCCTTTACTTCAATGGAAGGCACGCACAGGGATGGTCTAGTTAGTGGTGCAAGTGGGGCGGGCTGCGGACAGCCCACACCCACCCCGCACTGCTTACTCGTGATTTGCGGCTGGCAGCATCCCACATTGCGACGATGCTAAATATTGGGCCTTTGGCGGCTGCCTGCAGGGCCTCTGCATGTATGCTAGGCGGCTACCCGCAAGACCTCTGCATGTATGCTAGGCATTCGGTGAACTGCATGTATACTGTTGTCCATGTTGCCTCTTGAGAAGGGAAATGGCTACTCTGCTGATTGTGCTGTCCTCATTTCCTTCAGGTTCCTATCTTCCTCTGATTTACTGAGTTGCAGACGTAGATTAGAGTGCAGTGCTGCTGAAGACAAAACTTCCACTATACATTTTAGAACAAGTGCTGAACACTGCTAATGTGTTGGGTAGGAGAAGCAATCAAGCGAGTCCCCCTCAATCCATTTGCCGAGTTGCTTTCCGTCGCACATGGTCATGATGGCCGGGAGTGGAGCGACAGAGCGCACACCGTTGCGATCCCCTCGGCAGTGTCGGGAGGCTTCTCGTGTTGCTCCACCCACTCCGCCGTCGCCACAGAGAGCGCAGGCAAGAGCCCGACCTCTGGGTCCACGGTGCCCGAGAAGAGCAGGAAGCCGCCGTTTCGGCCCACCGCAGACGACACCAAGCCCATCCTCCGCGACCCGATTTGCTCCCACCCAGCCAAATCTCTCTCACAATCTCTTGCTCGTGCTACTAGCTAGATTTGGAGGGTATTGATTCCTTGGTGTTTTGGTACTGCAGATATCTCGATCCGACCCGATGAAGACCGAGCAGGCCATGCTGCGGCTACCGCCATTCCCCCTAAGATCGCGCCACCCCATCGATCGATGGTACGCGAATCCTTCTAGTTTCTAGTTTGCTTCCTATGCTGTTTGTTGCTCTCTGGTAGAGCTATGCTTTGCTGCATTATGTAGCTTTCCCCATCACAGCTATCTTATGCAGTGGCCTAGCGGCGTTCGCGGCCGGCCTGCTACACTCCGCTCTGCTTATGTGGTTTTTTTTTTGCAGAAATTTATGTGGGCTTGTTTTGCGGGGTGGGCCGGCAGCTTAGCAGGCCGGCCCGCCCAACTTGCACCCCTAGGTCTAGTCTAGAAAGATGCTCCTGAGACCACATCTTAGCCTGCAAATGCAAACTACTAGTGGGTGAAATACTAGCCGGGGAAACGGCTCAATGATTGCACAAATAAGTTCTTACCAGCTGGAGGAAAGGAAGTATGGATAATGATACCGTCCGATACGAGAGAGAAAAAATTGGACGCTACCCTTCCCTCACCTGTTGCTCTTTGACTACCATTGCATCTAGCTCCTTGCTTTTCTACCCAAAATATTCCTATTCCTCCACACTGTTGCTCCCGTCTTCCCTATGATGCTGGCCAATGCCATCCTCACGTGCCTTTGGCTTCATGCGCCCTCCTTGCTTGCTATCCCACATAGCTCCGGTCTCAGGGCAGCTCTAAAATCACACCCGCTAGTGGTCATGTTTACCCGCAGACGCAAGGCGATAACCTCTGAGGTGCTACATTTTTAGGAACTTTGCGAGGAAGGGAGGGGGCATGAGGTGGTGCAGTGGTGGTGACAAGCCCCCCAGCTTAGCTAGGAGGTTGTAGTGTGGGCTGGCATGGTCCCTGTGGGATCCGGGCTTGCTGATGATGAGGAAGATGGTGTGAGCTGGCCACCACTCCTTGAGATCATAATAAAAAATGTTACAATTGGTAAGTTGTGTTGTTACAGCTATTATTTCTGGATGTTGCAATACGCCACACTCAAATGTTGAAGATGTTTAGATGGTTTGTTTGTTGTTGCAACTGTCGTAGCTTCAAACTAGACAGTAGAGAAAGGGGAACCCTATGTGCCCTAGAGATGCGAAGGGTGAGACTCTGGAGATCCTCAAAGGTGGGAAACGATGTTGATATATTGAAAGGTGTGTTTTATTACAAGGGGAAAGGGTTTATTTATAATGTTACATCCAAGGTATAGGAGATTACAATTCTAGCCCTAAAAAGGTCCTATGTTAGTAAGGGTTGCAGAGTCTTTTCAACCTCCTAGGCATAATAGCCTTTGGTGCATGGTAGACCCTCCTAGGCTTGGTCCACCACGTCCATACTCTTGGTCCACAAGTAGCCTTGCCCCCTTCGCTCCATACGAGGCGGCTCTAACGTCCCAAGTTTGGACTTGTGTTTCAAATGTAAGAAAATAAGTAGAAATTAAAACTTTTTCTTACATCATGTATTTCCTGTATATTCTAAACAATTCTTGTACAAGAATTATGGAAATGCAAAGTCACAAGTCATTTGATCCAAATCTTGGTTTTCAAAAACATTCTTGTCAAATCTTGTGATCATCCTTTGAAAATATTTTTCCCAAGTTCTAGGTATTGTATGTGACCCCTCTGAAAAATTTCACAATTTTTAGAAATTATTTGAATATTTTTAGAGGGCAGTCAAACCTGCTTGACTGTTGGTCAAACCCTAACTCAGAACTTTGCAGATTTTTTGGAGAAAAATGCACTTCATGAAAACCTCTGCAAATTTTATACAAGATTGATATCTAAGTTAGCAAGCTCCTGTAAAAATTTCAGAATTTTTGGAGTTAGTTTACTACCTTTAAAAACCTTTCAAAGTTCTCAGCTCTTATTTAAAACCCTAAGTCAAACTTGTGTTGGACTCGAGTCAGACTCGAGCCCAACCTCACTTCTTGGTTGAACCCAACCGCCTAATTGCACCAGCGGGCCAGCCAAAGGGCGCGTGGCATTTCCGCCGTTGGATTGCTATCGAACCGCCCGCGTTGATTGGGCCGTTTGGACCTCGCGGACGCGCCAACTGATTGGGACCGTTGGATCAAGATCCACCCGTCCAGATTGTTTGTGCCGTTCGGGTCACCCGGTTGTCTCAATCGATCTCGGCCGTTCAAATCTAATCCAACCGTCCGCACGATTTTAAACGCTGGGGTCCCGATCGTCACCGTTAAATCTTGACCGTCCTTGTTTGATCCAACGGTCACGGCATGTTCCTCTGTTCTTCTTCCTCCTCACGCGCCCGTACGCGCGTGCGAGCCATGGCAGAGAGAACAGCTACGCCTTGTCACTTCGAGCTTGTCCTCGCCAACGTCTCTCTGCGGGGCATTAAATGCGCCCCAGGCTTTCGGCTCTGACGTCGCCGTTCTTACTTGCCCCCATCATTTCTTCGGTCCATGGCAGCTCCATGAACCGAGCTCACCATTGAGCTAAGTCCTGGCTCAAACCCTAGTTTTCCATCTATAAATAGCCCCCAAAACCCCTCCTGATGTTCCTTTACACCACCCCTAGCTCTTTCTCTGTTTTTGGAGCTCAAAACCACTGAAATCTTCAAATTGCCATTAGAGGCCGTGAAGCTCCATTGTAGACTTTGGTGCTCCAGTGGTTCATCTTCAACTCTTCTTGTCCCCTTTTTAGCTCCTTAACCTCCTATGCATTTTCCCTAACTTAATTTGGTTTGACATTCTCAGGAATTGTCAAATTTGGGGTTTGTTCAAATTCGGCCGAAATCGCCCCCTTTCTTCCTCAACTCCGGTAAGTGGTTCTTTTTGCAATTATTTGCTCATGGACCTTCTGTGGGCCTCAGTGCAGCTATTTTGACTACTAGTGGTGCTCATTTTTGCTCAGGCCATCTTTTTCACTTCATCTTCCTCGGCTCCGGCGAGCTCCTTCGTGGTTAAAGCTTCTCCGACCATCTCGGATCCTCTCCTTGGCCAAGGTAGCTTCTTATTAGTCCTTAGATACTGTGGCACCCGCTTCTTTGGACAATGTAGAGCTTTTTAGCTATTTTCATTTTCGGCCGATCTTGTCACCGTCTTTGTTTTCCAGCTCGTCGGCGTTCTAGGCCGTCGCCGCCGGCAAGGTCATCACCATCAGGACCGCAAGCCTATTGCGAACCCATTTTGGTACTTTATGGGCACCGCCGTGGCTGGAGCCGCCGGCGGCGAGCTCATCTTTGCGCTCGGGTGTTGTCGGACGCGAAAACGAGTGTTGTAGCGTTGTCGTTAAGACATCATTAATGCGCTAATGATTGTTAATTACTGTTAATGATTAGTTAGCATTTAATTGATGTCTGAAATAACTTAATGGGTCACTGCCATGTGGGCAAATTTTAAACACTCTCTCCCGCATCGCGCGCGTCGTCTCGGACATCATTAAATGCTAATCATTGTTTAGCAATAAATGGTTGTCTTAAAACGTTTAGTGTCACTGCCATGTGGGCCCGTAGGCCTAAACCGCAGTGACGGAGCCGTTAGGGCACGGTTTGGGTTTAATTAATTGCTAATCATCGGTTAGCAATTAATGTGTCTTAAGCTGACCAAGTGTGCCACTGCCATGTGGGCCCCTAGCAACTTAAACCCTCTCCGTGCGAAAACGTTAGGACACAATTAATGCTAGTCATCACTAATCATTAGATCTAGCAATTATTAGCTGTCCTAAACCGCCCTCTATCTCACTGACATGTGGCCCCGCACATTTAAACCGTCCAGCGCACTTAAAATCCACATGCATTATTTGCACTAATTGGGGACCGTTGAATTCAAGATCTGCGGCCCAGATCTCCTGGGACTTTCGGGTCCCCGAACGTTCCAAATCGAGTGGGCCGTTCATCTTTAGATCTGCGGCTCAGATCGCGGTGACGTTCGGACCACTCGGGCTCCCAATCGCGCGGGCCATCCATCTCATGATGAGCGGCTGAGATAGAGTGGGTCGTTCGGGTCGCCCGGAGCGCGCAGCGCCTTGAGCCCTCCATTTTCTGATCTGCGGTCGAGATCGATTGGGCCGTTCGGGTCCCCGAACGTCCCAATCCGCGTGGACCGTTGGATCTAGATCCAACGGTGCACCTCTTTAGGTTCGCGCGCGTGCGCTATTCTCTGTGCGCGTGGGCCGTTAGATTCGAATCAAAGGCCCACGTTTTTCCACGTCCTTTTATTTGGATTTAGGTCTGTTCTATTTCGGTAAGCTTTTTTTTGTCAACTAAAAATTGCATTAAACTTTAAAAACTCATAACTAATTCATTTTAATTCCTTTTTATGTGATTCCAACTATATTAAATTCATGTTTCACCAAAGTTTAATCTAAAAATGTATTTAGGCATGATTCTGTAACATAAAGTTTTATAAACAATATTAACTTGATTTCAGCCATTTTAGGATTTTCCAGAAATTGAATTAAACCTTGTAAAATGCATATCTTTTTCTGTATAACTCCAAAATGTGCAAACTCAATCTTGTTAAATTCCTTTGTCAGCATACTCTATTGTGAAATAGGTTTTGATCATAGTTTTATTTTTGGAAAATGTTATGTGCTAGTTTTGCAACTTAGAAAAATCATAAGTATTTCATTTTAACTCCAAATTTGGTAAACTCAACTTTGCTGTTCTTAGGATAACAATATCTACCTGCTGTAAAAATTTTAGGTTCTAGATCATTCTAGAAATTTGTGCTATAAACAGTACTAGTAATTAATTTAGTTGAATTAACAGGCTTAGGGAGTTTATTTTAGCTATAATTTTTGCATGTTAAGTCCAAATTGAATAATTCTTGTTTCTAAAATCATCTAAAATCATACCCTTGCTGTTGTGTAAATTTCATAAGTTTTGGGTAACTTTTGCTGTTGGTTTGTGTTTAGTGTTCTTCGTTCTTGTTGGTTTTATCGCCTTTTCGCGTTAGGTTCCGAAGAGGTTGTTGATCTCGATTCTGGTCCTCAGCAACCTGACCCTGCCGTCCAGCAAGGCAAGCAGATGTAGCATCATTTGATCATGTTGATCCTATTAATTTCTAATTCTAATATATTATTTGCAAATTCTACATATGCATCGCTATGTTGTTTTAACTATTGTCGATAGTTGACCCATTAGATGCATTATCAGTAGGCAAATGTTTATCCTCAACTACTGAGCCTAGGGTTATTTGCTGTGATTTTTGGTTCGTTGGATGAACCCTTGTCACTCGAGTTGCGAGTTGATGTGCTTAGCCATGCTTAGCTATCGGTAGAAATAGGCGGTTATCGACTTGTCGATAACCTTGATCACACAAACTTATGATGACTCTATGTTTCAGCTTTGTGCCATGTTTAAATTGTGAAAAATAAAAATAAAAATAAAATGATTTGGACTTGGGCACAATGGTAAGATGGTGTGATTTTGGGTGTGACTGGAATGGTACCCGAGTCATTAAGGATCGAGTTACTTGCGCCACCGTACTGAGTATTTTGCGTGCTAACCACACTAGAGGGAAATGAGACCTCTCTTGGCTAAGTACTTTGGGGGTGTTAATTAATGAGTCGCGTGGTGGGTTGCATATTTGATTATATGCAACATGGACATGTTTGTGGGGGAGAGGAGAGCACCCGCCTAGGCCGGTGTATCCTACTCTACGTATGGGTCCTTAGTGGGGACCGGTAAGGTGGTCCACTAGGTGATAACCCCCATACGTGCGGCTCTTGATTAGCATTTTCCATTGAAAATGTCTCGTAGGACTTAGCCGTGCCAGCATACCAAAGAAAGTGTGCTTAATAGCTTGGCAAAAAGGTGGTCTGAAGTGTGAGTACATTGGTACACCCCTGCAGGGTTTGATCTATTCGAATAGCCTCGTCCTAGGTTATGGACATGCTTGTAATATCCCGTTTGTCGTTAGTGGATGCAATAAAAAATTAGAGAGGGAATTAAGATAATTAAAAGAGAAAAATCAGAAATTGAGAGAGGAATGGGCCACACAGCCCATAGTCAAGTGGAGGAAAAACAGGCTTAGTGGCCCATGGCCCATGAGGAAACTAGAAACCAACTAAAGAAGGAGGGGGAACCCTAGGGTGCTACAGTACCACTGCCGCCACTGTTGCACGATACTGTAGCAACCCCTCTCCTCCATGGTGGTGCCCCTCTCCTCCGGTGCCTCTTCATTGTGGTGGCCGACCAAGAAAGGAAGAAGAAGGAAGAAGGGAGAAGGGAAGAAGAGAGGGAAGGGGAAGGTTCGCGGGCTGCATCGTGGTCTACAGCAGTTCGTCAAGGGTAACCCTAGTTTGCCCTAAATAGACGCATATTTGATCGTTGTAGCAATGTCGGTATTTATGTTTCCTCAGGACAGATCGCGTTAGAGAGATGTTTTGATGTAGTTAAGTGCGGATTCAGTCTTGACCTTCTCCTAGAGAGCTTTAGAGGCGTCAATAGCTTTCGATGAAGTGCTTGGTCGTATTATTTGGACCTCTGTAGCATAAGTTATGAATTTATTAGTGCGACTGTTCTGCGAATCTGTCAGTATTTTGATAGGTTTTAGTAATCTGACTTGAGTGATCAGTTAAATGGAAAATTAGAGGATCTCAGTATAAAGAAAGTTGTAGATAATTGTCATAGCTTTCACGGAAGCCCAAGAACGTGAAATTTGGACAAACGAGCTGAAAGTTATGATTGTTTTAGTGTACTGTCCAGAGAACCTGACGTGAAATCGATGTTTTGTTAATCAGCATAAAAGGGATATTAGATGGCCGAATCAGGAAGGCCCACCAACTAGGTTTAGTTGGGAAATTTGATAACCTTTAAATGAAGTCCAAGAACACCTCATTTGGACTCCTGTACTAAAAGATACGAATTTTAGAACACTACTGTTTCCAGAGGGGGCAGATCAGTATTTAGGAAAGTTGGAGTTGAGATTGCATTACAAGCTTTTGCTAGTTCGTGTTGCTTATATAGTTTATTTGGTCCAATACTATTGTCTTAGTAAGCCTTTAAAATGAATTTTAGGTGGGGGACTGGTCCCGGTTGCAGCGCCGTCTTCATATCCTCCGTTCTCACGCGGTTAAGGCAAGTGTTTGTTTGTTGATTTTGTGAATAAATGTGATATTTATGGTTGCTTGAGTGTTATGGATGTTGATGACCATGATTTTATTTGGCGTTGTGAATATATATATCATGCATGGATGTTGGAGTGTATAGATGCTTATGATATGAATGATAGAAGTATGAATGAATTGAATTCATATGTGATGTTGCTGAAGAGGTATGACTATGATGATTCATGATTTGTGCATATGCATCATGTTGACAAAATGAAGACTTGGTCACATGGTGACCAAGTATTTGTTGAGATCCCCGTCATGTACTGTGAGACCCCGGTTTATTTAGCTTGTAATACTTAGCCTTCCATTGACTTTAGCATCACAAACAAAATACACCGTGTCTCGATGAACATGTGCTTCCCAGAATTGCAGCACATATACATCATTACAAAATCAAGCATCAATTCCATACAACACAATATAACAAGTCTAGTAAAGGACATACATAATATAAAGTTATTACAAAAGATGGGCCGACCGGCCAAATAACAAAAGAGTGACAAGAGACAGCGAAAGCAAAAGTGTCATAAGATGACTATAAACAAAAGCCAATTAGTGTGCCTTAACCCACAAGGCAGCCAACCGGACCGTCGAGCTAGTCGTCCCAAAAGCCGCACATTTCACAAAAGTGAAGCCCTTGGGGCTCACCTTCTTCCTCTGCACACAACAAGCAATGCAGATGAGTACAATAATGTACTCGCAAGACTTACGAGTAACAAGCCTATACATAGCTACATGAGGGCTGAAATCAAAGGAAATGGTTATATGGTTGTTTGGACGCATAAAACAAGTTTTATTTGCAATAATGTAATAGATTGGAAGCAATTTAACAACTCAGTTTTTAATCATTGAAATAACAGCGAGTAACGATAAATAATCAAGTAACCACCTAGAGGTGACTAACCCAATAGCCACCACAACATAGCATGAATCCCTGATTCATACCATCCATCAAGTTTTAATTAAAATATGGTAGTCTAACTCTTGAAAAGCTTACCCAAGCGTGTCCATAACCTAGGACGAGGCTATTTGAATAGTTTTAACCTTGCAGGTGTACCAATGTACCCATACTTCAGACCGCCTTTTTGCCAAGCTATTAAGCACACTTCCTTTGGTATGCCGACACGGCTAAGTCCTACGAGACATTTCCAATGGGTTGAGCTAATCAAGAGCCGCACGTATGGGGGTTATCACCTAGTGGACCACCTAACTGGTCCCCACTAGGGACCCATACGTGGAGTAGGATACACCGGCCTAGGCGGGTGCTCCCCTCCTTACAAACATGTCCATATTGCATATAGTTAAATATACAACCCACCACGCGACTCATTAATTAACATCCCCCAAAGTACTTAGTCAAGAGAGGTCTCATTTCCCTCTAGTGTGGTTAGCACGCACAAAATGCCTGGATAACGGGGATTCACAAGATGTTCGGTCCTTAATTGACCCGGGCACCATTCCAGTCACACCCAAAACACACCATCTTACCATTGTGCCCAAGTCGAAATCATCTTATTTTCAGTTTTTAGTTTTCGCAAGTAATCATAGCACAGAGGCCGAAATATAAAGTCATAATAAGCATTTGTGTGATCAAGGTTATCGACAAGTCGATAACCGCCCATTTCTACCGATAGAAATCTAACGGCCCACGCGCGCTGGGAATAGCGCACGCGCGTGATCTCAAAGAAGCCCACTGTTGGATCTAAATCCAACGGTCCATATGAGTTGGGCCGATCGGGGATGCGGATGCCGCAATCAACCACAGCCGCAGATCTCAAGATGGAGGGCTTAGAGCGCTGTGCCCTTCGGGGGGGGGTCCGAAAGTGCTCACGATCTGAGCCACAGATCTAAAGATGGGCGGCCCAGATTTATGTGCGGTTTGGGCGACCCGAGCGGCACATCAATCTTGATCGTTGATTGTGAGATGGACGGCTACTAGTGACGTGCAGCGTTCGGAGGCCTGCAGGTCCCCGAAGATCTGGGCCGTTAATCATGAGATCAACGGTCCACGATGCACGCATAAAACACACGAGGGTTTTAAGTGTGCTGGGCAGTTTTAAATGCGTGGACCCACATGTTAGTGAGACAGAGAGTGGTTTAGGACAGCTAATAAATGCCAAATCCAATGATTAGCATTAATCGTGTCCTAAAGGTTTTGTACAGAGAGGATTTGAGTGGGCGAGGGCCCACCTGGCAGAGACACACGTTGCCAGTTTAAGACACATTAACTGCTAACCAATGATTAGCAATTAATGACCCCAGATTTGTCCTAATGACCTTGTCACTGCGGTTTTAGGCCTACGGGCCCACCTGACAGTGACCCAAAGGGTTATTTCCGACAGCCACTTAATGCCAACATTAATTATCAATCATTAAGCATTAATGATGTCCTAAGCGTGTTGATCGGAGCCGACGGGGGTTTTAAGTGGCTGGGCCCACTGGTCAGTGGCACAGTGGGCCGACTTAGGACGAATTAATTACCCCTAATGATTAGCAATGATTAGGCCATTAATGATGTCCTAATGACAACGGCACAGAGGAGGTTTTCGTCCGGCAAAACCCGAGCGACAAGAGTGGCTCGTCGCCGGCGGCTCCGGCCACGGCGGCGCCCACAAACTACCAAAATGGGTTCGCAATAGGCTTGCGGACCCAAAGGTGGTGACCTCGCTGGCGGCAATGGCCCAGAACGCCGGCGAGCCGGAAAAGAATGACGGCGACAAAATCGGCCGAAAACGAAAATAGCTCAAAAGCTCCGCAGCAGTCCAAAGAAGCAGGTGCCACAACATCTAAGGACTAATAAGAAGCTACCTTGACCAAGGAGAGCTCCAGAGATTGCCGAAGATGCTTTGACAGAGGATAAGCCCGCCGGAGTTGGGGAAGAAGGTATGAAAATGATAACCTGAGCAAAATGAACACCTCTGGGTGGTCAAAATAGCTCCAACATACTCATAGAAGCTCCACAAGCAATTAATTGCAAAAAGAACCACTTACCAGAGCTGAGGAAGAAAGGGGGTAGAATCGGCCGAAGAGATCCAAACTTAAAATTGGTCCATTCCTGAGAATATCAAACCAAATTAAGTTAGGGGAAATGCAAAGGAGGTTAAGGAGCTCGAAAGGGTGCAAAAAGATTTGAAAAAGAACCACTGGAGCACCCAAGACCACAATGGAGCTCCATGGCCTGGTCGCTGATCTTGGGAGCCAATATAAGTCATGCTCACTGTTCATGGCTTACTATTTAACTCACTAAGTGTAGTGCTTGACTTGTTGGAGAACCGACAATCATGTAGTGTTCGCAGAGGAGTGGCGCGCATGATCGTCGGGGCTCTAGATTTTAGTTAAAGTCTCATTTAGACTGAGTTAAGTTGGAATTCATTTACTGGAGGTCCAGAGTTATGTCCTTAAGACCATGCTTAGTCTCGGTCTTATGGAGATAACCTGGGGTCCCCACATTGGGAGGTTTAAACTGAGAAATTCAGGACATACTTGATTATAAAGAATACAATTCTATCACTCGTTTGTTCCATCTTGCTTGCAAAGCTGAAAGAGAAGTACAGGATCGACAATCTCGCGCTAGGGGCAATTTTGGAGGATCTTTTGCAGGTCGGCCAAGTCAGCAACAACACGTGGCACCCTCCTCAAGCCGTGCGCCCCTGCTGCTCCTTCCATTCCTACGCATTTCCCTGTTGCAAGCAAATCAGCAACTGTACAAGTTCCTACAAAGAGTACTTCTTTCGTGGCTTCTACAGGGTGATCTAGAGATGTACAATGCCACCGTTGCAAAGGATTTGGGCACTTGATGCGTGATTGCCCAAGTCAGCGAGCTTTACTTATCAAGGACAATGGTGAGTACACTTCAGCTAGTGATATTGAGGAAGAACATGTTTTGGTTGCAACTAACAATACAGGTGATGAAACTGATGAAGAACATATAAGCCATGAGGCATCTGACAAGTACCAAAGCCTAGTTGTCCAGCGAGTGCTAAGTGCTCAAATGGAGTTTGCTGAACAAAATCAACGTCACACCTTGTTCCAATCGAAGTTTGTCATCAAGGAACGTTCCTGTAAAGTCATCATCGATGATGGAAGTTGCAACAACCTTGCTAGCATAGACATGGTCGAGAAGTTTGGCTTGGCC
This sequence comes from Ampelocalamus luodianensis, assembly GCA_036346255.1. NCBI lineage: Eukaryota > Viridiplantae > Streptophyta > Magnoliopsida > Poales > Poaceae > Ampelocalamus > Ampelocalamus luodianensis. The sequence goes on from CM070628.1 coordinate 54,502,533, forward strand.
ACAACTCAACACCCTCATCCTTACTACATTCAATGGTTGAATTCTTGTGGTAAGTTGAAGGTAACTAAACTTGTGCGCGTATATTTTTCTATTGGATCATATCATGATTATGTTGATTGCGATGTCGTACCTATGCAAGTATGCTCATTATTATTAGGTAGACCTTGGCAATATGATAGATATACTAAACATCATGGTAGATCTAATTATTATACTTTCACATATAAAGAAAAGAAAATCACTTTGCTCCCAATGTCTCCTGCAGCCATATTAAAGGATGAATTAGAAAGATCTGAGAGAACAAGTAAGGAGAACACAAAAGATGATCGTAAGATTATAGCTCCAAGTGAAATTAAATTGAAAACACCTGTTATGTTAGCTACAAAATCTGCTTGCATTGACTTGGAACAACATCAACCTGAATGCTCTACTATGGTTTGCAAAGAATCTTTGTGTCCTTTAGAAGATATACATGTTTCTTTGTTTCCTGTTGCTACTAACCTTTTGCAGGAAAGTGATGATTTGGAGACAATGATTGAGTCGAGGACGACTCCAATTCAAAAAAGGGAGGATGATGAGAACATCAAACCTAAGGATGCAACCACTGCTTCGACGTGCTGCACTGCATCCTCTACTTCAACAACATCTTCTCCGATAGGACTTTCGGCTAATGCAAGACCATATTACCCAATTGGATCGAGCTACGTCTACATGCCATGGTTCTACGTCTATATGCCATGGTACTATGTCTACAAGCTATGGTGCTACTACATGTACCAAGCTGGATACGTTTTGGTCAGATTAGTTCGAAATCAGCCTGACAACACCAACTTCAAACGGACATAACTTTTACATAAGGAGTCCGTTGGAGGTCCACGGGTATTTGATGGAAAGCTTATTTCGTCCTTTTTCCAACGGATCTGGCCTCACCTCCAAATTCCTTATGGATTGATTGCAATAATCAAAACAAGACGTCATATCACCTGTTTGGGCCAATCTAGGCTTTGTAATCGAACTCAACTTGGCCCATATGCCGGCGGCCCACCTAGAGGTGTGGTTACTGTTCACATGAACAATAAGCGGCGAGATTAGTCCCACCCCGCTAGTTCCTTTAGATTTGTGGCTCCTCGTTCCCTATTTAAGGAGGCCGCACTCCTCTAGTTTTCTTGGATTTTGTTTAGTTAAAAGTTAGCTTTGTTGCAACTTCGTGTATTGGCTTGTGTCGACTAGACCAACAAAAATACTGCTTCAAAATCCCAATTCAATTCAATATTTCAATCCCTATTTACAATTTCAGATTGCTTTATCTTTTTCTTGCGTGCTTCTTCGGTGTATGCAGGAATCGACCTTCGTGGTCAGGTCATTCGGGTATTCGTGCACGGTTGATAACGACTTGTCAATCAATTCAGCGATTGTGTGGTTTCAAGCCTTGCGTGTTCGTAGCCAGGATCATGAGAGTTGAGCAATAACTACCGAACTTATCGTTCTCATCGAAAGATTGGGCCAACAATAGGACCTTCGGGTTCATCATGTGAAAAGAAGAAAAGATGTAGAAGAATAGAAGATTACACCTAACAAAAAGCTCCTAGATTTCGCCATCTTTGTTGACTTCCTGACTTTGGTCATTTGGATAGGTAGGAGCCTGCATATATAGCCAGATTGAATAATCATTTTCCTATTAAGGCCTCTATTGGCATATGCAATTAGTTGTCGTAACTACAAAACTAGATAGTAGGTAGCTAATACCTTTTGTCATAAGGAGACAAGCAATGGAGGAACCGAAAGTGGGAGAAGTGAATGTATCGAATAGTGAATGTGTGAAAAATGCCTCCTTATATGCCCTATTGGGCCCATATATATAGGAGAGGGGAAGGACATTTCCCTTCTTACCCCTCCCTAACAACAATGGAGAAAGGGATATTGTGGTACATTCCTGTTGAGTATAGCTATATGTCTAGATTATGTACATGCTCATGTTCCTCCGGGCTTACTAGGTATTCCCGACGGCCCTAGGGTGTGGGTCACCGCTACAACAGGACTCCTCGTCTGCTCGTTCTGAGGTCCTGAGGGGCATGCGGACGCAATACTCGGGGCTTTCTGGTAGTGATGTCATGGAAGTAACCTTATCTCGGTAAGGGTAAGCCCAAGTGTAGGAATGACGTAGACTAGATGAAGTCATGGACACAGGGCCGCCCCGTCGCAGCATAGCCTTTGAGGCGGGCGACGCGTCGGAGCGTAGCCCTTGGAGGAAGTCGTGGACACGGGGCCACCCTGCCAAGGCATAGCTGCAACAGCCTCTATTTTGAACTTCCTGTTAATTATATTAAGAACTATTAATTATGCATTTTTAGCATGTGTAAGCCCCCAGTATCGGATCTGTTCCAAGCCAAGTGATTGCACCTGAGCACAACACTTAACATGCAACAAAAGCGATCCCGAGTGCCCAGATATGTGTCTCATGTTAGCTCCTAAAAATCAGTGGCTAATATGCATATATAAACACAACATTGCAATCACATCCATGCACAATCATATAGGAATAAAAGAATCGTTATTACAACATCATTAAATATAACCTTATGGTACAAGTTTGCATAAGAGGGCTGCCTGGCCAAAATTAATTATCAAAGAATAAATCACAGCAGAAGTAAATAAAGAAATAAAAGAGAGAAAACCAAGTTGGCACGGCCAAAACCCACAATCAACCAATTGGAGTTAAAGTCGTAGCATCTGTTGTACTAAACCCAATTCGAACGACTTCTCACCTGCAACATGGACAATCCAACTGAGTACAAAAACGTACTCGCAAGACTTACAAATAGCAATATATAATGAATGCATTCAAGTGTCAAAGGAAGGTTACTACACTAGGCAATTTTCAGTATAAAGCAAGTTTTTCATTGAGATAACCGATATAGATTCAAATTGCCATTGGTAAAATATTTTAGAAATATTATATAACAGTAGGTAATCCCAAATTCATGATCAACAACAGTAGATACTCCAAAAATAATCAACACACGAACTTCCCATTTGTGACACAATTCATTCCTTAACAAATCCACACGCGAACCTCCCGTTCGTGACAACATACAAGATCTGAACAATTTAACACATGACCTATCAACATAACCCAACCCAAAAACCCATAAGCTAACTATACATGGTTTCACCAATCGATATCCATAACCAGGGATACGGCTATTCGAATAGATTTAAACTCTGCAGAGGTGTACAACTTTACCCACACGATATGAATATCTCATAATGTTGGTCAATGCACTCTTCCTTATGAGTGTGACTTAGATACAATAACGAGGCCTTTACAATGTCATGTGCTAACTAGCAAACCACCCGAGGATCCATACCATGGTAGGCTATCGTTTGCGTTGAACCACCGTACACCCCGTTGTGTATGTAAGTCCTTTGCGTGGCAATCCTACAAACGCAAAAGACCCTTAAGGGTAAGTAAGACGACACTTAACATGCCCCCACTAGATTGACAACACAACAATAAAATAGTAACAACAACAATTGTCAATCTAATTGTGTTTTGATAACTAACATATAACAAATTATTTAGCCAAGCCATCATCCATAAACCCGGCGTGTGGTTGCACATGAGACTTGGTTCGACACACCACAACCGGTCCTTAATCACTTGGATGGGGCTACACAAATTCGGGATAACCTCCCTTCATCACCCTATCACATGTCTAAGTCCAACACACAACAACACTACCCAACAAGTCCACAAGAAACAGATTCAAAGATCTGGATATATTCCTCAAAATCAACATAATTCAATCCACGCATTCCTCAAATTTCATCAAGATTCAATTCAATCCATCGGCCGATGGACTAGCTCCATCAACCGCTTTCGACTACAACTACTTGCTAGGCTAAGTATCGTTCTACAAATTAGCAAACAACCCATATAATATATATCCTTAATCATCCAAGGTAACAGGGAAATTAACATTCGAAGGAAGGATAGTGTAGCAAGAGGATATAACTAATTCTATCCAATTGACATACAAGTATTTGAAATTAAGCAATGCATAGAATACTTAAAAATCAACATAAATACTTTTGAAACAAATAGAAATTCAACGTGCATCAACGAAGGGGATTGCTTGCCTTTGTTAGGGATGGTCCATGTCCTGCTGAATACCACTCTCGATCACACTCGTATCTACAAAAACTATCGAACGAAGGAAAACATCGTATAAGAACAATAGCACCGAAAACATCAAAAAAATGAATATCTTCCAAAATGCATGAAATTTATACAGTGGGTAGATTAAGATTTTATATGAATTTAGGTGAAATAATTATTTCATTTGGATTTAGTATGTGAAAGTTATAGCAGTTTCAAAAATCAGTTTTTGGGGAAAAATAAAAAAATAGTGCTTTGGTTACTATTCATCCGAATTTAATTATTTAGTGAAATTTTGTAGAATGGTGGTGGAGAAAAGGATTACATAACTAAATAGAGAATAAAATTGTAAGACCAAAATAACTTGGTTCAATTCATTTGGAATTCAGAAACATTTTCTATGAATTTTCAATGTTAAAAGTATTTTCTATTGTGAAAATATTCAGTTAAGGATCAATTTCCAATAACTATATTTTCTGGGCTCGAGATGTAACACCCCAAAGTGCTGTTACCAAAATAAAACAAAATAAAGTTATTGTTTCATTGGTTTTTTCTAAAATTTGAAAGAGTTTGATTGTCTTATTTGAATTTCTGAAGTTGTAAAAGTCAAAATTTAAAATTTATTTGAAGTTCTTGAAGTTTCAGTTGGTTTGATCTGGAAAATAAAATTTTAATTAATTTCTTGAATTTTCTGAGTTTTTAAAAGCTTTTTCCTAAATATTTTAAAGCCAAAACAATTTATTTTGCAAAATTAATAGCCAATAATAAGTTGGAAATATTTTTATAACGTCCAAAATAAATAAGAGAATTTCTGTGAATTTTCTCATAATTTTTGGATTTATTTTGCTATTTTCTAAGGTCCTTTCTAATTACTAGAATTAAATCAATTAAAAAATCAAATTAGAAATTCCTAATTCCTTTTGGGCCGAAACCCACCGGTCCAGCCCGTTTTCTCGCGCGCACCGGCCCAACGACCGCACCTCTTTTTATCACCACGGTTGATTTGAAATCCGAAATTCCTTGCTGAGTCTGTGCTGCCATGAAAGCTCCAAAGTTTTGAAAGTCAATTGGAGGTGCTTGTGGTGGAACTGCTCCTGCGGCTGGTTGCTCATTGCTTCTCGGTCTTTCGGGTACAGAACCACTTGCAAGATCGACGAGTTTGAATCATCTGGCGAAGCTCCATGGGTTAGATAAGGTAGCAAGCATAAGATGAGTTAAGAACTAAACAGGGGTAGGTTAAACCCAACAAAACACAACTCAAGAAACTCAAACAAAATACCTTTATTAATTAGGGTCTTAGCATGACTGCAACAAATGCCTAAGGGCCTTTGCAGCTCATACTCGCACACAAAAGAAACAACGACCTAAGCACACAAAACTATCGCCTAAAGGGCAACTTACTAAACTGAAACTAGCAAAGCCTGAAAGACCAAAACTAAGACAACTACTCGAGAAAGCCTCCACAACCGGCGGCGCCTCGACGGTGTAGACTCGAAGTGAGCGGCATCTTAGCAACCGATCTTGATGCCTCGAATCGTTGCAGAACAACAGCGCCCCGGTGCAACCGGTTCCTCTGGCTCTGCATATTCCTCTCGCTCAACTGGGCCTTCCTCTGGATCTTCTTCGGAATCCTCTTCGGGGTCTTCCTCTTCTTCGGGAACTTGGTCGTAGAGAATCTCTTGCAGAGTGACGACCTTCTCTTCAGATCTCTGCAAAGCTTCATAGACATGATCCAACTCTGTGATAGTCCTCTCCAAGGCTTCCTCCTGGGCAGCTACAAACTGAGCGAGGTGCACGACTGTAGCGTTGCTCTCTCCTTCTGTAGACGGGTAGCGTGCTGGCAGATCCACAGCTACAGCTTTGGGGTGGTAACGGAAGACGGTGTCTTGGAGCTCCCGTGCGTAGATGTTGCAGATACGCAGCATGGCCAAGCGTGACGACTCCTGGATACCTTCCAGCCAAGTGATCTTCCTCACAGAGATGTGTGAAGGTCGGCTTGCCTTGTCATTCCTCCTGGCATAGATCGTTAAGCGACAGATCACTCCACGGTTTTGTCCATTCACCATCCAGTTGTTGCCGACGTACAGTGGACGATCAAAGCCTCCAAGAACCTGCAACAGTTTCCAAAGCTCGGCGGCGTATCCTCCTGTGCGCTCACCATAGCTCTGGAGACGAGGCGTCTGTCAAGACAGACAAAGAGGGTAAGAGCAATTTTAAAACAGCGGGGAGAGAAAAGATTATAGCCAAAGTTGAGTCGAGAGAGACATGAGAAGAGTTAAGCAATTAATTAACCTTGCAAGTTAATTTTTCTTTTAGAAAATAGTTTGGACACTCTAAAGACGGCCAATCTAACTAGGGTCAAGACCTACAGTCAGTATGGCTCTGATACCACCTCTGTCGGGACCCAAAATTACGATTCTGGAACCCTCTGTGTATACTGCACTAGTCCAGGATCACACTAGTGCACACAGGATTAACATAGGTAAATATCGATCCACACAAGCGATAAATAAAGTAAACGATTAGTTTGAATAACAAATAAGGGTTTTGACCTTATGGTCGAGTTTACACTTATTAAGCCGCGCAGGGCTAACAGAGAAAAAAAAACAGTAGCGGAATGGAAATAACTCCAGCATAGATCCCATCAATTCACCACAGGCAACTGATTGGGAACCAGACCTTAACGATCAGCAACCTTCGGCGAACTCCTCCTCGAAAGTAGGCGTAGACTCCTCTTCTGTATGTATGGGCTCAAGTTTTACAACAAGCGTGAGTACACAACCGTACTCGCAAATCATACCACAGAATGCAATTTATAGATGCAGGCTTATTCCAAAGAAAAGGCTTTTGTGGTTCTTTTGCATAAATGCAACATTTGCAATTGAATACAAATAATAGATTGAAAGCAATATTTCAAAACAAATAGACAATAATAATTTAACACTTGTTTCCACAAAGACACAAAGCTAAACAGTTTATTTCACATAGCCATATGACTTAAATTACACAACTGTCCCTTCCCAATTGTTTTATGAAAACTACCCCTCGTGTGAAATCCCCGAGCATGTCCATGACCGCGGACGCGGCTATTCGAATAGATTGATTTAACACTCTGCAGAGGTTGTACACTTTACCCACAAGATACAACTAGTGTAGCAAGCACTAATCATAACAAAACGGTTCAGAAACTTCATCTCAACATTGACACTCCCGATGTGCTTACAAACCGCTATGCCAACCCAAACGAAGCGCTTTGGCATAACACACACCGCTGGACAGGGACACGGTGAACCGCCCCGTGATGCGACTACCTTGTAGTACACACCTCCACCCATAGTCTAACCTACCACCTGAGTAATCAATGCCAAGAATCCATAACCTACTAAGTTAGGCCTGTCTCATACCAGGCATGTGGTCGTACAGTAAGGCTCAGTTCAATAGCGCACAAAGTTAAGTCCTTAATTGACCAAGGCAAGACTTTCATGTTCTAACTAAGTCACAAAGATTATCCTTCTCATGCACATAGCTTCCACCATATCACACAGTATCCACCACTTGCCTCAGTCTAAATCCTTTACCACCCAGTTGGTTTTAGTGCAACACATCCCATCACGAAGTAATAACACATAGCACACAGTTTTACACAAAGTTCCATAGTCACTTAGTCACATTTAATAATTGCAACTTTCATGAGATGTGAGACTCGTAGCATGGCTAAGCAATTGCACTCGCATCTAACCAACCCACGTTGGTGCTATAATATTACCAACTAGTAACCAATCTAGGGTGACAAGGAATTATGACATACAAGGCCAAGGTGTGATAACAATTTGGATAATAACTATGCCCAAAGCATTTAAATAAATAATTAAAGTAGAATGCAATACTTTAACACAGAGTAATTTAAAAATTGGGTTAAAGATGATCAAAGGTATGACTTGCCTTGGAAAAGGTCTATGTACTGGTCTTGATCTTGGGGTGGTCCTTCTTCAACGAAATTCCCCGACGAATCGACGTCTACTCGCAAACGAAACAAATAAACAAAACAAATAAATAACAGAGGCAAAAAAAACTCCAAAAAATAAATAAAAATCTAAGATAAATAGAGCTTGAATTTAGATAAATTTAGAAATTTGAATGGACTCAATCGGAGTTAGGATGCAAAAGTTATGAGCTTTGGAAGTTTTAAATCTAAAAGAAACCCTAATTTGGATTTTCTGGATTTTCCGAATTATTTCTTTGAAGAAAAATCGGATTATTGCGCAATGCTGACGTCAGCAGGGAAATTCGGGAATAAAATAAATAAAAGAATTCTCTGACATGTGGGACCCACATGTCGGTGAGATGGCTCACAGAGACTGTGTCTCACCGAGCCTCGGACTCAGATCCGGTGGATCGCCACGTAGGGCGCCGACGTCGCCGTGCCACGGAGCGACACGGAGGCACGGGATTAGGTGGCGGCTGAGTTGGCGTGCCACGGTGGCAGGGATCTACGGCCGTGCATACCAACGCCGGCGAGATTTAAGCGGCGCGATCGGGCGGCGCGGTAAGGTCACCGTTCGCATGCTGGTGCGCGGACGATCACATCTGACGGCTCCGATGCGGTGAAGGGTGGCGGCAAGGGCTTCAACGTCGACGAAGGCGACGACGATGGCTTGGGTCGACGGCTAAACGGCGGCGGGGACTTCCGGTGGGGTTTTGAGTGCGCCCAACAGGATCGCAAGGACCCGGTGATGCTTAAGGACTAAACGCGGGACCCAATGGTCGTCGGCGGCGACTGGAACACAGGCGCGACAAGCTGGCGGCGCGGCAACTAGAGCTCCTACGGTGCGGCGAGGCTACAAAGCCCTCCTGACAACGAGAAGGTGCGCACCAGACGGAGCACGACGTGGCGAACTCGGAGGGGTGCTCGACGTCGGCGACCAATTCGCCGAAGAACCAAAGTGGCGGCGCTAGGGCAAAAACTCCGATTCCGGGGAAAAGGCGGAGCTCTAGGGTTCCTGGCTTTGGGGGAAAGGCGGCGGAGTGCGGGGCGATCCTCGTGACGCGGTCGCGGCGTTAAATAGTGCCCGGGAGCGAGGAGTCCGCGTGCGGCATGGCGCGGCTCGGACACGGCCTCTAGAGTCCGCGATGAAGACGACGAGGACGTGGCGGGATGGGGCCCACATGGCGGCGGGTGCGGCTCAGCGTGGGCGTGTGCGAAGCAACGCAGGTGAGGCCGACGGGTGGGACCGGGGCTCGCGCGCGGGGAGAGAGAGGCGGAAGTGGGCTACGGGGTTTTGGGCCGGAAAGGAGGGAAGACGGGCCGGGGTTAGGGAATTCGGCCCGTAGGAAAATCTGAGATTTTAAATAGATTTTCTATTTTAGAAAATACCAGAAATTCAAATAAGCAATAGAAAATAGCAAATGAACTCAGAAAAATTCTAGAAAAATCTAGAAAATATATCTGAGTACATAGAACCCAAATAAAATAGTTTTGGCTATTGTTCATGTTGGGATTATTCACATTAAATATCTTTGATTGTAAAGTCCAATATTAAGCTTTTGAATTTAAATTTAAATAAATACAAATGGTGACTTTTTCCCTACTAACTATTTAAAAGATTTTTTTAACTCAAAACATTGGGATGTTACAGGCCACTACCCCAGTCGATTGCCTGTGGCAGATTAACTGGACCCTACTACATCTTCGTCTTCCCTGTGTTTATTTTATTGTTGGCATGTATGCCTCCTTTGTAATCAACTCTGTTGGTATTTATTAATTATGTTGTGATATGATTTTGTGACCATATTTGTTTACTGTGTGAACTAGTTACTGATCATGGGACTAGTTCAGTTATGCACAGAGGATTTGGGATGTTAATCCTGGGTCCTGACAAGAGACAAGTTTGAAACCTATTTTAAAATAAAGATCATTTAAAATAAAAATTATCAAAATTAGTTTCACTGGATTTGGAGTTGAGTTGAATTAGATATGCATTTTTGAAGTTATTCTAATTTCCCGTGGAACAATAATTCATTTTGGGATTTTTCTAAAGTAGTTAATACTCTTTGTACTGAGTGCTATGCTAGCCTCTATCGCTTACGGTGGGGTCCAATGAATAGCGTCGTTTTTCTTTTAAACTCTGAGTTAAGACCGTTCGGACTGTCCGAACAGACTTGGCTCCGATCGGACCGGTCTGAACTTCACTCCGACCCGTGCAAACTGATAGGTTGGACCCGTTGTCATAGACACGATATATCAATTTGGTCCACCGGTGCACCACATAGCGCACTGCACACTAAAGAGCCAGGGCCACAGGTCATACTCTAAGCAACCGTCATTTAAAGCTTTGTTTTCTATTCAAGACCCCACTTGTAAGTGACTCATCAGTTTTTAAGACATCCATTTAACTAAGTAAGCAATGATTAGCACTTTAAGAACAGGATTTGCCGCTAACAGCCTCGCTACAGCGCCAGTCAGAAAACTGACAAAACCCAAAATGGGTGATTTCATTGCTGAGCTCACCGCTGACGATGTGGTCTACACCGGCATGAACCAAGACCATGACTAGGTTCCTAATAGTCGTGCGCACTTAAAGGTACAGTTGGCGACCTCTACGGCGGTGTGTACCGGCGGCACACCGGAGATGGGCAGCAGCAAAACTACGGCAAACATGCATGCGAAAGTAAAGCTCTGCATTGTCCACTTTAGTATGTGCCACAACATCTATGAGACTCAAGGATTCTACCTGAGCGTTGGAGAGGTTTAGAGTTGGCTGGAGTAGTGTCGGCGATGAAGAAGTCCACGACGGTGATGAGGTCCAACGTGGAGGAGGCAATCTATGCAAGGAGAAGGACCGAGAAGTGTTGGGATAGCCTAAGAGAGGTATGGTGATGATGAAAATGCAAGGGATTGAGTAATGGATTACCAAATCGACAAAGAGGTGAAAAGGGGGTCTTGTCGGCCGAAAAGGTGTATCTTCAAAAAACAGGAACTCCTATGAATAATCCGACAATTAAGTTGAGGAGTAAAGGGACTACTATCCAGGCACACGTTATGACACGCACAAAAGAGGAAAAGGCTCACCGGGCACAAATTTGACACGATGGCGAAGCTCTAGGCGCGCTCTGGAACTAAAGGGAGCATGAGCTTGTCCTGGATCCTACAAATGACAACAAGGGTTGGCATTAACAAAAATGGAGAGCGTCTGCAAGGTAGGAGCTGAGGGACAAAGTGGCTTAAAGCCTACCCGAGCGTAGAGCTCACACGAGCCTCTTCCTTCTCAGCCCCGAGAGAAGGAATGGCTTGAATGGAGGCGAAGGGGGGGTATTATCCTCGGGCAAGAGACGGAATGGAGGCGTCAACAAGCGGAGGAGCTCCAGGAGTGGCTAGATCGTGCGGTGGATTGATAGAGTCGACGAAGACGCGCAGGGCTTGACGGCTGCGTGGAGCTTGTCGTCTGAGCGCCCAATGAGACGAAAAAGATGAAGCTGACGCATGGGCCTGGTTAGTTAGTGGCACAAACGCGCGGGGTCAGAGGTGGGTTTGAGTCAGGTACGCTAAGGTGGTCTGGTTCGATCAAGTAAAATGGTCGGTTCGGTTAGTGGTGGTTCGGACTGTCCGGACCAAGGGGTCGGTTCTGTTCGGACTCGTCTGAACAGGTTAAAATGTTTGACTGTTAAATCAAACCTTCCCACTTTGACCGGGCTAGATAAAATAACATAAATTCTTAAAATTCTGAAATAATTCAGGGAGGTTCCTAGGATGATCTAGTATACAAATAAATTTTATAACCTCACTTTTCATGATTTATTTGCTTAATTTAAATTCAAACCTAGAATAGGTTTTTGAAGTGAGTTTGAATTTTCTGGGGGTTGAATATAGTTCCATGAATTTAGGAAAAATTATATTTATTCATGATAAATATTATAAGATTTTAATAAATTATTTCCAATTGATGATTGTAAGTATTTATTCCTGATTTTTTTAATTTTTGTTGGAGCTTCAATTTGAGCTGTATGTTTTAACTTTGATTCAAAATTTTCAAATACAATATTTTGTGCAAATGATCCAAAAATGCTATGCATGCTCATGGAATGCATCTTAAATCCATTCATTGCAAATTGGGATGTGACACTAGAATGAAATGGCAGTACATGGAAAAATTCTTAGATGAATAGAAAGCTTAAGTGATGAGGATTTCAATGGTATAACATGCATAGAGAGATTCTCGATTTTTGTTTGGGATTGGAAGGAGTGAAGGTGGAGAGATGAACATGTACTAAAGTCCTTGCTTGGTGACTAGAAGTGTTGAATTGAGTTGGCAGTGGAGGTCGATCTGGCTGGTGACAAGGTTGTGAATAAAGAAATGGCAATGAGGTGGGGAGAAAAGAAATAGTAGGAGAAAGGATGGACCACGCAGATGTTTCATCTGTGGTCAGTCAAACCGTGAAAGAGAGTGACAATACTAATGCATGCATGATGACATGATTTTTGAAATGCAAGCGAAAACAAGAAAACAAAATAATTTAATTTAAAGGCAGTCTTTCCAAACAATTCGATTTAATTTTTTTTAAAAAGAAACCTTTTACTAAAGCATGAAATTTTTTAAAACTTAGTCAAATATTTAAAAGATCGCCAAATTAAATATAAACATCTTGATTCTTGCCAAATTAAATATAAACATCCCCATTCTGAAAATCGGGGTGTTACAACATGTTTTTGCATTTTGGAAAAAAATCAGTAAATACCCCTTCTAATTAGTGGCGACACTAAATAATTTTTGAGAAAATTTTAAACTTGATAAAACCCTGGAAATAATTTTCCTAAGTCTTATCTCTCCTCAGGAGTCGCTCCAAAATATTTCATGATACATGCAATTCGTTTGCTATGTTTAAAAATTCCTTAAAGCTCTCGGGATTGAAATTTAATTTCAAATCTATTTTCTCTCCCACCATCCTTCTTGGGCCGAATGTCTGTTGCGACCCACTTTCCTTTTCTCTAGCTTGAAGCCAAATCAGCCAAGCAGCAGCCCACCTCGCCCCCGCCTCCCTCTCGCTGATAGCCCAGATTCGCGCACCACTAAATGTCTTCCACTTCCAGCCGGTGCACTGGAATCACCGTGGCTCGCACCCACGGGAGATGACTGGCGTTGCCCCTAGTTTCACCACTCCACCTACTGTTTTTATCTCTCCCGGTAGCCACCGCCCTTCCTCGCCTATCTGCGCATGTTATGACCAGGAGAGGCGGCTTTAATCTCCTCCGTCGTCCCAACCAATCATTGCCACTCGCCATGTCCACGTGTTCTCGCCACGCCCATGAGAATCTCTCATCTTCTCCTCGCTATTCTCCTGTTGGCCCAAAAAACCAAAAGGACTCAGCCGATCGGACGCTCGGCAGAATGCTAGAGTCTCAATCGACAGATGCACATGCAGGAAGCCAATTGGAAGATGAATGCACATGTACACTGTCACATCCCCAATTTAATAAAGAGGTTTATTATGCATCTCATTAGCATGCATCATGTTTTGAAACTTTTTAATTAAACATTGTACTTGGAAAATCTCAAAATACACATGTGACATACACTGTAATTTAACCTCCAAACTAAAAACTGAAATAAATTCTACTGAAGATTCTCTTTAAATAATTTATTCAAATACTATATTAATTATAATGAATTAATATAATTTTTCCCAAATTTTTGGGACTAGTTTGAACCCTATAAAAATTCAAACACAATTTAAAGACTACCTTTATGTTTGAATTTAAACTATGCAAATTATATCTTGAACAGTAGGGTTCAATAATTTTTGTGGACACTAGGTTGTCCCAGGAACCCCTAGAAATTATTTCATGATTTTAGAAATTTTATTTCTATTTTTAAGCCCCTGGTCAAAGTGGGGAAAACAATTATATTCCAGTCAAAACCCTAAACCAACACCTGGCACACTGTTCCTCGGGCTTGGGTCCGACCCGGCGAGACGGCTCGGCTCAACCCCCTAACTGTACCATCACATGCAACCATCGGATCATGGATCAACGGCCTAGATTGCGCATCTCTTCCGACCTGTCCGAACACCTCTTTAATCTCAGCCGTCCAGCCGAGATCCAACGGTGCGCATCGAATCACTTAACTCACGTTCGCACGCGCCTCGTCTCTCGACGATATGGGCCCTGCCGTCGGCCGTCCCTGAACTCGCACAGGAGCTCCACGCCACGCGGTCGCGACGCTCCGACGCGCAGAACGGAAACTCGACGCCGTCAATCCGCCGCTGCCGTTGGCCACTCCGGGAGCTTCTTCACCTCACGCCACCTCCATCTCCGTCATTTCCTGGGCATAATACCCCTCGGCACCCCTCCTTCTTCCTCACTTCTCCTCTGTTGACCGAGGAGAGGGAAGCTCGTACCAGCTCCTCGCTTGGGTAAGCTTCCACCGGGTGTTTTCCCTCTACTCCATCTTCAATGCCTTCTCCATTTTTGCTAAGCTCAGTTCTTGTCTTCGCTTGTAGCCTCTGGTTCACCTTTGTGCTCTAGCTCACGTCCAGAGCGCGCACCCGAGGACCTCACTTTGTGATCGTCGTCTCTGGTGAGTTTTGTCTGAAACTTAGCGTGTCACTTCGTGCCTTTAGGCTTAAGATTAAAAACCCCTAACTCTATTTGGGTAATGCACGACAGGATCTTTGAATTGAAGATTTGGCCATTTTTGGCCGTAGCTCAACCTTTCATCTCCCACTTGGGTACGGTAAGCCATTGTCCAATTCCTTGCTCCTATGGCTTGCTCTTAAGCTCCTTGAGCTAACCTAAGCATTCACTTTGCTTCATTTTGCTCAGATTTTCCTCTCCACGTGCAGCCGTGTTGGCACCACCTTCTTCTCCGGCGCCGTCGGTGCTCCAACTGACTTCTAGCTTCCCCGAGCATCCACCTAGCTCAGGTAGCCTCCAAGTAGTCTTTAGACACTCGGGCACTCGCTTGTTTGCGCTGCGGAGCGACTTTTTCTTGTTTCGAGTTTGCCGTATTGGCGCCGCCGCTCAACTCCGGCCAGCCGCGTCTGACAGCCACCACCGCCGAGACCACTCGGGAGCGCAACACTATTGTGCACCTAAACATGCCCTTGGTTCACGCCGTCGTGGTCGGAATCGTCGGCGAGCCGCCGGTGAAACGCGCGGGACAAAAACCCATTGTCGTACCCCGACCAGCACTGTAGCTGGGAGGTTACGGCAAATCGCGTTCATTAAATACCTAATGATTGAGTTAGCATTTAATTGATGTCTTAGCCGTAGTAATGAGTCTATTACATGTGGGTCCCGCACACAGAAACACGTGAGGATAAGGGAGATGCGGAGAGATCGCGGGTGGGCCTCCTTAAACCCGGGCGCCGCGGCGCATGTGCCGTGGACCAAGTCCCGTGGACCGTGTCGCCGCAATGGACCCACCGTCGAACGCAAAATAAATCGAGTTAAAATGAAAATACACTATTCATCGCCCGCTGGTCGCTGACCTTAGCTAATATTGCGCTCGGTGAGAAGAGGCTAAAACGACATATAAAATCCGAAATCCATTTATTGGCAAGTGAAAAATATGTATAACTTCAAAATACATAACTAATTCATTTTAACTCCAAAATGAGTGAAATCACTTCGATATTTTTTATTTTTAATGAACTTTATATTAAAATTGGTTTCAAACATGTCTCTGTAATAGAGCGTTATTTTGGAAAAAGAGCTATTAACACTATTATCTTTACAAAAGAAAATGCTGATAACTTTAGAAATTCATAACTAAATCATGAAAAATCCAAATTAAGCAAACTCAACTATTTTGCACTCATAATAATATTGTATGTTTATCCATGTAATCCTTGTACTACTTACATCGCTCTACAAATTTTCGCCTCATAATTAAATTGCTCCAAACAGACATATTGAAATATGAAATTCAAACCATTATAACTTTCATATACCAAATCAAAATGAAATAATTCTTTCATCAAAAATCATTTAAAATCATGACTTAGCTACTATAGAAAAATCATGCATTTTTGAGCATTTTGATTTTTGGAGTATTTCTCGATGTTTATTCGGTATTGTATTTATATAGATTCCGAGCTCATTGATATTGACTCTTACGCTACTGAGGGAGAGCAATTAGCCTACCAGCAAGGCAAGCATCCTTTGAACTTTCTTTTTGCATCATATTTGATCCCAATTTTATTAGGGTAGATGCAATGATAATTGCTTGTATGGTAGTTCTATAATGTCGCTATTTTTGTGATGGGTAGTTAGACACATCCTATTATCTTGTCATTGTGGCTATCCATGAATTATTCCCGTACTGAAATGCTTAAGATACGATGTATGAATTTATATTGTTCGAGTCTGCTTAGCCATGCAAGTCTAGAACCGGTAGTTGGATTGTCGGGAATAACCCGACAATTATGGGATAGACACAACTCTCATTATTTACTTTTGGTTCAGATATTCGTATCTGTTTTGTGAGTTAAAATTTTGTCATTTTAAATGAGCTTTTGGTCTGGACAAGTGCTGGTTAGTGATGGTGCTTTCAGATTTTTTTCCTCCTCTATTGCTTCAATCAAATTGATCTGATTACATGTCCTTTTAAAGACTACCTAATCAACTTACTTGCCAGCCGAAACTAAACATGGAAAGCTAAACATGGAAAGACTAACATAGGAAACAAACTAATTTTGATCTGATACTGATTGCATCAGGATCCTAACACCCTATTACTTGGCAAGTCTAGGTTAAT
This sequence comes from Ampelocalamus luodianensis, assembly GCA_036346255.1. Lineage (NCBI taxonomy): Eukaryota > Viridiplantae > Streptophyta > Magnoliopsida > Poales > Poaceae > Ampelocalamus > Ampelocalamus luodianensis. The sequence goes on from CM070628.1 coordinate 54,519,444, forward strand.
TTCCAACAATCTCTCCCCTAATCTAGACTCATCGATACTTCAATGCGTTCAACCGCACCATCTTGCCGCACGCGGTAGCCTCCTTTTGCCACACACAGTGGGCATCTTGCGCGACACACGCGCCATTGTCGATCTCGCACCGACTCACTTGGCATCGGCATGGCCTTGCCAGTTGTCGACGACACATGCTGACTCTCCTTGTGATAGCTCCGCACCGCCATTCGTCAGCCTTAGCCGCAACCATCACGCTAACAATGCACACATCGTGTGTAACTGTAATACCCCGAATGTTTCTACGGAAGGAGAGTAAACGAAAAAGGGGTTTTTCTGTAATACTCCAACTTATTGTAATGAAGGAAGCAGTGAAAAGAGAAATTAAACTTTAGACGAGGGAAAATCTGCAATTCTTTGACAACTGGCTTCGGCTTTGGCCTAGGAGGCCCATGAGGGGCCGGCCACTAATAAAAGGAGGGGGAAACCCTAGCCCACCACTGTAGCACGCATTGCTACAGAGTTCCGCCGCCGCTACAGTGCCGCTACAGTGCGCGCCCTCCTTGCACTCCGTTGCTCTCTCTTGGTGGTGCTCTCACATTCTTTGTCGCCAAGGAGAAAGGTGGGAGGAGAGAGGAGAAGAAGAGGAGATGAGCATCTAGCGGGGGTATTTCAGCGGGCACGCGTGTCTCCAAGGGTAACAATTGCCGGTTGTTTTTGTTTGATTAGTCGTAGAAGTGAAACCGATTAAATTTGATTAGATCAAAGTCTGTCTGTTGGAAATTCAATTCTGTCCAGTAGTTTGCGCGGCTGTTTTCGCAATCTTAGAGGCCGAATCAGAGTATCCCATCTCCTAGAGTATTGTAGATTTTGTTCTTAACTTTCGGTGGCCGCCAAGAACACTAAATTCCGACTTTCGAGTCAAAAGTTATGATAGATTTATTATCTGCTGTCCAGAATCCTGACGAGAATTAGCAGTCTCTGTATAGGTTGATATATGGCCTAGTTAGAGGGTGATTCAGAGGTCTTTCCCATAACAAATTTTGAAGGTGATATCACTAGCTTTCAGGATTGATAAAGAACACCTCATTTGGATTTATAGATCAAAAGTTATGCACTTTTCATTGTGACTGTCCTCAGATTGTATGCCAGTTTCTATCTTTAGTTTTGACCCGTGTGTCACTTTTTGTTAAAGGCAAAATATGAATGTCGTGCCAACTAGGTTATTGTAGGTAATTTCATAACCTTTTCAGATTGTTAAAGAACACTCAATTCGGAGTTGTAGTTTAAAAGTTATGGACGTTTTAGTTCTGCTGTTCTAATTGCTCAGTCAGATTCTGTTCTGCTGTTTCGTTTGACAGTTAGCAATTTAGTTTGGCCGAATTGGGTTATCTCGTCAACTACAAAGTTGTAGATATATTTGTTAAGCTCGTGTAGGATCTGGTCTCATCTCTTTTGGAGTCCCAGATCATTAGTTTTGATCTTTACCGTGCTGCTGTCCTGATGGGATTCCATGTTGCTGCTGGAATTTCAGATTCGGTTATGACTATGTTTTGGGTGTGCAAGAGGGTAGTGTAGAATATTAATTCATGATGGGCTCTATGTTGTTCTTATTTCGGTTATTTAATTGTTTAGGCCGCGAGTCTACGGGTTTGGGAGCGCCATCGTTGCTCGCTAACGCGCCGCAACGCGGAAGGCAAGTACTTTGTTGGTTTTAAGTCTTGTGATTGTGAATGTTTACATGAATATGATGTGACATCTTGTGATACCCAAATGCTGAATTGGTTATGTTCTATCAATATGTGGAGTAAATGCGAAAGATGATATTAGCATTGTTCATGTTCATATCATGCATCCTTTTATTCATGCTATGTCCACGGAGTGGATCTGTAAGTCCCAAAGATTCCAATGTGGCGTGTTTGGACATTGTCATGTCCCGTCCACGGAGTGGATTGAAAGACCCATCAATTCAGTGATGGGCACGTAAGACCCATCAACTCCAAAGATGGGCAGCTTTGGACACCTATATGAAACGTTCTTCATATAGGACTTGGATCCCCGCACTTTTGTTAAGGTGCGGGCTTATGAACACCGACGGTGTGTCACTCGCTATACCGTATAAGCATGTGTGCAGTCCATCCTTGAGTACATTCATTCATGCCATGCATTCCTAAGTTTTCATTCGATGTATGCTCATATTCTCTTATGATGATGACTTGTTCATATGTGTGTTATGTCCCTTTTATCAGACTTTACGAGTCGTGGACTCACTCTTGCGTTGTTTGTTTATTTTAGGTAACCCATGATGTTGGCTCACTTGGGAGGGAGTAGACACGCACTACTTGTTCACATCATCCAATTCATGTTCAAGATTAAATTTAGTTCTATCTTACATTCGTAAATGATGAACTGTAATAATAAATTTATAATTGGTGAAGGAAGGATACCTTCTCCACATTGATGTTGAATTATTACTGCATGTGAACTTTCATTATCAATGAACTGAAATAAATAGATTAGATGGTGAAGGAAGGATACCTTCATCATGTCTTGGTTGTTTTGATACTATCATTAGTTGATTTTATTCAAATTCTTCCGCATTATGGATGTATGTTAGATGTTTTAGGTGACATCTTGGCTTCCGAATAGCCAGGGTGTTACAGTAACGCCGGCACACAACCGGCCTCGCCATGGATGCACGAACCACTGTCATCGTGTTCCTGGGCTATGGTGTTGTAGTCGGCTCATCATTGATGCCCTGTGCACCTCTGCCCGACACACGCTTCTGTGCACGCCATCACGCCAATCCGAAAGCATGCCGCCTTCACCGTCGGCATCACACCGAGACTTTCTTAGCGATGGCCTTGGCCTCCGCCGCCAGCCTCTATCTCATCTGGAGTCTGCCGCCACCGACGCCTCCCTGATCTGGTGCACCACCATGTTCCGACCTTCGTTGCCGGCGTCGCTATGGCCGCTGCAGGGGTTCGCGGTGTGATGGGGGACTCCAATCGCATGCTCCCAGATATCGTCGCCGCTCAACACACGAGAATAATACTCAACACATGAGAATACTCGATACACGAGAATCACCAAACTCAACATATGAGAATCACCAAAGCTCTGATACCAATTGTTGGCCCAAAAAACGAAAAGGACTCAGCCGATCGGATGCTCGGTAGAACGCTCGAGTCTCACTGGATAGATACACATACAGGAAGCCAATTGGAAGATGAACACACACGTACACATGAACTCACTTGGAATTCACGTATGCATACATATGGTTCTGTATCTTTTACGCACACATAGGAAGCTAATAGAAGAAAGATTTCGTACTGCCAAACTGCTGCAGCGTTTTCTGATTTTTTTCTCCTCTATTGCTTCAATCAAACTGATCTAATTACATGTCCTTTTAAAGACTACCTGATCAACTTACTTGCCAGCCAAGACTAAACATGGAAAGACTAACATAGGAAACAAACTAATTTTGATCTGATACTGATTGCATCAGGATCCTAACACCCTATTACTTGGCAAGCCTAGGCTAATTTCCAACAATCTCTCCCCTAATCTAGACTCGTCGATAATTTAATGCGTTCAACTGCCGCACGCAGCAGCCTCCTTTTGCCATACACAGTGGGCATCTTGCGTGACACACGCGCCATTGTCGGTCTCGTACCGACTCACCTGGCATCGGCATGGCCTTGCCAGTTGTCGACAACGCATGATGACTCTCCTTGTGACAGCTCCTCACCGCCATTCGTCGGCCTTAGCCGCAGCCATCACGCTGACAATGCACACATCGCGTGTAACGCCAGCACATAGTCGGCCTCGCCATGACCGCAAGAACCTCTATCGTCGTGTTCCTAGGCATGGTGCTGCAGCCTGCTCATCATCAATGCCCTGTGCACCTCTGCCCGACGCGCGCTGCTGTGCACACCATCACGCTGATCCGAACGCATGCCGCCATCATCGTCGGCATCATACCGAGACTTTCTCAGCGATGGCCTTGGCCACTGTCGCCGGCCTCTATCTCATCTGGAGTCTGCGCCACCGATGCCTCTTTGATCTGGTGCACCACCACGTTCCGGCCTTCGTTGCCGGCGTCGCTGCGGGCGCTGCCATCTGTAGGGGCTTACGGTGTGGTGGGGGACTCCAATCGCGTGCTCCCGGACATTGTCGCCGCTCAACACACGAGAATACTCAACACACGAGAATAATACTCGACACACGAGAATACTCGACAAACTCAACATATGAGAATCACCAAAGCTCTTATACTAATTGTTGGCCCAAAAAACCAAAGGGACTCAGCCGATCGGACGCTCAGTAGAACGCTCAAGTCTCACTCGACAGATGCACATGCAAGAAGCCAATTGGAAGATGAACGCACACGTACACGTGAACTCACTTGAAATTCACGTATGCATACATATGGTGTTGTATCTTTTACGCACACATAGGAAGCTAATAGAAGAAAGATTTGGTGCTGTCGAACTGCTGCAGCGTTTTCTAATTTTTTTCTCCTCTATTGTTTCAATCAAACTGATCTGATTACATGTCCTTTTAAAGACTACCTGATCAACTTACTTGCCAGCCGAGACTAAACATGGAAAGCTAAATATGGAAAGACTAATAGAGGAAACAGACTAATTTTGATCTGATGCTGATTGCATCAAGATCCTAACACCCTATTTCTTGGCAAGTCTAGGTTAATTTCCAACAATCTCTCCCCTAATCTAGACTCGTCGATACATCAATGCGTTCAACCGCACCGTCTTGCTGCATGCAGCAGCCTCATTTTGCCACACACAGTGGGCATCTTGCGCGACACACGCGCCATTGTCGATCTCGCACCGACTCACCTGGCATCGGCATGGCCTTGCCAGTTGTCGATGACACATGCTGACTCTCCTTGTGATAGCTTCGCACCGCCATTCGTCGGCCTTAGCCGCAGCCATGACGCTGACAATGCACACGTCGTGTGTAACGCCGGCACACAACCGGCCTCGCCATGGACGCACGAACCACTGTCATCGTGTTCCTGGGCTATGGTGTTGTAGTCGGCTCATCATCGATGCCCTGTGCACCTCTGCCCGACGCGCGCTTCTGTGCACGCCATCACGCCTATCTGAACGCATGCCGCCATCACACCGAGACTTTCTCAACGATGGCCTTGGCCACCGCCGCTGGCCTCTATCTCATCTAGAGTCTGCCGCCACCGACGCCTCTTTGATCTGGTGCACCACCACGTTCCGACCTTCGATGCCGGCAACGCTGCGGCCGCTGCCATCTATAGGGGCTCGCGGTGTGGTGGGGGACTCCAATCGCGTGCTCCAAGACATCATCGCCGCTAAACACACGAGAATACTCGAGACACGAGAATAATACTCGACACACGAGAATACTCGACACACGAGAATCACCAAACTCGACAAATGAGAATTACCAAAGCTCTGATACCAATTGTTGGCCCAAAAAACCAAAAGGACTCAGCCGATCGGATGCTCGGCAGAACGCTCGAGTCTCACTCGACAAATGCACATGCAGGAAGCCAATTGGAAGATGAACGCACACGTACACGTGAACTCACTTGAAATTCACGTATGCATGCATATGGTGCCTGTATCTTTCACGCACACATAGGAAGCTAATAGAAGAAAGATTTGGTGCTGCCGAACTATTGCAGCGTTTTCTGATTTTTTTTCTCCTCTATTGCTTCAATTAAACTGATCTGATTACATGTCCTTTTGAAGATTACCTGATTAACTTGCTAACCAAACCGAGACTAAACATGGAAAGCCAAACATGGAAAGACTAACAAAGGAAACAAACTAATTTTGATCCAATGTTGATTGCATCATGATCTTAACACCATATTACTTGGCAAGTCTAGATTAATTTCCAACATCTCCTTCATACAAAAGTCATCCCGCCGTGTCACTATTCTTCTTAGCTCGCCCTCATCCCATTTTATATCGCACCAGAGGCGTCCCTTCCGGCACCGACGAGCATGCCGCCTGAAGGAGCTCACTAGTGGAAAAATGTTTTGAATGGAAAATCCTCAAATTGGCTTCTTTGAGTGGCAAATCCTACCTATTTAGGTGTTTAGAGTGGGCATTTCTTCCAGCAAAATGTTTTGAATGGCAAATCCTCGAACCAGCTTGGCAAATGAACCATTTTCTTTGGCTTTCTATAAAAGCTAGGCTTGACCTTATTAAAAAAACGGTTTTGCTAGTTTTAAGTTGCCTGAATTTTTCTTAAGTTTAAGTCACTTGTTGTGACCATTGGATTTGTGTAGAGATTGGTGTGTCATATGATTGGATATTGATCCAATGAATGTTATATGATTGGATATTGATCCAATGGTCACTACCGGACTCAGGCACTTTGCCGAGTGCCTCAGGCACTAGGCAAAGGCTCCTTTGCACTCAGCAAAGGCTTTCCGAGTGCGACACTCGGCAAAGGGCACTCGGAAAAAAATTTATCGGCAAAGCAGCCTTTGCCGAGTGTATTTTGTCGGGCACTCGGCAAAGGCTTTACCGAGTGCCGAGTTAGCACTCGGCATAGAAAAGGACGATTACGCACGCCCCGTTGATGGCGCTTGCCGAAGTGCCAACCCGGCGGACTCGGCAAATATTTTTACTTTTTTGAAAATGTCTTTGCCGAGAGTCGGAATGATGGCACTCGGCAACGTTTTAACAATTTTTTTGAAATTCTTTGCCGAGCGCCGCAGGGCCTGGCACTCGGCAAAGTTTTAATTTTTTTAAAAAATTCTTCTTTGAAGTGCCATGGTCATGGCACTCGCAAAGCCGGAAAGCTGGGGTTCGGTGCCACATTCCGGCTTTGCCGAGTGCCATGACCATGGCACTTCAAGAAAGGACCCCTTTGCCGTGTGTTGCACTCGGCAAAGTGACCCAAAACTGCATTTTTTATTTATTTATTACATTCCATCACGACAAACAAATCCATCCAAACATATATCAGATCCATCACATATATATCACATCCATCACATATATATCACATCCATCACATATTTATCACATCCATCACATATATAACAATAAGTGCTCAAGTCCATCCAAACAAATCCACAAGTTCATCACAGTCGACAAGTGCATCATAAGTATATCACAAGTCCATCACCAAGTGAACAACAAATGAAAATACAACTACCATTCATCTCGAAGGTGCCCACTGCGACTGTGGTGAAGGAAAAGCTCCATCATTCAGAGGCGCATGAGGTGGATTATTCGAACCCGCCGATTGAGGCTGCACAAAGGAGAAGAGATTGCATGTGAGACAAGATTACATTAGATACGTAATCTAGGAAGGTAGAGGTCATACAAGCAAAGCACAAGCGAAAGAAAATAACTTTCATACTCACAGGAGTAGCTGCAGCTGCAGGACGCGTAGGCGGAGGTTGAGCCAACAACCCAGCTGGCACAGCGAAGCCCGTATGTTGCCCAAGACCTTGTAGGAACTCCGTAATGTCCGCCACCGTGCGTGCGGGCTGCCGCTCGGCCCGCTCGGCCTCGGTGGGCCGACATCCTCTGTTCTTTCGGCCTCCGGCTCAGCGTTGCCTCATTTCTTGTTCGGTAGGGCCTGCAATATTTCACTCCAATGTTTGATAATGCAAAGCTAATAAAGGTGTGTAAAGATCAATGTACGGCGAGTAAAACAGAATAACCTCGAGTCGCGTCGACCGGTCTTTGTCGTGATGCCGTGGGCGTATGGCGTCGCTCTCGCTCGTGCTCGTGCTCGGATCTGGGAGAGAGATGGGTAGAGGCCGTGTCGATGAGGCCGTCGCCAAGCCGAACGCCCATGCTTCTTGCCTTGTCCCACCTCATGGCGATCTCTCCATCAAAGTCACGGGTGCTCGGATCATGGTGCGGCCCATGGACCGACCTTGCCGCCGGCGTGTACTCGCGATGCGGGTGTGGGCGCTCGGGTTCGTGTACGCCTCGGCGGGTCCTCGAGTTGAAGGAGGCGTCGGACGTCGCCTTGCCCTTGTGGGCCATACACCATGCCCGAAGTCCGAGCAAGGTGGGCACTATGTGACGCCATTGCGAGAAAGACGACAAGATAATTAGAAATCGTGCGAATTGAGCGTCACAATAGATAAATGAATTCGTGTACCCATGCTTGTTTGTATGCGGAGAGGCTGCGGCGCCTTGATGGTGTCTTTGGACCTTGCATCATCAAGCGATGGTCCCGGGCATCACGTGCATCGGAGATACTCCTCAGTGAACCACTTGTCCACGATCATCGCCTAGCACTCGGGATACGATTGGCACCACGGGGAATCATCTACACGTCATCAAGTATTTGACATATAAGAAGATCAAATTAAGCGTACTTAATCTCAAAGCGAATCAATATTAATGTTCTTCATCTACCTCAAGTGCGGTCGGGTCGGCGTCATGTTTCTTGCGTCTTTCTTGGTGACCTTCTCTCCAAGCCGACCCGTGGTAGGTTACGATGGCTGGATCGCACCTCGTGATGCATGTCGGTGATGAGTTTTTACGAGCTTTGGTAGCCACACGGTCATACGGCCTCAAATCCTCATCGCATCGAAATAAATCGCATACAAACACGATGTATCCATTCATTATTTCAAGAAAAGTCCAATGAATGCGATGTATTGAGCAATGTTGTGCGAGGAGACTTACCCAAAACTCCGCCTTCACGCGCGCCTTGTTGGGGTACTCCGCGTCGGGGCGGCGGCGTAGTGGTCAAGCGAGTAGGCGGCTCCGTCTTCCCGCGTGCGTGACAATGCGGGGTAGTGTTGCTCGCTGAAGACCCGAGGATGCCATTGGCGGAGCGTGCGCCACCACGACACAACCACGGTTCTGCACAAGTGATTAAGAAAAATTATTAGTTTCTTTTTTTCAACATATCATATGAAGTAGTGGTGACAACATCTAAAGTTACTTACTTTTGCCCTTGGGCGAATCATTTGGCGTCGGTGAGGATCACGGAACTGAGGAGGCTCGCGGGACCTCGCAAGTAGACACTCGAAGAGGAAGAGGAGGAAGCGAGAACCCGTGCCTACCGCCTCGTCGTCCTCGTCGCGCCCCCTCCTCCTCGCCGTCTGCCGAACCAGCTCCTCGTCAGGCTCGTCCACGGCGCCACCTCCTCCTCCTCCGGCCGGCACCTCCTCACGCGGCGTGGGAGAGGCGACCCCTCTGCGGCGGCGGTCCTCCTCCTCCTCTGTCCGACCCCTCCACCTCCTCCTCCGTAATCGTGGTCTGCAGTAAGCGAGGACACGTCCCTACGATGATCGCGCGCCATCTCTGTTCACTCACGCAATTAAAAGAATAAGCAAGACGTAATTAGAAATAGATGCAAAATGAACAAAACATAATTACAAAAACACGATATTACATGTATTAGAAATAATCTTCATGATTGGGATTAGCTGGATCATAGGTCTCGTCATCACTATCAACATTGTCCAAATCATCAACACTATCCGAAGGAGGAATGTTGTCTTCATTGTCATTGCCTAAGCGTGTCGCTCAAGCATTTGTAAGTCCTTCACATTTCGCACCTCGTCTCCAGTCCTCGTCATCAACCCTTTCATTGTCTACTTCCATTCCTATCGCGGTTAAGTCTATCTCAAACCTCCTTGTAGCCCCTATTCTTGAAAGAACTCTCCATCATATGTGTTTGGGTTGAAGTTGTAATCTTCATCGTTTGGGATAGGTAGTTTACCGTGTGGCGATACCTTGTGCACAATAGCCCAACCCTTAAGATGCTCTTTGTCTTGCACGCGTATGGCGTATAATAAACCCGACGGCTGTTGAGCCACAATGTAGACATCTTTTCTGGATAGGCGGAATCTGTCGAATCTCGACTAGCCCAAGATTAGGGTTCGTCTCGTTACTCGAGGATGAAACCAGTGACATTTGAATATGACAGATTAAGAGGTTTGGAACCATAAAATGGAAGTTCGTAGATTTCTTCAATTCTTCCATAATAGTCGAGGCCATCAATGCGGGCGTAAAAATTCATTGTTTGTGGTTTTTCGATTGGGCCGACTCGCTCAGTAGCTTGCGTGTGAAAGCGATATCCATTCACGTCATAATCGGTAAATGACTTGACCCTAACGACACAACCGTTTGCAACTTTGTCTCAACTCGTCACTTATAGGCGCATCGGTTTGGGCACGCAAGCTCAAGCGGGATAGATCGTTATATTATTCGAACGCACGATCAACTTGGAATGTCGAACTAAGTCGAGCTAAATTGGGCGATACCTTCTGTTTGAACCAAGAAATGAAATCGGGCTCCCGGTCCCGCACTCGTGAAAGAAGGGTATCGGTTTCTGCGGGTAGGATCCTTGATTCATGCGGGATTGACGAAGAAATTCTGTACCAACGAGAAACAAGGGGTTGGACGAAGAAACAAGGAGTGACGGCGTATTGAAACAAGTTCGTTGAGAACTTACCCAATGAGCAGTTGCACCTCGACAAGGTTGGTCAACACATATAGCATGATCTGCGCCACTCTTCATTTTCAATTGCTTAGTGGTCGATGCACTTGCGCTTCGAGTTGCCCTTGGAAAAGGCTAAGGTTCGATTCATTTTCGCTTGACATTGTAATGAGGGGTGGATTATGAGCGCTAGGAAGGTTCTCGGTGTAGTATTTCTCTGTGAAGTTTGACACCTCCTCCAGAATGTATGCCTCTGCAATGGAAGCCTCAATTTTGGCTTTATTTCTACATTTTTTGCGAAGAGTCTTGAGACATCTCTCGATTGGATAGCACCAACGGGGAACACGGCCCCCATACGTGCCTCATACGGAGGTGCACAATCAAATCTTTGCATCGCCAAGAAAAAGCCGGGTGGAAAGATCTTCTCCAACTTACAGAGCAACACGGGTGCTACTTTTTCCAAGTCATCAATGACGGTCCGAGATAGCTCCTTGGCACAAAGCTGGCGGAAGAAATAACTCAACTCTGCCAGCACTTGCCAGACATGCTCAGGGACATAGCCTCGAACCTTCGCCGGAAGAAGCCGCTCAATCAATATGTGGTAGTCATGACTCTTCATCCCGTTGATTCGCAGAGTGCCTAAGTTCACTCCCCTCTTCAGATTCGCTGCATACCCATCAGGGAACATTAGCGTCTGGATCCATTCAAGTACTTCCTCCTTTGGTCCTTTTTCAAGACGAAATCGGCCTTAGGCCTTCTCCATGTCTTCCGCGACTAGGAGGCTACATCTCTTGATTTGGTTTATCGCATAACGTTGCGAGTCCACTCTAGCCTTAGGGTTGTCCTTAGACTTTTCGGTGTCCATGAGTGTTGCCCAAAGTGCCTCGGCGACATTTTTTCGATGTGCATTACATCAATGTTATGTGGCGTAAGAAGGTCATCGAAATAGGGAGCCTCGTCAAGCCCGACTTATGAGTCCACATATGTTGCTCACCATATCCCACAAAACCACCTTCTTGATTGGGCACGAGCATCTATGTGAGCATGAACCTTGGCACCAGTCATAATCCGCGGTGCGAGTGCATCACTACGACACCTTTCGTAAAGTTCTTGATGTCTTGTGCGAATGGATGGTCAAGAGGAGGAATTGGCGATGTCCGTCGAGCGATGAGTACTTGCCACCCTTGTGCAACCAATGGAACCTCACACCTTCCTTGCATCTTGGGCATGAGAACTTCCGTGAACACACGGTGCGCGAGAATAACCCATACGCCGGGAAGTCATGCGAGGAGTAGTGGTACCAAGCGTGCATTTTGAAGCTTGTCTTTGTAGCTCGGTCGTATGTCCATACCCTTCGTCCCAAGCACGGACCAATTCATCAAACACGGGCTCCATGAACACACCCATATTACTCCCGGGTGTCCAGGAATTATCAACGACAAGAATCGTTATGTCGTTGAAAGGAGACGCCGGGAGATTGAGGGGATAACGAACACGGGCCAACATGTGTATGGGGCAACCATCAATCCATAAGGATTGAACCCATCATTGCCGGTAGCGACACGCACATTGCGAGCCTCATCCGCTTTCTCACGATGTTTGTCATCAAAGTGGGTCCATGCTTCACCATCGGATGGATGTACCATCTTGTCGAGTTGTACCGTTTGCCATTTTTGTGCCATGTCATCTGTTCGCGGATTCCTCGGTCATGTATAGCCGTTGGATCCTCGGTAGGAACGGAAGGTACCGTAGGATTTTCACGGGGATCGTAAGCTGCCTCTTCTGGCCATCACCAGAGTCTACCTCCAGGTACCTGGAGGATTTACACTTTGGACAGTACTTTGCATCCTTGTGTTCTTTCCTAAATAGGACGCACCCCTTCGAACAAGCATGTATCTGCTCATACGGCATCTTAAGTGCACGAAGGAGTTTCTGTGACTCGTACATGCTCTTTGGCAGAATGTGGCCCTCCGGAAGCAGGGTGCCAATCACGGTCAACATCTTATCGAAGCCTTCTCGACTCAAGTTTAACTCGGACTTCAACCCCATTAAGCGTCCAATGGCATCCACTTGAGACACCGTTGACCGATCGTGAAGGGGTTTCTGTGCCGAGTCCATCATGTCGTAGAACGCCTGTGCGGCTGCCTCCATCTCCTCCTTCTCACGTCCCTCATCGAACTGTCCTTGGTGAAAGTCATCTAACATGTCTGCTACCCCGGCATCAGCATCATAAGCCTCGACGCGTGGTCTCACCACCTCCTCTCTCATACGATGGGCTTCACTATGGTGGACCCACCGGGTGTAGTCCGGCGTAAATCCATTCTTCAAAAGATGTTTACCCATGTCCACCTTGTTTACCCTTCTCCTGTTTCCACATTTCTGCAGGACACAAAACTAGACAATGTCCTTTAGCGACCTTGCCAAATGCGCAGTTCAAGAAAGCATCGGTCTTATTCATCCATTATGTGGTGTAATCACTCGACTTCTCGCCCGTGTACATCCAATGACGGTCATCCATCCTCTAACATATGTATCGCGAGTAATGTAACCATCAATTGCATCTACGTGATCTCGACCATGATACGAAAAGAGGGTTATACCTAGGGTGGCGGTGGAGTCGAGCTAAGCGGGGCGTGGCGGGTCGGTCTGATGTGGCGGCGACGTGCGGGGAGACCGCAAGGCGCCGGTAACTCCGACTCGGCTCCGACGGGCTCTTCTCTGCAAAATGGAACAAAATACTGTCATTTAAAAAAAAATCGGCAGAACCTCCCCTGCACGGTGAGGTTTCCAAAACCTGCAAAAAACAACGGCACGATGGCCGACAACCACATAGACAACCACAACCACAACTACACCGCCACGACCACCACCACCACCACCACCACCACCACCACCACCACCACCACCACCGTCAACCACCACCACCACTGCACAGGAAGAACCTAGGTCATACCTACGTCGCCGGTGCTGGGCGGGGACGGGTCGCCGGTACAGGATTTGAAAGCATCGTACGTGACAACGTGCACGAAACCTTCTCAAATTTTTATCACAGCCTCCACATATGATATCATGACATCTCCACAAGTTTCATAATTTTCAGACTTTGTTTGCTTTTTATAGAATTTAAAAACACTTCGCCCGCAAGTTCACGGTCATGTTTCGTCAACAAGATGTTCGAAATTTCGGGTCCGTTCCTGGATACGGCCTCACACTACACTCAATAACATGACTATCATTTTTTGAATCATTAAATTCCATTATTCGATGCACGTGCAGTTCAAATTTGCATTTTCGAAATAATTATAGTAAATGAAATAAATTAACTAAGTATAACAAAAAGCCACAAAAATGTACCAAATCCTAACATAGAGTACCTGGTACTGTAGTAGGGCTGCAAAAAAAATTTGGAGGCCAAAATAAAAAAAATATGTTTGCCGAGTGCCACACAGACGACACTCGGCAAAGATTTATTTTGCCGAGTGCCAAACGGCCGGCGCTCGGCAAAATTTGACGTCGGGCGGGGACCGTTACCTCAGGCCGCCTTTGCCGAGTGCCCTCCTTTGCCGAGTGCCTGGCACTCGGCAAAGGTTGCATGTACCGAGTGTTATACTTTGCCGAGTGCATGGCACTCGGCAAAGCTGGATTTGCCGAGTGTTGTTCTTTGCCGAGTGTCACACTCGGCAAAATATCTCTTTACCGAGTGCCCGCTATTTGGCACTCGGCAAATATTTTTGCACTCGGCAAATCAGCTATGTCCGGTAGTGGGTCCAAACAAGTGATTTAAACTTAAAAAAATTTTAGGCAACTTATGAATAGACAATCCCTTAAAAAAATGATCAGTTTTCTCATACTTATATTCTTCAAAGAAAGACACCACCACATAATACAATGGAAAACCAAACAGATACCTACAGTAAGCTAGGTATGTATAGGCATAGCTGTCATAGCATATCCACGCATCCAGATAAACAGAGCTATTCCTCAACGTAGTTTGACCGCACGCCATTTTGCTCATCACATGCTCGGCACAAGTGGTGGTATGCTCTGCTCGTTCCTGAAGTAGTCGTCAGGATCAATCTCACTCTTCGCCATCACGAGCCTGTCGAAGTTATCCTTGAAGTACTTCTCGCCCCAAACCTTACCAGCCTGATAGCTCGTCACGTTGCCCACAACGACATTATCGCCTAGGTCAAGGTCCCTGTAGTTCACGTACGCCTCCCTCGGGTTCTTGCTCACGTACGGCTCCATGAACGCGTAGAAGTCTTTGATCCACTTTGTTGATGCTGTTCCATCACCAGTCCAGAAATTCATGTACTGGATGTTGTACAGCACGCCGCCGCGGTGCGGGAACGGTGTCGCCAACTCCGGGACGCTGCTGATCTTCGCGCCGTAGGGGTCCAGGATCATGAGCCCAGCGCTGGGCTTCGCGAGCCAGGTGAAGATCTTTGCCCACACGTCCTTCGTGATGGCCTGCCGGACGTAGTCGGACGTGGCCTTGCTGAAGGTGTCCAAGGAGGTGGTGCGGTTCAGGATGTCCTCCACGGTCGCGCTGCTGCCGAGGTAGATGTAGGGCACGGACTGGATCCATGTCATCTCCTTGCAGTGCGTGCGGTTCATGCCGAGCTCCGGGAAGCGGCTGAACATCAACGGCAGGAGCGTGTCGCATGTGCCGAGGTACAGGGATTGGAAGTTGGCCACCTGTTTCTGGACGAGCACCCTTATGAACAGGTCCTCTGGGAGTGCAGGCGCGACTTCCTGCCATTTGGTCAGGATGTCTACGGCGCCCTGGTCGACGGACTTTGGGACGCTGAACGCTGTGACCGTCCGTGGGACAGGCACGAGCTTCACCTGCCACGACAACACGATGCCGAAGCTCTCGCCTCCGCCTCCCCTGATGGCCCAGAAGACGTCGCTCCCCATGGCGTTCTTGTCCAGGATCCTTCCCTTGGCGTCGACCAGCGTGGCGTCCAGGATGTTGTCGACGGCGACGCCGTACTTGCGCAGCAGCATGCCGAAGCCGCCGCCGCTGAAATGGCCGCCCACGCCGATGGTCGGGCACAGGCCGGCCGGGAACGCGAGCTGTTTGCTCGCCTTTCCAATGGCGTAGTACAGCTCCCCGATCGTCGCGCCAGAGTCCACCCACGCGGTGGCGGCCTGCTGGTTAACACGAACCGTGCGGAGGTTGGCGAGGTCGACCACGGCGAACACCTCGGGGCGCTCCGACCGGTACGACAGGCCCTCGTAGTCGTGCCCGCCGCTGCGCACGCGGAGGCGCACGTCGTGCCTGCGGCCACAGGCGACCGCGGCCTGCACGTGGGAGGCATTCGTTGGCGTGATGATGCAGAGCGGCCGCACCGTGTTCGGCGTGAAGAACTTAGGGTTCCTGATGGAGGACACCAAGACCGACGTGAACGACGGCGAGTTCTGCGTGTACAAGAGCTGGTTGGGTATGGTCGCCGAGAGGCATTGGAGGAAGTCGTCGGAGGAAGCTAGGGAAGAGACGGAAGCATAGCAAGAGAAGCTAAAGAAGAGCGCTAGTGCTAAGCTTCGAGGCATGGCCATCCTTGCTTCTTGCACCGGTCTTTGCTTCTTGCAGCGATGCATTGTTGCATCAGCATCGCGCTCTACATATAGCCTACGAGTACGACTTCACGTATGCCAAGTACAAAAATTATCTTCGCCAGCTATTATCTAAAAAGAATAGTCATGGTCAACTTTCTGGATAGCGGCCCACGTGGTGGTCTCAATAGATGGCTGGCGTCAATGTTGTCACAAGCAGATCAGCTGGAATCCCATGTGAAATAATATTTAGTCACAGAATCCCATGTGAACATAATATGTAGTCACATTCAGAGAGAAAAACATGATATATAGTCGCGCACGCGTTTCCCTGGCAGCCGCTCGCGCCTCCGCCCGACCGTGGCCCCAACGCCCAGTGACGGATCCATCATCGGGGCACGAGGGGGCTAGAGTATCGGCTCCACTCGCTGCATCCTTGGTACCTCCTCTGCTATTATTTGCATCACAAATATTGTTAATTTTGTTCTTAAGATTGCTACTTGTGTATGTTTCTAGGCTTTTGAAACGCGCTATCCATTATTAATGTACTACATTTAATGTATTTCTTATTTTAACTCTGTTTCTCATAATTTATGTATTAATTTAGATTGCACATAATATTTAATGTGTATTTGCTAGCCCAACTCATGATAACTTTGTTCCACTAGTACCCCTTCATTTTCACCCTGCATACGCCACTGCCGGCGCCCGTCCAGCCCGCGCACCTCCACCTGCCTCCTCCAACTAGCCCCGCACGTCGCCTCCCACCTCTGCACCACCGCAATAAAAAAACATCGTGTGTATAGCAACGTGTACTTCGGAAAAAACATCTTTGTAATTGCGAACGTCATTTATTCGTTAGTCTTGCATCTATTGTTGTTGTTCTTTCCCCAGTTTTTGAAGGCATTCTTGCATCTAGTAGCAGAGCGCTTGTCACTGTCAGTGGATTGCTATGGTTATTGAGTAGTAGATTTCTTTATCTGGACTTTTGCGTGTGGCTGCTAAGCCAATAGAAAGAAGCTACAAGAAGGAATAATCAAGCATGGAATAGTACAACAGGACGGCTGCACAAATCTGCTATTCACTGAGTGGAATTTGACCAAACAAGTCAAAAGGAATAAATGGGCAACATGGGGTAACACCAGAGAAGTCAATCAACTTGTATAGGTGCACAGTGACATATATCGATGGTATATACGGCATCACGTGCAAGTTAGAATTTTTGGCGCATACGGCACTTTTGCGACGTGTATTTGCAAAAATGACCTCGAACAAAGCGTATTTATAAATATGACACTGTTGCCGTATGGTGGCCGTGCGGCAACTGCTCCCACGCTGCCACGTGGCCCTCCGCCCGCCCAGCCGCCAGCTCAACTATTGTCGCACGGCGGCCGTGCGGCAACGGCCCACGTGTCGCCACATCACCCTCCTCCACCCGACCGCTGCTAGGGTTTGGAGAAATTAGGGTTTTAGGGTTGTTTGTAGAAATTTTAAAACATAGCAAATGAATTTTAAAAAATTATGAAATTTTATGTGGAGGCTTCCGACACAGTGTACTATACGGTGTAAATTTGCCATAAGTTTATTCGTTCAGAATTTTTCTCGCAATTTCATATAAATGTATTGTTTGTACGAATTTGTAAATGTAGAAATTGAGCTCTAAAAATTATAAATTTTATTTTGAAGGCTTATGATGCAGTGGACTTGATTGTGTACTGTTTAGGATTTAGGTCGCGAAAATTTGGATTTTAGGTTTCGGAAATTAGGGTTTCATGATTTCATGTGACTTGGAATGTCTGGAAAAAAAGCTGTATTGCAACTCCATCCGAGATGTCGATATACAATATGGCACAGGAGTACACACATAACAACCCAAATACATGTACAAATATTGCAAAACAAAATATGAATACAAATGTACTGAAACATAATCGCATAACACGAGATATACCAAAGTCTAGATAAGTTTGTGCATGGACCGGGATGAAGGAGGACAGGGTATTATCACATGTAACCCGATCAAATAGAACACTCTTTATTAATTTAGCAGCCTAGTGTGAATGATATTCTTTAATACTGTATTGTACCAAGGTCTAGATATGCTTATGCATGATCCAACCGAGGGAAAATAAGTGGCACGTAGAACTTAGGGTTCCTGATGGAGGACGCCAAGACCGACGTGAACGACGGCGAGTTCTGCGTGTACAAGAGCTGCTTGGGTATGGTCACCGATAGGCATTGGAGGAAGTCGTCCGAGGAAGCTAGGGAAGAGACGGAAGCATAGCAAGAGAAGCTAAAGAAGAGCACTAGTGCTAAGCTACGAGACATGTCCATCCTTGCTTCTTGGACCGGTCTTTGCTTCTTGCAGTGATGCATTGTTGCATCGGCATCGCGCTCTACATATAGCCTACGACTTCACGTACACGTGCAAACTGTTATTTTATTTTCTTGGATCGGAAAGACCGTGCCAACTACAAAATTAATCTTCGCCAGCTACTATCTGCAAAGAATAGTCATGGTCAACTTTCTGGATAGCGGCCCACGTGGTCAATCTTGTCACAATCAGATCGGCTGGAATCCCATGTGAAATAATATAGTCACAGAATCCCGTGTGAAACTGAACCACGACCCAATGAAGTGACTTCTACAAGTTAATTGGTGTGCCAAAACTCCTCGGAAATTGAATTCCAATTTCAAATTCAATTAAGTTTATCCAAACAAAATATCAAATCTTTTTTCCTTTCTCTCTTCCCCCTCAAGTCAAAACCCAGCCTCGGCCCAATCTCTTCCTACTCCCACCGGGCCAACCCCTTCCCATCCCGGCCACCGGCCCAGCCACCACTGCCCTGTTCCCTATTTCCTTTTCCCCTCTTGTGTGGCCCATCTCCACGCTGCAGCCAGCGCCAACCTGCCCGCTTGTTGCCCTCTCGTATCGCTCTCACTATCGTGTGGGCCCGGCCCCACCTTTCAGCGCCCACTACTGTTCAACTTCTCTTGTCTCTCTCTCTATGTAAGCACGTGACGAGGAGGCACTCGAGAGCCTATAGCTGTAGAAGTCCTCAAGCGCAACGCCGCCGCGAGGTCGTCCCATCGGCGCGTCAGCCTCGTCGGCCGGTCCACAGCCTCGCAACCACGAGAAATCGTGCCGAGACGGACTCACGTTGCCGCCTTCTCCTACCTCTCCTCTCCGTTATAAGCCTAGTCGAGTGCATCCCCTAACTCGCCCCATACTCCTCTGCATTTCCCCTCTGGATCCCCACCTTCTCCTCCACTCGGTTGCCCAAAATGCCCTGATGTCCACGCTACAAATCCAGAGCACGCCCGCTGCCACCACTGCCCATTCCTGCCCGACCGAGTGAGCCTCGACCTCGAAACCCTTGTGCATCTTGTTCGCCTTCGCCCCTTGTAACGTCCTAAAAAATCCTTAAGGTGGTTTAGCTGAGCATCTCATGTTATGTGTGTAAATTCTGGAATGATTGTAAAACTTTTGTTGTTATAATAAAGTTTTATTAGAATTTAAAACTTTTAACTTGAATTTAAGTTTCTTTTGATTCCAGGAAATTGTGTGTGCGAACTTTGTTGGAAATAATTTATTTAAATACTAGATTAATTATCATGATTTAATTTTATTTTTATCAAATTATTAGGGATAAACTTAACATGGATAAAAACCTAGGTTCAATTTAAAAACATCTTCTGTAAAGGATTTTAAAATCAGTAATTTAACCATGAACAACACTATTAGAAAATTTGTATGGGTTCTATATCATCCCAGTAGCCTCTCTTAAAATTTTCAGAGTTTTATATATTTATTTGCTATTTTTAACCAATTGGTCAAACTAGAGGAATTTGAATTCTTTTCAGTCAACCTTTTTAAAACCTAACCCAAACCGGTTTCACTGTGCGATTCGAGTCACTTGTTTTGATCGGACCAAACCCACTCATTCGCACACGAACCCAACCGCATCGCTTTATTCCTCTCGCTGACAGGCTAGGCCCACTAATCAACGTTGTCGTCTCAACGTCGCTTCGTCCTCGCCACGTCGCTCGCCCGCGTGCGTTGTGTAGCCCATGCTCACCACGAAGCCCCCCAAATGCCACCTCATGCTCTCGTGTCTGTCTCTTAGGCGTCGCCTGGCTTCCCTGATGTGGGGACCCCGGATTATCTCCGTAAGACCGAGACTAAGCATGGTCTTAAGGACATAACTCTGGATCTCCAGTAAATGGATTCCAACTTAACTCAACCTAAATGAGAGGCTTGACTGAAAACTAGAGCCCCGACGATCATGCGCGCCGCTCCTCTGCGAGCACTACATGATTGTCGGTTCTCCAACAAGTCAAGAACTACACTTAGTGGGTTAAATAGGAAGCCATGATCAGCGAGTATAACTTATATTGGCTCCCAAGATCAGCGACCAATATAACCATACTCTCATTCAACGTTGATCACATCCATACAACAGTCATACATAAATAGTACGAAAGACATACAACATAATTTTAAGTTTACAACTAATACAAGTGGCCGATCGGCCAAATCAAAATAAGAGTATTAAGTAGCAGCGGAAACGAGTAAATAAACCAAAAGCTAGCAATGGTATGCCCCATAACCCATCGACAACCGACTGGGAGTTAAAAGATAGCCTACTGCTCATCAGTGTCACCTAGATCGACACCGACGAGCTCATCGGTCTCATTATCTTCCTCACCTGTAAAAGCCAGCAAACATCTGGCTGAGTACAAAAGAGTACTCGCAAGTCTTACACAAATAAAAATAGTTATGCATAAGGTCATTCAAGGGAAGGCTCATATTGGCTTAATTTTTGCGAAAACGACGCAATACTGAACAACCTACACATACTAGTTTTTCACATGTCATTTCAAAATCAGATTTGAAGCAGAAGTAAAACATGTGAACAAGTGATAAATTCAATAATAAATGAATCATACCAAAAACAAAGTGGCGGTCCACTTTGATACAACAACAAGTATGAATATCCCATTCATGACAAAACCGAGTTCACCCACCAATTTTAATTCCAAGCCAAACAATAGTAACTCCCGAACTCAAACGGTTGTCCATAACCGTGGACACAGCTATTCGAATAGATTTATACCCTGCAGGGGTGTACTACTTTACCCACACGACTTGATTAGCCCGTAAGCCTCCAGATGCCTCCGAATATAGCATACTTCCTATGGTATGCCGGCCGGGTAAATCAAGATACGGTCGTTTTTAGCAAGAAGATCCCATTGAGCTAAGTCCCTCAACCCATGGCTCCTAGGAAACACAAGACGTTAACGTCTCCATCCTATCACCTAGGAAACACAAGACGTTAATGCCCCTATCCTATTGGCCCAAAAGGAATACGGGATTTCACGGTCCCATGCCCTTACAATTTCACCACCGTGGGACTCAACACAACAAAATCTTCCCCTACTTAACCATACGGCTCCCAACCCGCGTGTGATAGCACGAATGTACTTGAATCAACGACGTTACCAAAGTTCGGTCCTTAATTGTCCAGACAAGTCCAACCACAAACCCAATTCTCGTACACGAAGGCACCATCACTTGTCCAGACCAAAGGCTCAATTAAAATAACAAAATTTAACTTAGAAAACAGATACGAAGATCTGAAACAAAAGTATATATAAGGAGAGTTGTGTTTAACCCATAATTGTCGAGTTATTCCCGACAATCAACTACCGTTTCTAGACTTGCATGGCTAAGCAAACTCGAACAACATTATTTCACACATCCTATCATAACCATTTAAGTACTAGAGTAATTCATGGATAGCCACAATGTCAAGATAATAGGATGTGTCTAACTACTCATCACAAAAATAGCGACATTATAAAACTATCATGCAAGCAATTATCATTACATCTACCCTAACAAAATTGGGATCAAATATGATGCAAAAAGAAAGTTCAAAGGATGCTTGCCTTTCTGGTAGTTCACTTGATCACTCTCGGTTACTTACTCTCATACTTCCGGCAACTCGGAATCTAAAGAAAGGCGATATCGAATAAACACCGAGAAATAGCCAAAAATTCAAATTTCTCCAAAATGCATGAAATTTATACAGTAGCTATATTATGATTTCAAATGAATTTAGTTACAAAAATTATTCCATTTAGAGTTTATATGAGAGAGTTATAGTAGTTTGAAAATCAGATTTTTGGAAAATGTTGAAAATCAATGTTATGTTACTGTTCATCCGAATTTAATTGTTTTGTGAAAATTTGTAGAATAGTGGTAGGGATAAGATTTATATGGTATGAAAGGTAATTAAAATTTAAGATCAATAAAAATTGAATCACCCCATTTGGAGTTCATATGAATTAGTTATGAATTATTGAAGTTAAAAGACTTTTTCGTGTAAAAATAATTCTTTTCTGATTTTGCTACTGCATTAAATAATTTTTTTAGGTAGTATGACCTAGCCTCTGCCATGACAAGTGGGGTCTATGTATTTTCTTTTCTTTTTTATTTATTTCTTAAGAAAAACATCTTTGGCAATTCTTGTCCCGTGGTGGTTGATGAACTTCTCCGGTTTGTGGTCCATGATAGTTATCATAGATCCCTCTTGGTTCTCTCAAACAATTATTGCTTTTCGATCGTTGAGTTGTTTCTACTACTTGTGATCGTTGTCAATTGACAAGATTGATGTTTTCTTGGTTGCTCCTTCTTTCTCATTGGAAAAGAATGACTCATTTACTCTGATAACTTGGTTAGTGAAGAGTTTTCGTAAGTTGCTTGCATGGGGAAAGCTTTGGCTTTATGCGCTTCTTTTAGATTACTTTGAGCGTTGAGGTTTGAAGTCTCTCTTTGCTGTAGTAAGGTGTTAGAATCCTTTTGTGATGTCTTGCCATGCTTAAATTGAGAATTTATAACTGCGAATAAATTGTTACGATATGAGTTACCAAGTTGGGTTATTAGCATGGTGCAAATCAACTATTCTTAACTACCATCTATGAAAGTGAAATTGATTAATTTGAAATATCCTTGTATTTGATACATGCCGTATGTTAAATAAAGACTGCCCATATCTGCTCGTAACCTATAGATCTTACATAAGAGCTAGATTTATCTATTTCATGGTATGCTAAAATTGTTGAAACAAAGGTTAATTGTAGTAATTTGATCACCCATGGTGATATTTTCTAAATGATCAAGTTTCAAGTTTTGTGTTCTTGATCTTTGGGGGTTCAGCTTTATGTGGTAAATGAAGCTTATCTTTGAGAAAGAATCAACTCATTCTTTTCACGTGGGTCTTTGAAGTGTTTTCTAATTGTTGTTGTGAAATATAATTTGATCGCCTTGGTGATACCAGGTTGCAATCAAAGAAGTTATGTTGGTTCTTTTAAGAGGAGAATAATCGCTTGCTTTTCAAATGTTTCGTGTAGTTGAATTGTTCGAACAAATAGGACGTATTGAGGAATTTTATTGGTTCTTATTTAGTCCGTGTGGTTTGGACTAAAGACCTTATCTTGTTCATTGTGGCAAGCGTTGTTAGTCAAAGAATTTTCCCGATCTTCATTACCATATTATTTCTTTTGGTCTCGTGCTCACCGTGAGCAGCAACATTTTCTGTGTGGTGAAAGTTGTTCTTGTTCGCCTCTTTCTTTTGAGAAAGGATCAACCGTTTTGTGCTATTGACTCAACCTCTTGGAGGGAAGTTGATTCGATGGAATGTATGGTTTCAAGTAAAATTGTATATGTTTATTTGACCATCCCATGTCGTCAAGGGTAACGATGTGTTCTTGGGATTTCTAGAAGTCTTTCGTTAAGTGAGCGAGTAGTTTTGTTAATTCAGTCTGTCCGCGTTTGTTCAGTTCTGTCCAGTATGTTGGAGGGTTGTTTCGGTTATTTTTAGGCAGAATCTGAAGGTTTGGTCTCCTAGAGATATGTAGGCCTCTGTTCTTAAGTTTCAGTGACCACCAAGTTTACTTGATTCCGACTAGAGTATTGTAGATTAGTCAGTTAAGAAGCTACAGCAATTGGGTTTACCAAATCTAACCTTCTCATACTCATACTTAACCGATTCTCCGGTGTTGAATCCACTCACATGTATAACACTCTCCAATCACATTCTCATATCTTGATTTAAATCCCGTACTAACCTCAACTAAGACATTATCAAGGTAGTCAATCCATCGAGTGATGCCCGAACTCACGATCTTCCAAATATACAACCTATCAGATAATTACACGAAATCCACCGACTCATGAGCATAAGACCATGATTAAATCCATCAATCGTTCTCCGATATACTATTTAAGCTAATACTAACTATCTAGCTCTACTAGTCTCTTCTCGGCAAATCACCCTCGCATATACCAAAATTTCCACCGATTTATGTTTATTTGACCAACCGACACCTAAAGAGCTTTACAATTTAATTGCACGTCCGACATTTAATAGCTCACTAATAGATCAACTCATATCCATATCCCTGAACTAGTCGTGTACAACATCTACCAATCCAATCACATATGTGCCTCTACGATTGACTAATAATCATCTATCTACTAGTCCAATAGGGCACAATTCCATTGACTCGGCACATATGAGTTATCTACTAATTACATAGCAAATCTAAATATTTAACCACAACCAAATGATCCATTGCTACCTTCTCCAAGTTCTATCATCTACGACTCACAAAACTATTAGTTAAGATAACCGATCAATCTACTCATGATTATATAAATCATCCGATTCAACCTCCATATCTCATTAAATATCCTCACAAGAGCTATCCATCAAGTAATAAATCCGAAAAATCCTTATGCGCCCTATCTCCTAAAATTACTAATCCAACATGAGGAAAAATCTACAATTAAAGTATTATCCAAAGATTACCACTAACATCCCTGCAACTTCAAAATAATATCACCCGATCAAGTAATCAACTCATATATTTAATCTAGCATCCACCGACCAACAATACACATAAACCGCTACAACGATAAAATTATTCGTAATCTACCGAACAATAACACACGCATTTTACCACAATAATATAATTATTCGCATCCAACAATATATCGATACATAATCACGTCTACACACAATTACGACCTTACCGGAGAATTATACCGGTCTTAAGTTACCAAAACATTTTTATAATTAAACATGCATAAATAGACAACATGCACATGACTAATGTGCAACATGCACGACTAATCGCAGCGTGGTAACAAAAATAATGCTAAAGATTTTACCACAACGCTAGGTGTGCGAATGCGTCCCGGCGGCGTCTTCTTGGCTCGCGTCCAAGTCCACCGTAGTCATCGCCGTTTCCACGCCCGCTGGCTCTCGTCCGCATCCACCGTAGTCGTCGCCGACCTCACCTTCGGCGCGCAGCTCACTCATTGCCTCCGCCATGCGAGGGCTGGACAACGAGCCATGCGCCGCCGCATGAGGCCGCGGCTGCCGCCGCACTTGTTTCGGCAAAGCCGTCGCGTGCGCCGCAACACGCCGCTTCACCACGCCGTCTATGGCGCCGCCATCATTCCCTCGTTGCCGCATGCATGCATGACCCCGACCTCGTGGCCACCACCGAGCCGAGCCTCGGCCGAGCGCGTCGCCAGGTGCCGCGCTGGCCGACGCCGCTGACAACGCCGCCACCTCGTCTTCACATCGCCGCACATGCATCGGCCTCGGCGCCCGTCTTTGGTACATGCATGCACCACGCCGGGTAGGCGCTGTATGCACGCCGGTCGTGGCCGCAGCGAGAGCCAAAACGTCACCATGTCGCTGCTGCTGCGCCATGCTGCTGCTGAGCTCCAGACCGCCTTGCTCCTGTTGCTGCATTGCCGCCGCAGCTCCACGTCGCCAGCCACCTACCATTGCCGCCTCCTCCCGAGCTGCAACCTGCAAGAAGCTCCCTTGCCACCAACCACCGTCATCCTACCCTCCAGAAGCCATACCACGCCACTGGCTACCAGCGCGCCACGGCCTCGCCGGCGCCGCCATGGGTGGCTGGCCGAACCTCTTGGCTCCTCCTCTTCTCTTTTCTCCAAAACTTTTAATCTTTCGTGCATGCAAAAACTACTTGGAGGGATGGAATGCTAGAGTGATGAGGAAGGTGTAGGTATGACATGCATCACTTGGTTCTCAGTTTTTGATTTGGAGCATGAGGAGAGAAGTGAGGGAGATGGAAGGAAGGAGTTCATGCTTGCTGTTCTTATTATGGAAAGAAGAAAGGTAGTGGGGAAGAAGGAAATGAATGGTTGTGATCTCTTGTGTGTTGGGGAATAGAAAATGGCATGGGCAGAGATGGCAATGAGGCTCTCGGCTGGGGTGGGGGAGATAATGGCAGTGTGTGGGCATTGCTTGTTGGGGGAATAAACAAAGAGGATGGCTGTCTCGGCTGGGATAAGAAAAATGGCAGCAATGAACAGTGTATCACTTCCTTACCTCTTCTCTAATTCACTCAAACAATCTTGCATGCGAGAACTAGAGGTAGGAATAGAAAGCTTAGGTGACGAAGAATTCAACGGTATAACATGCATAGCTTCGATTTTGGGTTTTGGATGTAATCGGAAGGAGAGAAGGTGTGGAAGATGAACTAGTACAAAAGTTTTGGAAATACTAGAAGTGGAAATGGGTGGCTCTCGGCTGGAAAGAACAAGAAATGGTTGTGCTTGTGATATAATATTAGACAGTGAGGTGGATGAGTGGTTGTGGTGGCTTTGGTGCTGGGAAGAGGAATAAAATAGTAGTAGTGTTTGGTTCGGTTTGTGTAACATTCCGATTTTCAGGATCAGGATATTAATATTTAAGTAGGCGATCTAATAAAAATTTGGCAATATTTTAAAAAATTTCGCATGTTTAATTCAAATGTTGCCTTTAAAATCGAATCGAGATGTCTAAAAGTTGTATAAAGATAATAAAAATAATAGCAAACAATATTAAATTGAATTGGTCGAGAGACTACAAATGAAAGAAAAATATTTTGGTCTCTTGCTTTCACATGCATTTCAAAAATCATACCGTAGTGCATACATTAGACGCCGCTCTTTTCATCCGACCGACCGCAAGTAGAGGCGTGTGTATCCATTTCTTTTCCCTAACTTCCCTCCTTGCAAACACAACTGAAAACCAAAAACCATGCGACGCATGTTATAGCATTGCGATCGTCGTCTCGAGGGCGTTCTGTTTCTCCAATCGGTTTTCGAGTGCGAGCTCTTTTGCGTGGCATGCAAGAAGGAGGAAGAATTGCTGCTATTTATTTCACTGTCAATTTTTATTTCCCGATCACCCTTGTGCTAGCCGAACCAGCCCTTTCTCTCTCATTTCCTTTCTCCCAAAGTCCTTTGGGTCACTGTCATTTCTTCCCCATTCGGCACTGCCATCTTTCTTCTTTTGTTTAATTACCTCACTGCTCAATCCTTTGCATAATCATCCAAACACACGCTATCGCTTCTTTTACCAAGAGAGAGTAAGACCCCACTGTCCATTCCTTGCCCAACCGAAGCCCATAGCCATTGTCTCACCCATTGTCTCACCCCAGCCGAACAGCTTCCCCCTACCATTTTCCTGTTCCCAACAGAGCACTACACAAACACACACTGCACTCTTTCATTTCTTTATTTAGCTGTCAAAGCAATAGCTCCCTCCTGTCATCCCGTTGCTTTTCCCAAGCAAACATCATAGCCTGCCATTCCTTCTTCCCAACCAAAGTACTCCCTGCCATCTTTTTCTTTTTCCCAACCGAGAGGCATCACACCCAGCCATTTCATCTCCACGCATGAGAACTCACTTCTAGTCATAGCACTTTGTACATGTTCATTCCTATACCTTCTCTCCTTCAAATCTCAATCTTAAACCGAAAATCTCTCTATGCATGTTTCACCAACGTGTTCCCCATCACCTAAGCATCCCATTTCTCCAATTAGATTTTGCATGCAAGGTCATTTGGGTGATTTGAAGAGGAGGAAGAACAACGATGCTGCTTGTGTGCATCGTCTGCATCGGCAATGGCTTGCGTCCGAGAACAAGGCAAGCGCGCGGCAGGGCATGGCGTGGCGGCCGAGTAGTGGATTGGCGGCACCGGCGCCAACGGCGTCGGCACGATGGCGCAGCCCGGCAAGGCCGAGCCGAGCTCGCTCGAGCGACGGTGGCTTGACGGCAGGAGGTGGCCGAGGCGCCGAGGCGAGGCACTGCGGCGGCGTGTCCCGGCCGGCGGCACTTGTCGGCGAGCCGAGGTCGGACGCTGCAGCAGCAACCCTAGTGGCAGCGGCAGCCCGGCGTGAAGAGAAGACGAGGGGCCGAGGAATGCAGCGGCTTGCCGGCGCTGCAGCGGCAACAAGACCGAGCCGAGCACCGAAGTGGCTAGCTGCTCCATGCGGCACGGCAGCGGCTCGGTGAGGCACGGTGACAGCCCAGTGCGTACCATGTGGGTGCCAAGGCGCTGTCCAGTGGCTCGGTCGAGGTCCGGGTGCACGGCGACATGGAAGGAGTGGCGGTGATTTGAGGAGGTAGCGGCTTGGCGCAGGAGCAGCTAGCGCAGCGGCGTGGGGCGACGGCACTGAGGCGCTGCAGCCGCATCAAGGTGGCCGTAATGTTTGCATGCTGCAGCTCCTGGCGACCCACGGTGCGGCAGCCATGGGAGGCCGTTGCGGTGGCACAGCAGCGGCTTGCGCGGCGCATGCTCGCTGAGCACGCGTCGCCAAGACGGAGGCATGACTTCGGTGATGACCGGTGCAGTCACCGAGAGGAGCAGCACCGGAGCGAGGCGAGGGCGTGGAGGAGGCGAGCATGCAGCAGCTCGGCCACATGCATGCATGCAGCAGCGGCAAGGTGGCGACGAGGTCGGTGGCCGAGTCGAGCACCAAAGACAATGGCACCGATGGCCGGCGGAGAACGCGACGCATGCATGTGACACCCATGCATGCAGCGGCGCGACAGCCTGAGCGAGGCAAGGCGGCATGACGTGTTGCGCATGATATGGCGGTGAGAGAACGAGCGGACGCGGTAACGGCGACGACTACGGTGGACGCGGACGAGTGCGGAGGAGACGATGCTCGGTGACGATTCGCACGCCTAGTGCCGTGGTAAAAATCTTTAGTGTTATTTTTCTTACCGCGCTATGATATTAGTCGTGCATGTTGCATATTAGTCATGAGCATAGCATCTATTTATGCACGTTTAATTATAAAAATGATTTGGTAACTTAAGACCGGTGTGGCTCTCCGGTTAGGACATATTTGTGCGTAGACAGGATTATGTGATAAATATTATGGATGCGAATAATTAGATTATTGAGGCGAAATGTGTGTATTGTTGATCGGTGGAAGCTAGATTAAATCTATTGTTGATTTGGTGGATCGGATGATATTATTTTGGAGTCGCATGGAAGTTAGTGGTGATCTTCGGAGGATAAATTAGTTGGAGATTTCTTCTCTTATTGGATTAGTAATTTTTGGAGATGGGACGCATAAAGATGTTTATAAATGATTACTTGATGGATAACGTATGTGCTGGTGTTTAAGGATATATCTTTTATAATGGTGTATTGTTGCTCATTGGATGTCCTAACTAATAGTTATGCGGATCACATAGATGATGGAATTTGGGAGAAAGTAGCAATGGATCATTTAATTGCGGATAAATAATTGGATTGCCATGAAATTAGTAGGTAAGTCCTATGTGCCGAGTCAATAGAATTGTACTATATTTTTGATTAGGAGCTAAATGATTATTAGTGAACATAGAGGCACAAGTGATTGGACATGTGATTGGATTGGTAGTTGTCCTACACGACTAGTCCGGTGAAATGAATGTAAGTTGATTTATTAGTAAGCTATTAAATGTGGGATGTGTTATTAAAATTGTTAAGCTCTTTATGTATCGGTTGGTCAAATAAACCTCGGTTGATGGAAATTTTGGTGTATAGGAATGTGATTTGCCGAGGCAAGACTAGTTGGACTAGATAGTTAGTATTAGTTTAAATAGTATATTGGAGAATGATCGATGGAGTTAGTCATGGTCATATGCATATAAGTCAGTGGATTGATTACCTTGATAATGTCTTAGTGGAGGTTAGTACGGGATTTAGATCAAGATATGAGAATATGATTGGGGAAGTGTTATACATGTGATTGGATTCAACACCGGAGAATCGGTTAAGTATATGTTTGTGAGAAGGTTATATTCGTCAGTAGATGTTTTCCTTTAGGAAATAAATGGAAAAGAAAAGAAAATATGTAGGCCTCACTTGACATGGCAGAGGCTAGGTCAGCCTGTGTTCAAAAAGGATTCAATTCCATTTAAAATTCAGAAAAGAATTATTTTTACACTAGAAATTGAATTAACTTGAAAAATTCATAGAAAATTCATATGAACCCCAAATGAGATGAATCCAATTGGGTTATTCGTAAAATATTATTATCTAGCTAACCATGTAATTTTTATCTCCACTAGTATTCTGCAAATTTTTGCGAAATAAATAAAATGGGATGAACAGTAACAGAAGTGAATTTTTCAGCATTTTTCATGAATCTGATTTTCAAACTACTATAACTCTCTCATATAAACACCAAATGGAATAATTTTTGTACCTAAATTCATATAAAATCATAATCTAGCTACTGTATAAATTTCATGCATTTTTGAGCAATTTAAGTTTTTGGCTATTTCTCGGTGTTTATTCGATATCGCCTTTTCTTTAGATTCCGAGTTGCCGGAAGTATGAGAGTAAGTAACCGAGAGTGAGAAAGTGAACTACTAGCAAGGCAAGCATCCTTTGAACTTTCTTTTTGCATCATATTTGATCCCAGTTTTGTTAAGATAGTGCAATGATAATTGCTTGCATGCTATTTTGATATTGTGGCTATTTTGTAATGTGTAGTTTAGTTATGTCCTAATTCATTGAGGTTATCCTTGAATTATTCCAGCACCACATGCTTAAGATAGGATGTGTGAAATTATATTAATCGGGTTTGCTTAGCCATGCAAGTCTAGAGCAATGTAGTTTGGTTGTCGGAATAACCCGACAATTATGGGATACACACAACTTTCTTTATATACTTTTGTTCAGATCTTTGTATCTATTTTATGAGTTAAATTTTGACATTTTAAAGAAGTTTTTGGTCTGTACAAGTGTTGGTTAGTGATGGTGCTTTGTGCACGAGAATTGGGTATGTGGTTTGACTTGTCCGACAATTAAGGACCGAACTTTGGTAACGTCGTTGATTCAAGTACATTCGTGCTATCACATGCGGTATATGGGTGCCGTACGGTTAAGTAGGGGGAAGGTTTTATTGTGTTAAGTCCCATGGTGGTGTAGGAGCATTTGTGTTTGATCATTTGTCCTTAGGAGCCGATGTAATGTTCTATAGTGTGCATGGGAGCACCAATTACCCTTTATGTTGCGTCGGTATTTCCAATATAACTTGTGAGCCCCTTAGCAAGTGCTATACGCTGCTTGTACTAAGACCGGAAACATCTCACATGGGGGACTTAGATCAATAAGGTTTTCTTGCTGAAAACGACCGTATCTCGATTCTCCCCGGTCGGCATACCAAAGGAAGTGTGTCATTGTTCGGAGGCATCCGGAGGTTTACGGGCTAATCGGGTCGTGTGGGTAAAGTAGTACACCCCTGCAGGGTATAAATCTATTCGAATAGCCGTGTCCACGGTTATGGACAACCGCTTGAGTTCGGGAGTTACTATTGTTAGACTTTTAATTAAAACTATGGTTGAACTTGGTATTCGTCATGAACGGGATGTTCATGTGTTTAGTACATCAAAGTGGGCTGCCACTTTGGTCTTTGTATGATTCAATTGTTTCTTACTGAAATGCTTTACTACAAGCTTTACTTCTACTTCAAATCTGATTTTAAAATGGGCACATGAAAACTAGTATGTGTAGGATGTTAATTGTTGCGTCTCTTTACGCAAAACTAAACCAATATGAGCCATCCTTTGAATGACCCTTCGCATAACTATTTTTATTTGTGTAAGACTTGCGAGTACACTTGTACTCACCCGGATGTTTGCTGGCCTTTTCGGTGAGGAAGATTTGAGTCGGCGATCTTGTTAGTGTTGACTTGGGTGACACTTGTAGGGAAACGGGTAGGCTACACTAGCGCAAATTAAAAATTCTACGTAAACCAAGATCACTGCAGGTTATAGATCACGGTCTTACCACTAGACGCGCAGTGCGGAAGTTGATGCGTGCGCGTCGGGCGGTGTAGTCGTACCAAGTTGATGCAAGACGTCGGCGGCAGTAGTCGTACTACTTCCTGCGTCCTCGTCGTGGCGCCCCACGCATGACTCCTTTCTTGCGGTTCGTCCCAACGCCCGCGATGCGGCGCCTTCAAAGGTATCCACACGTGCGGGGAAGCGACGCACGCGGACTACTAGATCCGCGCGAGCGACTAGGGCGTGGGAGGGTGGCGGCGGTGGTTTGGGGATGTCACGAAAAACTCAACCTCAACCGGCCGCGCCGCCTCCTTTATAGACGTCCTTATAATGGGCTTCTACGAATAGAGGCCCATTAGGACTCAATGCCATCTAATCTGGATCCAATCCGAATTAGGCTTCACTTTAAGTGTGTGACCTATGGTTCACATATGTTTAGACATGACGCGAGTACACATACTTGGTCAATAGTTGGTAGCGACCTCTAGCAAGACGTGCCAACTCCTAAACATACGTAAAGATCATATCGGACGAACCATCACAACGTTATGTACATGCCAATCCCTTTGCCTCATGATATTCGGTCGAGCTCCAAGTGACCACTCTTTCTCGATCCTGTGATCCGGAATCCCTTACTAGGTTAACTCTTAACCTTAAGTAGCATGGCCATGCATTTCGGATCCGATCACTCGAGGCCCGAGATATCTCTCGGTAGAGAGGGCAAATCCCATCTCGACCGACCATGCCTCGCAGCATGCTTCATGACAAACCCAAAGCTACCTTTATAACTACCGATTCTGGAGTAGCGTTTGATAGCCCTAAGTAGGTCGATTCACATCTCAAGTACATGCGACAATCTCGTGTCTAAGGACAAGGCGTACACATTGTGTAGAGAGAACCATAAGAATAATTACTATGTCTCATGTTGGGTCGGTCCAACCCCATGTTCTAAACATGTGTCCACATTATTGGTTTGACATCTCCATGTCTATGACTCGTGAAACATGGTCATCAACCGATACATGTGCTAATCCATCATTCACGTGTGTCCTCACATGAACTCCGACTAGGACAACTTTAAAATAACCATACAAGTAAAGAGTTTCACAAACAAGTCACATACTTGTTAATCAACACAAAGGCAATATTCAAGGAACATTTATTAAATCATGGATACAATGAAATATCATCATCAATATGATTGCCTCTAGGCATATCTCCAACATCTCCCACTTGCACTAGAGTCAATCTAGAAGATATCTAATACCCATAGCTCTTGTGTGCGCCTCATGCTTAGGTCGTGGGAGAGGCTTCAATCAAAGGATCTGAAACATTCAAATCCGTGTGTATTTTGCATATCTTTAAATCTCCTCGATTAAGGATCTCTCGAATGAGATGAAACCGCCGCATATGTGTTTGTTCTTTTGGTGATTCCTCGGCTCCTTGGCTTGCGCAATGGCCCCACTTGTTATCACAAAGAAAGATCCGAGGACGCACGCACTAGGAACCACACCTAGTTCGGTTATGAACTTCCTTATCCAAACACCTTCTTTGCCGCTTGAAGCGCAATGTACTCGGCCTCCGTTGTAGAGTCAAACAGATCTCTCCGCTTGGAACTCTTCCAACTTACCGCACCACCGTTCAAAAGGAACACAAACCCGATTGCGATTTGTAATCATCTTTGTCGGTTTGGAAGCTTGCATCGGTGTAACCATTTACAACGAGTTCTTCCTCACCTCAGTAGACTAGGAACACATCCTTAGTTCTTCTCAAATACTTGAGGATGTTTTTAATCGCTGTCCGATGACTCTCACCGATCACTGCAGTATCCGCCGTAACACTTAGAGCATAGGAAACATCCAGGCGAGTGCACATCATAGCATACATGATAGATCCAATGGCGAAGCATATGGAATCTTACTCATGCGATCTCGCTCATCGCTTGTCGAAGGACACTGAGTCTTGCCAAGATTTATGCCATGAGACATGGGCAAGAACCCTTTCTTTGCCTCCTCCATGTTGAACCGTTTCAACACTTTGTCAATGTAAGTACTCTGGCTTAATCCTATTAGCCTTTTTGATCTATCTCTATAGATTTTAATACCCAAAATATATGCCGCTTCCCCTAAGTCCTTCATTGAGAAACTATTTTTCAGTGAGGTCTCAACGGACTCGAGCATAGGAATATCATTTCCAATCAGTAATATGTCATCTACATATAAGATTAGAAATACGAGTGAGCTCCCACTTGTCTTCTTGTAAACACAAGATTCTTCTTCGTTTTTGATGAAGTCAAACCCTTTGACCACTTCATCAAAACGAATGTTCCAACTCCGAGATGCTTGCTTCAATCCATAAATGGATTTTTGAAGTTTGCATACTTTTCTAGCATTGTTTGGATCGACAAAACCCTCGCACTGTATCATATCATACACGTCCTCGGTTAAATTTCCATTAAGGAAAGCCGTTTTGACATCCATCTGCCATATCTCATAGTCGAAATATGCAACAATAGCTAGAATGATCCGTATTGATTTAAGCATCGCTACAGGTGAGAAAGTCTCATCGTAGTCAACTCCTTGAACTTGCCGAAAACCTTTTGCGACAAGTCGAGCTTTATGGATATGAACATTTCCATCCATATCAATCTTCCTTTATAGATCCATTTGCACTCTATGGTTTTAACACCATCAGTGGTCAACCAAATTCCAAACTTGATTGTCTCCCATGGATGCTATCTCGGATCTCATGGCACTATGCCATTTCTCGAGTCTGGTCCATCATTGCTTCCGCATAGGTCGAGGCTCATCATTGTCTAACAATAATATATCTCGCGCATTGCGAGCCTTCGACCTTCGTGGTGGTGGTGCTTCCTTTGCCATGGGTTCCTCAACTTGTTCTCGCCACATGGGCATCATTCGTCGAGTCTTCCCGATTGGTTCATCTTGAACCTCTTCAAGCTGCCGTTCTTCCACTTGTCTCCTATTGAGAAACTCTTTCTCTAGGAAAACACCACTGACGACAAACACTTTGCCCTCTAGTCGGTTGTAGAAGTAATATCCAAAGGTTTCCTTCGGATATCCCACTAAAATGCATTTATCCGACTTGGGTGTGAGCTTGTCCGATCAGAGTCGCTGACAAACGCCTCACATCCCCAAATCTTTAGAAAAGACAAGCGTGACTCTTCCCATCCATATCTCATATGGTGTCTTAACTACGGATTTAGACGGTACCCTATTAAGTGAAAGTTGCCGTTTCTAGAGCGTAACCCCAAAAGGATAATGGTAATCTGATCGGCTCATCATCGATCGAACCATGTCCAACAAGGTCCGATCACGCGCCGGATACCCCGTTTCTTTGAGGCGTTCGGGCGGTGTTAGGTGTGGAACAATTCCGCAACTCTTGGATGATTGCTAAATTCATGACTCAAATACTCGCCACCACGATCGGATCGCAGAGCCTTGATTTTCTTGGCACGTTGATTTTCAACCTCATTCGGAACTCTTTGAACTTTTCAAAAGTTTGGACTTATGCTTCATTAAGTAGACATAGCCATATCTACTAAAATCATCGATGAAAGTTATAAAGTAATGAAATCCACCTCTAGCGATCGTGCTCATTGGTCCACATACATCGGTATGTATGATTTCCAACAAGTCGGCGCCTCTCAAAAGAACTTTTGAAAGGTGATTTGGTCATCTTACCAAGCAAACAAGCTTCACATGTCTCGTATGATTCAAAATCAAACGAAGTTAGAAGACCATCGGCATGGAGCTTCTTCATGCGCTTTTCACTTATGTGACCCAAACGACAATGCCAAACATAGGTGGGATTCAAATCATTAGGTCGAAGTCTTTTAGCATTTATGTTAAAGATAGGCGCATCATCAAGATTTAAAATAAATAACCCATTCACAATGGGCACAAAGCCATAAACATTCCATTTTAGAGATCAAACAACCATTGTCTTTACTTGCAAATGAATAACCATCTCTCATCAAACATGAGGGGATAAAATGTTTCGACTCATACTAGGAACATAATAACAATTATTCAATTCCATAATAAATCTTGAAGGAAGTGAAGTTGCATGGTGCCGACGGTCAACGCAGCAACCCTTGCTTTATTTCCGACGCTAAAATCAACTTCACCTCTTGCGACTCCTCTACTTCTTATTAGCCCTCGCATCGAGTTGCAAATGTGAGCAAGCGATCCGTATCAAATACCCAAGAGTTAATAGGAGAATCTGCGAGAAAATGTCTAAAACATTTATGACAAGTGTACCATGGGTGGAAGTCTTACTTCCGACCTTCTTCTTGCATTCATCGGAATCCATGTACTTCTTGCGATTTCTCTTCCAGTGGCGGTTTCTTTACAATAGAAGCATATCTGTCTCGGCTCCAGTCCAAAGATTAGGCTTAGGCGTTGGCTTGAGATCATATCTTTAACCTTGCCCTTATTCTTTGGCCATGGCTTACCCTTTTTCTTGAAGCTAGACTTGTTCGCACGGCCATCACATGGCTAGGCCACGCACACTTCTTAATGTCACTCTGCTGTTTTGAGCATCCCACAAAGCTCATTAAGGCCTTTATCCGCCCCATGCATATGGTAGTTGAAATGAAATGCCCATAGCTAGGTGGAAGAGACGCTAAAATGAAATCGATTGCCAACTCTTGGCCAATTGGAAAACCAAGTTTATCCAAAGTCCGATTGTAACCAACCATTTTGATCACATGTGGGCCTACGGTGCACCTTACGTTAACTTGCATTCGAGAAAAGAC
Source organism: Ampelocalamus luodianensis (assembly GCA_036346255.1). Classification (NCBI taxonomy): domain Eukaryota; kingdom Viridiplantae; phylum Streptophyta; class Magnoliopsida; order Poales; family Poaceae; genus Ampelocalamus; species Ampelocalamus luodianensis. The sequence goes on from CM070628.1 coordinate 54,556,380, forward strand.
TTAGAGACATTGAACCGTTCGGTCTGGCACGTATGCGAACATGTCCTTGCGCTATGATCATATCATACGCTTCCGATCCTCAAACCGCTTTTGAAGGTCGTTCCATGCATGCAAGCATAAGGCGGCTAATCTCAAGAGAGTCATCACATGCTTTCTTGTAGGCATTTTTAACGCAGCAGACGCATTGTTAGCGTGTTCTTACGGGATTGGGGTGTCGAGAATGTTTTCCTTTTATCCGCCTTACGAGAACAATTCTCGAGTTACTGGACCATCGAATAGTTTGTTCCATTTAATTTCTCTTTCTCAAGAATCGATCGCAAAGCAAAAGGTGTGCGTGGTTGCTAGATGCCATTGATCTACAATAGGAAATGCAAAATACTAAGACAAATAAAACCATGATAGAGTAAAGCAGTATTAAACAAATTTAATAGAATGTACTCCCACTAAAATCAACATCCTCTGTTGATTCTTAGCGATTCAAGATCCGCAATTAACGAGTCTACTAGTGAGCTTTTGCATCACCGCTAGGAGACAAGGTAATTCGGTAAGCAACACCTTGCTAATCATATCTCTATATGACTCTTGTTGTTGGGTGACATCTCTATGCCCCAGCGCCCAACCTTTATGCCCCAAGGCCCATAACCTTTATGATAACCTTGTTAAGTTCACCAATCCTTATGCATGTAAGTATCCGATACAAAACCCATCTAGTCAAGGAAAGTTGATGGTGCCCTAATTTTATAGACCCACCATCAATTTACAAGACATGGATGGTGCAAAGTTTAATTGGGAGGGCGTATGTTTAACTTAACATTTTGTGAGGATCGCTATACTTCTACCATTCAAACATGCATAGGAGTAAAACAATAGGAATAGCATTCACACAGCTTGTGACTCAAGATGGCCCATTTTCTCATGGTGATCTCCATCGCCATAGAATCATCCACCATGATGATCTCCATCTCCATGGTTCATGTGTGCCATCCTCCAAGTGATGTGTCCTCCGAGTACTACTATAAGCTATTACTCATAACAGCTAGTAATAAAATACATGGATACTAGGAATCATCACAAGTCGCACGCAGCCGTTAATACAATACTTTGACAACACAATGGCTCCGGTAGTGTTGCCGCAGTACCACGATACGCAGTCATGCAAATATTACAAACATGCATCACATACACATTAGGCCATACGGTCACATACATCCTGCAAAAACAAGTTATGCATAGAATCGCAATCTCACCGGATAAGGGGGTGAGGGTTTCCCCTGGGGTTCGAAGGCGGCGCCCCCGCATCAGGACTTCCGGGCGTCGGGACTTCGTAAAAACAGATCCAATCTATGCAATTTTACATAGGATTTTGATCGGCAAATCATATTTACCACAAATCGACTCATCGTCCGATTCGACCAATTATATTGATCTTCGCATGCCGCAACCGGTTTTACGTGTCACCGTCTACCCCGATGGCGAATCCGACCGGTAGGGTATGTTGTTTCACGACCTTAGCGATATGATCACGGTACATCGATTATTAATCTAGGTTCGATTCAATCAATCATATTGATCTTCGCATGCCGCAACGGTTTTACGTGTCACCGTCACCCGATGGCGAATCCGACCGTAGGGGTATGTTGTTTCACGACCTTAGCGGCATGATCACGGAACCGGATCAATCCATTACCGTAACTATACAATCGATCACATCGATCATACCGATTTACATATCGCCATATGCAAATCACCGAACCTATAACATGACAAAGAACCGCTCGATACCCTTCGTAGGGAAGCGGGTAGGCTACACTAGCGCAAATTAAAAATTCTACCGTAAACCAAGATCACTGCGATTATAGATCACGGTCTTACCACTAGACGCAGTGCGGAAGTTGATGCGCAGCGTCGGGCGGTGTAGTCGTACCAAGTTGATGCGATGCGTCAGGCGAGTAGTCGTACTACTTCCTCGTCCTCGTCGTGGCGTCCCACGCAGCTCCTTTCTTGCGGTTCGTCCCAACGCCACGATGCGGCGCCTTCAAAGGTATCCACACGCACGGGAGAAGCGGCGCACGCCGGACTACTAGATCGCGCGGCGACTAGGGCGTGGGAGGGTGGCGGCGGGGTTTGAGGATGTCACGAAAAACTCAACCCTCAACCAGCGCGCCCCTGCCCTCCTTTTATAGACGTCCTTATAATGGGCTTCTACGAATAGAGGCCCATTAGGACTCAATACCCAGTCTAATTCGGATCCAATCCGAATTAGGCTTCACTTCTAAGTGTGTGACCTATGGTTCACATATGTTTAGACATGACGCGAGTACACATACTTGGTCAATAGTTGGTAGCGGCCTCTAGCAAGACGTGCCAACTCCTAAACATACGTAAAGATCATATCGGACGAACCATCACAACGTTATGTACATGCCAATCCCTTTGCCTCACGATATTCGGTCGAGCTCCAAGCTGACCACTCTTTCTCGATCCGTGATCCGAATCCCTTACTAGGTTAACTCTTAACCTTAAGTAGCATGGCCATGCATTTCTGGATCCGATCACTCGAGGGGCCCAGAGATATCTCTCTCAGATAGAGACGGGCAAATCCCATCTCGATTGACCATGCCTCGCAGCATGCTTCATGACAAACCCGAAAGCTACCTTTATAACTACCGATTCACGGATAGCGTTTGATAGCCCCTAAGTAGGTCGATTCACATCTCAAGTACATGCGACAATCTCGAGTCTAAGGACAAGGCGTACACATTGTGTAGAGAGAACCATAAGAATAATTACTATGTCTCATGTTGGGTCGGTCCAACCCCATGTTCTAAACATGTGTCCACATTATTGGTTTGACATCTCCATGTCTATGACCTGTGAAACATGGTCATCAACCGATACATGTGCTAATCCATCATTCACGTGTGTCCTCACATGAACTCCGACTAGGGACAACTTTAAAATAACCATACAAGTAAAGAGTTTCACAAACAAGTCACATACTTGTTAATCAACACAAAGGCAATATTCAAGGAACATTTATTAAATCATGGATACAATGAAATATCATCATCAATATGATTGCCTCTAGGGCATATCTCCAACAACACTAACGAGTAGTGTGCTATCATTTAACCCCAGTCGGTTGCCGATGGGTGACGGGCATACCACTACTGGTCTTTTGCTTTATTTATTTGCTTCCGCTGTTACTTGATACTTTACTTCGAATTTGGCCGGTCGGCCGCATGTAATAAGCTTTAGACTTTGACTATTATGCAGTATGTCTTTTGATCTCTTGTTGTATGCGTTGTATGGATGTAATCAACGTTGGATGAGAGTATGAGTATATTGGTCATTGATCTTGGGAGCCAATATAAGTCATACTCGTTGTTGATGAATTCCCATTTAACTCACTAAGTGTAGTGCTTCGAATCGAAAGAGAATTGACAATCATGTAGCGCTCGCAAAGGAGCAGCGCGCATGATCGTTGAGGCTCTAGTATTCGGCTAAGCCTCTCACTTGGATAGAGTTAAATTGGAATTCATTTACCGGAGACCCGTGATTATGTCCCTAAGACCTTGTCTAATCTCGGTCTTATGGAGATAATTACCGGGTCCCCACAGTTTGGGAGAAGAAATGGCAGGGGATGGGGGTGAGTTCGGTTGGGGAGGAATAATTCGGATGAATAGTGAGCAGCAATGAAAAAAAAACAGCAGAGAGAGTTAAAGAATATTTGGGCATAGAATTTTAATTCGAAAAATCATGAAATTTTTAGGGGAGATACCTGACATAATGTTGGTGCTTAGGTAAAATTTTCAGGAATTTATCCAAAGTGTGATGCTCTCTAAAAATCTTTGAAGTTCCTGTTTGCTCGGAAGAAGAATAGCAGTACAGTTCTTCCTCTTTTCTCCGGCTCGCTCCAACGACCTTGCATGTGTGAGCTAGTCGCTAAAATGGAACGCTCTCGAGACAACGATCACGATGGTATAACATGCATTAGCGGATTCTTGGTTTTGGTTGTGATTGCGAGGAGAGAAGTTGGGAAAAGAAATAGACCCACAAAGCGTCTACTCATGGTCGATCTGGATGAAAAGAGTGATGGCACTAATGCATGCATCATGGTATGCTTTTTTTGAAATGTATGTGAAAACAAGATATCAATACAATTAATTTTATTTCATTTTTTTTAAGCCGCATTTTGATTAACACTAGAAAAATTTTAGAACTTAGCCAAAAAAATAATATATTGCCAAATTAACTATTAACATCCTGATTCTGAAAATCGGGATGTTACAAACCTCCCCCCCTTAGAAAGAATCTCGTCCCCGAGATTCGGACAGGAAAGGATAGGGGCAGAAAAACTTAGTCGCTTTGTTAAAATCCAATTTTCTTTCCAAAGACCAAATGATTCGATCTTCAACCAATACCATTTCCATCTCGACATTTTTGGTTCGGTGACCTCTAATTATAATCCATCAATCATATTTAGTCTAAGGCAAACATACTCCAATCTATTGTTCCACAATTTATAAGTTAACCTTCGAAATCACTTACTTCGATGGATTCTCCCAAATCACCATAAATTCCTAGGTTTGGTTTGATTTCCAATAAAGACACCGACTTACTTCTTAATTTTAACAATGCAGAAGTGAGGACAAACATCCATTAATCCATTCTCACAATATAAATCATGGTTTAACTCCAACATCGATCACATTCGTTGGAAAACTAATAACCCTAAGTGAAACTACCATATTACTCACATATGTTAGTACATTTGCTTTATAAATTTCTATTATAGGGCACCTCCAATATAACTCTCAAATCATGAGCACCAAATATTCAGATTTCAATGCCTATAACCACCCATAAAGTATTCGTTGGTTTCCAACAATTTTCCTCAAACAATTTAAAATAAAAAAAGAGGGTATGTCTATATAAGATCAAATTGCATCTTCAATCGATATCTCTATATTTCGGCTTTTCAATCCTTTGGTTAGCATGATCAATCCTCTTGCAATAATCAATCCATCAAATGCACCGATTTATCTTTTAAGGTCTAATCCACTCATCCCTCCTCTGGGATCAAATTAACCTCCAAAATCAATACAATTATCCTAGGCTATAGATATGCCTCCTTTATCCATAGTCAACTCCAACCTAAGAAAAATCAAATTATCAAGAAGATCATCCATCCAAGGTGAATCCAACTATAATCCAAATAATCCGAATTACTAACATTATCCCGATCAAGTTATGCACAATAATCTCACTTCAATTCAACAAGATTAACTTGATGTCTTCCAAATTCTACTTATCCTCGGGCATTATCTAAATTCGCCCGCCACACTAAATCATTCCTAATTAATCTAATTATATCTTCCTAGAGACAACTATTCCCTTAAAGATAAATCTCATAATCAATCCTCGTTACCATCCACGATATGACCATTCAATCCCTTATCTTTCTCCATCTCTAGAAGTATTACGATCCGATTATATACTCAAATATAACTTTAAAAAGCCCAAATGATCATCATAAGCAAAATTTGTAATCTCACTGCAGTTTCAATTTCTAACTTTATCACGCTAGGCCTGAATCTGACTCACAATCTTATCGATATATCGTCTAAGACATATCTAAAATCTAAATCCACAAGTGAACTACCAAAATTAGTTATTCAATTCTAATTATATATTCCATGTGTTCTACCTACTTATTCCTCCGATATAATCCCAACATCACCCGTTGGCAAGTTGACACCTCACTACAATGGTTCCATTAATACTCATATTGTAACCTCTAATGGTAACATCTACCATAATCCACAATTGATCTCACAAAGGTTAATATCTCTTGATTCGATAATCTAATTAACTCTTCTAAGATCATATTCAGGGATCATGAGTAATAATTTAATTTCTCAATTATCAACTATCACTTTGACAATGGAAAAACCACCGACATCAACCAAATATAAAAGATCGAATTAAAGATAAAATAGCAGTTATTCAATCATATCCTTCTCTTTACCGATTCTGCTACCAATCTCTTAATCAACATGTGGCTTCCATTAAAGAGATGAGAGGAAAAAGTATAAGGTAGGGGAAACAACAGGGGTAAGGTCCTTAATTCAATTTAGAGATTTAAAGCTCCCTAACACAAGAACCAACTTGAAACAACAAAAAAGAAAGCAGTAGGGAGAGCACAAGATACAAACGAGCATGGTTAGTTTTCCGACATAGTTGCGATACAACCCACCCGTAGGCGATGCACAACTACTTGGAAAAGAGAGCAAATGATCGCCACAAAATCCAGCGTCTACTAGCTAAGTAATAATATCATTAGAGTTTATATAATCTAAGAATAAACCCTAATTTAACCCTAATATCATAGCAAGGCATCATCTTCTTGTCCTTTCGCCGATGCTCTGGACACGAGAGAAACCTACGAGCATACGAGCTTGACGTCAAGGTCCAAGATTGAGTACTTGCCCTCCCACTTCGGGAGACGGTACTCTGGTGGTGCAGACGCATATGGAGAGACCTCGTTCTCCCCATAAAGCACATGCCGGTCCACAAGCCCCATGTTGCATAGGGGTTGCAGACGCCCTTGAGTCATAGTGAGACGACGTCGTGCCTCCCATAACTCATGCATAGTGCAATTATAGGTTTGATCCTTGATCTGTATCAATCTTCTAAGCTGTCGTACTTGAGTGTCTTTCCCAGACTGGATCCTGGCAATAGTGTTCACTTCTACGCCACGTGCTTGCATAGGAAGGTGGTAGTATGGAGACTGAGCTAACTCCATCAAGTCATGACGAAGATGGCTCAGTGCCACACGAGCCACTTCCTACAATGCCGTGGCCTCAGAGGTGCCACGAGCCTGGAATCCGTATGGGATACTCCTTGTCATGCGTCTGGCAACGATATTGATCACTACCAAATAATCCTCCATCCCTGGTCCTTGATCCCGATGGTAGATGGAGTATTGGTGTTGATAAGCGAAGTTTGCTCTTCACATTATATCTCTAGAAACGCCGGATATCCGTCCACATCTTCACTTTGAGTCTCATGGACAAGGTATTGAGGGTTCATCTAAAGGACTAGAATGGCAAAGTAAGTTAGTTTTGCAAACCAAAACCAGAATGAGGTAAGGAATGACACTAAGATGGATGAGGAATAAAAGATATTACTAACTTAAACTTTCTGAAATTAATTTGATAACTTCAAAATAATTTGACTCAAAAGGCCTACTAACACTAACGCCAATGCTATCTCTAACCTACAGTCAGTATGGCTCTGATACCAACGCTGTGGGGACCCCGGATTATCTCCGTAAGACCGAGACTAAGCATGGTCTTAAGGACATAACTCTGGATCTCCGGTAAATGGATTCCAACTTAACTCAACCTAAATGAGAGGCTTGACTGAAAACTAGAGCCCCGACGATCATGCGCGCCACTCCTCTGCGAGCACTACATGATTGTCGGTTCTCCAACAAGTCAAGAACTACACTTAGTGGGTTAAATAGGAAGCCATGATCAGCGAGTATGACTTATATTGGTTCCCAAGATCAACGACCAATATAATCATACTCTCATTCAACGTTGATCACATCCATACAACAGTCATACATAAATAGTACAAAAGACATAAAACATAATTCCAAGTTTACAACTAATACAAGTGGCCAACCGGCCAAATCAAAATAAGAGTATTAAGTAGCAGCGCAAACAAGTAAATAAACCAAAAGTCAGCAATGGTATGCCCCATAACCCATCGGCAACCGACTGGGAGTTAAAAGATAGCCTATTGCTCATCAGTGTCGCCTAGATCGACACCGACGAGCTCATCAGTCTCATTATCTTCCTCACCTGTAAAAGCCAACAAATATCTGGCTGAGTACAAAAGAGTACTCGCAAGTCTTACACAAATAAAAATAGTTATGCATAAGGTCATTCAAGGGAAGGCTCATATTAGCTTAATTTTTGCGAAAACGACGCAATACTGAACAACCTAAACATACTTGTTTTTCACGTGCCATTTCAAAATCAAATTTGAAGCAGAAGTAAAACATGTGAACAAGTGATAAATTCAATAATAAATGAATCATACCAAAAACAAAGTGGTGGTCCACTTTGATACAACAACAAGTATGAATATCCCATTCATGACAAAACCGAGTTCACCCACCAATTTTAATTCCAAGCCTAACAATAGTAACTCCCGAACTCAAGCGGTTGTCCATAACCGTGGACACGGCTATTCGAATAGATTTATACCCTGCAGGGGTGTACTACTTTACCCACACGACTTGATTAGCCCGTAAGCCTCCAGATGCCTCCGAATATAGCATACTTCCTATGGTATGCCGGCCGGGTAAATCAAGATACGGTCGTTTTTAGCAAGAAGATCCCATTGAGCTAAGTCCCTCAACCCATGGCTCCTAGGAAACACAAGACGTTAACGCCTCCATCCTAACACCTAAGAAACACAAGACGTTAACGCCCCCATCCTATCAGCCCAAAAGGAACACGGGATTTCACGGTCCCATGCCCTTACAATTTCACCACCGTGGGACTCAACACAACAAAACCTTCCCCCTACTTAACCATAGGGCTCCCAACCCGCGTGTGATAGCACGAATGTACTTGAATCAACGACGTTACCAAAGTTCGGTCCTTAATTGTCCAGACAAGTCCAACCACAAACCCAATTCTCGTACACAAAGGCACCATCACTAGCCATCACTTGTCCAGACCAAAGGCTCAGTTAAAATAACAAAATTTAACTTAGAAAATAGATACGAAGATCTGAAACAAAAGTATATATAAGGAGAGTTGTGTTATTCCCGACAATCAACTACCGTTTCTAGACTTGCATGGCTAAGCAAACTCGAACAACATTATTTCACACATCCTATCATAACCATTTAAGTACTGGAGTAATTCATGGATAGCCACAATGTCAAGATAATAGGATGTGTCTAACTACTCATCACAAAAATAGCGACATTATAAAACTATCATGCAAGCAATTATCATTGCATCTACCCTAATAAAATTGGGATCAAATATGATGCAAAAAGAAAGTTCAAAGGATGCTTGCCTTGCTGGTAGTTCACTTGCTCACTCTCGGTTACTTACTCTCATACTTCCGGCAACTCGGAATCTAAAGAAAGGCGATATCGAATAAACACCGAGAAATAGCCAAAAATTAAAATTGGTCCAAAATGCATGAAATTTATACAGTAGCTATATTATGATTTTAAATGAATTTAGTTACAAAAATTATTCCATTTGGAGTTTATATGAGAGAGTTATAGTAGTTTGAAAATCAGATTTTTGGAAAATGTTGAAAATCAATGTTATGTTACTGTTCATCCGAATTTAATTGTTTTGTGAAAATTTGTAGAACAGTGGTAGGGATGAGATTTACATGGTATGAAAGGTAATTAAAATTTAAGATCAATAAAAATTGAATCACCCCATTTGGAGTTCATATGAATTAGTTATGAATTATTGAAGTTAAAAGACTTTTTCATGTAAAAATAATTCTTTTCTGATTTTGCTACTGCATTAAATAATATTTTTAGGTAGTATGACCTAGCCTCTACCATGACAAGTGGGGTCTATGTATTTTCTTTTCTTTTTTATTTATTTCCTAAGGAAAACATCTACCGACAAATCTAACCTTCTCATACTCATACTTAACCGATTCTCCGGTGTTGAATCCACTCACATGTATAACACTCTCCAATCACATTCTCATATCTTGATCTAAATCCCGTACTAACCTCAACTAAGACATTATCAAGGTAGTCAATCCATCGAGTGATGCCCGAACTCACGATCTTTCAAATATACAACCTATCAAATAATTACACGAAATCTACCGACTCATGAGCATAAGACCATGATTAAATCCATCAATCGTTCACCGATATACTATTTAAGCTAATACTAACTATCTAGCTCTACTACTCTCTTCTAGGCAAATCACCCTCGCATATACCAAAATTTCCACCGATTTATGTTTATTTGACCAACCGACACCTAAAGAGCTTTACAATTTAATTGCACGTCCGACATTTAATAGCTCACTAATAGATCAACTCATATCCATATCCCTGAACTAGTCGTGTACAACATCTACCAATCCAATCACATATGTTCCTCTACGATCGACTAATAATCATCTATCTACTAGTCCAATAGGGCACAATTCCATTGACTCGGCACATATGAGTTATCTACTAATTACATAGCAAATCTAAATATTTAACCACAACCAAATGATCCATTGCTACCTTCTCCAAGTTCTATCATCTACGACTCACAAAACTATTAGTTAAGATAACCGATCAATCTACTCATGATTATATAAATCATCCGATTCAACCTCCATATCTCATTAAATATCCTCACAAGAGCTATCCATCAAGTAATAAATCCGAAAAATCCTTATGCGCCCTATCTCCTAAAATTACTAATCCAACATGAGGAAAAATCTACAATTAAAGTATTATCCAAAGATTACCACTAACATCCCTGCAACTTCAAAATAATATCACCCGATCAAGTAATCAACTCATATATTTAATCTAGCATCCACCGACCAACAATACACATAAACCGCTACAGCGATAAAATTATTCGTAATCTACCGAACAATAACACACGCATTTTACCACAATAATATAATTATTCGCATCCAACAATATATCGATACATAATCACGCCTACACACAATTACCACCTTACCGGAGAATTATACCGGTCTTAAGTTACCAAAACATTTTTATAATTAAACATGCATAAATAGACAACATGCACATGACTAATGTGCAACATGCACGACTAATCGCAGCGTGGTAACAAAAATAATGCTAAAGATTTTACTACAACGCTAGGTGTGCGAATCGTCCCCGGGCGACGTCTTCTTGGCTCCGCGTCCAAGTCCACCGTAGTCATCGCCGTTTCCACGTCCGCTTGGCCTCTCGTCCGCATCCACCGTAGTCGTCGCCGACCTCACCTTCGGCGCGCAGCTCACTCGCCGCCTCCGCCATGCGGGCGGCGGACAACGAGCCATGCCGCCGCATGAGGCCGCGGCCGCCGCCGCACTTGTTTCGGCAAAGCCGCGCGCGCGCCGCAACACGCCACTTCACCACGCCGTCTATGGCGCCGCCATCATTCCCGGTTTCCGCGCATGCACGCCCCACCCGCGCCACCACCGAGCCGAGCCTCGGCCGAGTGCGTCGCCAGTCGTTGCGCACCGCCGACGTCGCTGACAACGCCGCAACCTTGTCTTCACATCGCCGCCACATGCATCGGCCCCTCGGCGCCCGTGCTGGTGCATGCATGCACCGCGCCGGGGTAGCTGTTGTATGCACGGCTTCGGTCGTGGCCGCAGCAAGAGCCAAAACGTCACCATGTCGCTGCTGCCCGCCATCGCGCTGCGACCTCGAGCCGCCTTGCTCCTGCCGCCGCATTGCCGCCGCAGCTCCACGCCGCCACCACCTACCGGTCGCGCCTCCTCCCGAGCCGCAACTCGCAAGAAGCTCCTTGCCACCAACCGTCATCCTACCCTCCGAAGCCATACCACGCCATCGGCTACACCAGCGCCACGGCCTCGCCGACGCCGCCATGGGTGGCTGGCCGAACCTCTTGGCTCCTCCTCTTCTCTTTTCTCCAAAACTTTTAATCTTTCGTGCATGCAAAAACTACTTGGAGGGGTGGAATGCTAGAGTGATGAGGAAGGTGTAGGTATGACATGCATCACTTGGTTCTCAGTTTTTGATTTGGAGCATGAGGAGAGAAGTGAGGGAGATGGAAGGAAGGAGTTCATGCTTGCTGTTCTTGTTATGGAAAGAAGAAAGGCAGTGGGGAAGAAGGAAATGAATGGCTGTGATCTCTTGTGTGTTGGGGAATAGAAAATGGCATGGGCAGAGAATGGCAATGAGGCTCTCGGCTGGGGTGGGGGAGATAATGGAAGTGTGTGGGCATTGCTTGTTGGGGGAATAAATAAAGAGCAGATGGTTGTCTCGGCTGGGATAAGAAAAATGGCAGCAATGAACAGTGTATCACTTCCTTACCTCTTCTCTAATTCACTCAAACAATCTTGCATGCGAGAACTAGAGGTAGGAATAGAAAGCTTAGGTGACGAAGAATTCAACGGTATAACATGCATAGCTCAGTTTTGGGTTTTTGGATGTAATCGGAAGGAGAGAAGGTGTGGAAGATGAACTAGTACAAAAGTTTTGGAAAGACTAGAAGTGGAAATGGGTGGCTCTCGGCTGGAAAGAACAAGAAATGGTTGTGCTTGTGATATAATATTAGACAGTGGGGTGGATGAGTGGTTGTGGTGGCCTTGGTGCTGGGAAGAGGAATAAAATAGTAGTAGTGTTTGGTTCGGTTTGGGAGAAGAAATGGCAGGGGATGGGGGTGAGTTCGGTTGGGGAGGAATAATTCGGATGAATAGTGAGCAGCAATGAAAAAAAAACAGCAGAGAGAGTTAAAGAATATTTGGGCATAGATGTTTAATTCGAAAAATCATGAAATTTTTAGGGGAGGTACCTGACATAATGTTGGTGATTAGGTAAAATTTTCAGGAATTTATCCAAAGTGTGATGCTCTCTATAAATCTTTGAAGTTCCTGTTTGCTCAGAAGAAGAATAGCAGTACAGTTCTTCCTCTTTTCTCCGGCTCGCTCCAACGACCTTGCATGTGTGAGCTAGTCGCTAAAATGGAACGCTCTCGAGACAATGATCGCGATGGTATAACATGCATTAGCGGATTCTTGGTTTTTGGTTGTGATTGCGACGAGAGAAGTTGGGGAAAAGAAATAGACCCACAGGCGTCTCGCCTGTGGTCAGTCGGACTGAAAAAGAGTGATGGCACTAATGCATGCATCATGGTATGATTTTTTGAAATATATGTGAAAACAAGAGATCAATACAATTAATTTTATTTCATTGTTTTTAAAGCCGCATTTTGATTAACACTAGAAAAATTTTAGAACTTAGCCAAAAAATTAATATATTGCCAAATTAACTATTAACATCATGATTCTGAAAATCAGGATGTTACACCTGATCTTTCCAAGCCTATCCATTCATCCACTTCCGGTCTCTCGCCCTCTTGGCTCTTTTCTTTGTTGCGGCCGTGGAAGTTGATGAAGGGAGCGCCGCCGCGTTGAAGCCTCCTGAGAGCCCCAAAGCCCACCGCTGGACTCCATTCACGACGCCGTGTCCATTTTTGCCTCTCCAATCTCGTTTCATCCACGAAATTGTCGGGACCTACCTCTTAGTTCTCACCTCCGGCGGCCATAGCCCCGAAGCTCGTCGAAGTTCCGTGAGTTATCCTCAATGTTGCCATGTCCTGTGTGATCGCAACTTCCCAGGGAGTATTCTAGCGAGGTTAATTTGGTTTTGGTGCCATCCCGAGGGAGATTGGACCCTTCTTGTCCAAGCACAGTGAACCACCACTGTCTGTGTTCCGTTGACTCAGACCTCCTCCGTCGTCAACGTTGAGGGCACCGCATTCCTGGTATCACGACGATTCTGATGAGCGCTTTCCCAAAGCCCCTCGATGCCCGGGGCATCTTCTCCACGTGAGCCACATCTTCGGCTTCCCCTCTGACTACCAAGAGCTCACCGCCGGCAACCTTAGGACTCCACATCACTGCCAAAGTGTTGGTGATGTCTTCCCACACTCGGTGAAGCCAACCCCGAGCCCGTAGCACCCCTCCTTCACTGAATCGCCTTGCACGGCTGTGTCAGAGCTCGCCCGATGAGAAACCCAAGTAACCGCCGATGGATTAAGGTAATGACCGCCATTAGCGCTAATCAAGACTTGTAATGTTTGTATGACGTGTAGGTCCTACTGAGGGTTAAACACGTTTAGAAATCTAATTAAGCCCATTTGAATCGCTAAGTCTTTGACATGTGGGCCATATGGATGGGTAAGTGGATGTGTAGAAGTACGCTTTCTCTTAAGGAAAGCGTAATCCTTTTATGCTTAAACTGGACTAACGTTTTTGTGAACCGAAGACGTACTTCTTTGAATACGCCTTTGACATCACTTTGGCTCAGACCGAGTCAAAGCTGACCAGGTCAAACTTTGACCCCAAGTCCCACTGGTCAGTCTCTATGGCTAGCTGAACCAGAGTGCACGAAGTATTTAATTCTTTTAGAAATTCTAAAATGAATTAAATTTTGCACTAAAAATTCTAATAACTTGAAAATTTTGTAACTTTTTCATTTTTACTCCAATTTGAGTAAAATAAATTTTGTTAGTTTTCATTTTTACTGTAATTTATTTTGGAATAGGTTTTGAACGTGTTAATGTTTTAGAAAATTTTGATTTTCAAAATATTTGAACATTAATGCTTTTAACATTGAAAAACTCATAGAAAATCAAACTAAGCTCCAATTGAACTAGAAATTTCACCTAAATTCACCTAAAATCATAATCTACCTACTTTATTGAATGTTTTCAATTTTTGGCTTTATTTGGTGTTTATTGCAATATCGACTTTCGTTAGGTTTTCAACGGTCCCGACGTGTTCATGAGTTTGACTTGAGGGCAATAGAGAGTGATACCAGCAAAGGTGCGAGCACCCCCTCTTGATCATGTTGCTCCTACTGATTTTAAAAGATTTATGTAGATTTTAATCTCGCCATTGCATGCTATTTTGAAAAGTATGTTCATGGGTAGAAGTTGTTAATTTCCTAATTGTTGCATTATCCTCCTTGAATGTTGATATTCCCATGTCCATTTGTTGCCTAGGATATATATATGTACATGAATTTTCAGTTGTAGGATAGATCGATGCTTAGCCATGTTAGTAGTTGTTGTTGAAAATAGTTGATGGAGCTAGTCCATCAGCCGAGGTGAATCGAATCATATTGAAATATTGAGAAATGCATTAACTGAATCATGTTGGAATTTGAGGGTTTTTTCAGATTTTTTATCTGGTTATTATGGTCCTATTGGACATTGGGTTTTATGTTTTTAACTTGGACGGGTGTAGGGTGATGATGAGAGGTTGTTATGGAATTGTGTAGCTCCGTTTGAGTGATCAAGGACTGGTTTGTGTGGTGTTGAACCAAGTTACACGTGCAACCACATGCTGGGTTAATGGCGAAGGCTTTGTTTATTAATTTGTCATGTGTTAGATATCAAATCACAAATAGATTGACAATTGTTGATATTATTGTCTTGTCAATCTAGTGGGGGCATGTTAAGTTTCGTCTTACTTGTCCTTAAGGGTTGCTTGTGCGCAAGGGATTTACTTACACAATAGGGTGCCCCCATGGTGACGATAAGCGACTTTTGGCCATAGTGTTGTCTCCTTGGGTGGTTTGCTAGTTAACACATGACATTGTAACGGTCTTGTTATGATATCTCAGTCACACTCCTACAGAAGAGTGCATGGCGACAGTATGAGGTATTCATATCATGTGGGTAAAGCTGTACAAACTCTACAGAGTTATAAATCTATTCGAATAGCCGTGTCCCCGGTCATGGACATCGCTTGTGGGAAACCATACATAGTTAGGATCTAAAATTTGGGTTTAGGAAAATTTGGGAATAGTATGAACTTGTGATCATGGATTTAAATTGAGGAATCATTGACATGATACTTCACTGTACTGAATATTGCAATCATGGATCGAATGTGAGGATTATTGAAATATTACATTACTGTTATTGGAATTGTGATCAGAGATTTAAGGTGATGATTATGAAATGTTACCTTGCTGTTATTTAAATATTTAAAATGTTTTACTTGCTACCATTTGAATCTAAATATGTGCTTTGTTAAAAATTATTGCTTTACGCTGAAAATTGCCTAGAGTAGTGGCCTTCCTTTGATATTTACATGCATCCTTATTTTTTTTGAAAGAATCGCGAGTACAACTTTGTACTTTAATGGATTGTCCATTTGTTCAGGTGAGAACGGCAGATGCGACGGCTTTAATCCCAGTCGGTTGCCCTTTGGGTTGTAGCGCACCATTGGGAAGGTTGTTTTAATTTACTTGACCTTCTGTTCTTGTTTATTTAATGCTTTTCGCTGCTAATTTTTATCCATTATATTTAAATTGTGTATGTTTGTGACATAATGTTGTTTGGATACGCTTCCTTCCTTAGTGGAGCAGTGGCCTGTAGACGCCAGAGCACCTCGTCTTCCTTAGCTCTCTGGTACAACACCCCTGCCGTGCACCATAACGCCAGCTTCATATCCGGTAATTTTTATCCTCGTATCTTCGTGTCATTTCGTGCTCCTAGTTCCTATAAAATCAGTAGGCTAGACAACATAATCGTTTAGCCGCTATAACCCCGCCGCCGCGAATGCCGTCCTTCCTCGCTGTTGGCCGCCATGGTCAGAGCCCTCCTGAGCACCTCTAGGCACGTAGACACCTTGTATAGCACCTCGATAACCCCTCGTGCTCACCCGCACCTCAATTTCCAGTTGGTAGTTTCATTCTATCGTTGCTCGTGCATACAGTGCCGTTGCTGACGACCTCGCTGTCGTGTCGTTGCCTCGGTCTATCTCTCACAGCTATTAGCATCGTCGAGACCTCCGCAACCCATTTTGTCAGTCCCGGGTGGTCGTCGTGCCTTCCCTCGCTGGTGCCGAGTTCGAATTCAAGTCATCCATGGCTGCCTCTATCTAGTTCCTCTGTTATGAGGAGGATGACAATGGTAGTCACTAACATGTGGGCCCAAGGCGATTAGGTTAATGATAATTATTTAGCATTAATTAGTAGTTAGTTTTCATATGACATGTGTGCTTGACGTCATTAGGAAAATCTAATTAAGCTAATAGAAATAAGTGTGAGTCGATGACATGCTAGCCCCACCGCTTAAAACCCGTCGTATAGACCCGGTCCGTAGACCGTAGCCACTAACATGTGGGCCCCAGGCCGTGTGAGCCATCGGGTGTGAAGGGATACGGGTAGGCTACGATAGCAACAATTCAAAATTTCTACCACGTAAATCAGGGTACCAAACAAGTAGATAATCACAGATCGTTACCACCAGACTCGCAGCGCAGCGAAAGAATAGTCGAAGCAGCATGGTCCAACGAAGAGCGCGTAAATGAAGTGGTCGTAGTCGATCGTCCAATGTCCTCGTAGTCGATCATCTCCTCGAGCGACCTCCAACGTTCCTTGTGAAAAATCACGGATCGTCCACAAATGCAACATCAACCGCAGTAGCGCCTCTACGGTATCCACACATCTAGGAAAGGAACAACCGAATGCTGGTGTGCTAGCACCAAGTCGCACGACAGGGCTCTCTCGAGAAGATGGCGGCTAGGGTTTTGGTGAAGCAACTCACGTCTCTCACATGTCATGTATCTCCCAACAACCTCAAGCATCTCCTTATATAGTGCCCGTGACGGATCCTATCCGAACACATTTTGTTCCAACCTGTTAAGTGTGTGACCTGTTAGGCTTATGCGTATTCGGTTGTGACTCGGAAGCACCTTTCCGACCACAAATCGTCAGCGGCACCTAGCAGGGCATAACGATTCTTGAATACACACAAATTATATCGGACGAACATTAATGCAATATGATCTACGACCAGATCCTCATCACTTATGATAGTTCGTATTTAGGAACGACCAGTTTGTAACTCCTTACGACCAGTTAACACTTAAGTATGACCAGTCTATGACCTGCTCGTATCTCCATACGACCAAGTTTGTAACTGTGTACGACCAGTTCATATTTAGTCTCAACCAGTTTGTAACTCTTTATGACCAGGTTTCGACCACTCTGTGATTACGTTTGACCAGTCTACAACCAGCTCATATCTCCACATGACTAGTATGTAATTGATTGAACTAAGCAACCTACTCGTGCATTCTCCCTTTGCCTCACGATATTTGGTTTGAACTCTAGGTGAGATATTTGTCATCCATTGACTGTTCAATACTTTCTCGATCGGGTGTCAGATAACCTTATGTGGTCGAACTCTTCGACCACCAGTGGCATGGCCATGCACTTTCTTTATTCGACCACTTCGAGGGGCCTAGAGATATCTCTCCTGTTATGTTAAGAGGGGTAAATCCCCTATCCGACCAGTCACATCCCTCCGTATGTTTCTTAGCAGACCCGAAAGCTACATTTATAACTACCCAATTACGAGTAACGTTTGGCAACCCCTAAAAGTACTATTACACATGTAGGAAACCATGCTGATCAGAGGTCTAAGGCTTATACAACATCATTGCTTGAAACCAACTAATGACACATAGAATCATAACAATCTCAACAGTGTCTCAAGATGGGTCTTATCCAACACCATGTTCCTTGACATATGTTCACATTATTTATTCGATATCCCTATATCCATGACTGGTGAAACATGGTCATCAATCAATACATGTGCTGGTCGTAGAGTCATTGGTGTTCCGCCAAGTGACATCCGACCAAGGATACAATTTAGAATGACATCATATATATATATATATATATATATATATATATAAGTTAAAGAGCTTAACAAACAAGTCACATACTTGTTAATCTTCATAATCAATGATTCATTCAAGGAACAGAATAACATTTATTCAATAACTCATAAACATAGACGTGATACAATATTCTCTATGATTGCCTCTAGGGCATATCACCAACAGGGTGGACTAAGTCCATGTGGACCGTGAACCCACATGTTAGTCTCAAGATGTTTCTTGAATAAAAATAAATAGAAAGGAAAATAAAAACCCTAGGTGGACCTATCATTAGCCATAGATCCTTTTTTTATTATATAGACCCGACCAGTAGACCAAAGCTGCTGACGTGTGGGCCCTAGGCCCTATGCACCGTCAGGTGGACCGCGACTCCACCTATCAATCTCTTGGGATTTTCCAAAATAAAAATAAATAGAAAGGAAAATAAAAACCCTGTTCGGACAATAAAAACCCTGTCTGGACCCACCTGACAACCATATAGCCATTTTCATTAAGGAAAATAATTCGAAAAGATGTTAAAAACCCTGGTGGACCTGCCTATCACAGAGGATTTCCTTAATAAAAATAAAAATCCAACGGGACCACCTGTTACAAATTTCAGATTTTCTAAAACATTTCTCGGGTCAAACTTTGGAGAGCTCGTTCTCCCTCATTTTAAATCCAAATGATTTGATTTTTGTTTCTAAATTCATCTAAATTCAAGATCTTTCCATTAGTACCAAAATCATAAATTTTTAAGTTTATTTGAATTTATTTAAGTTATGAGCATTTATTCAAAGTCATCGTTTTGCGTTTAAATAATTTCCAACATCACCGAAAACTTTGCCACTACTTCATGCCAAGACCAAGAGCAAACAATATCCACATTTGAGCCAGATAAGTCCTTACAATTTATCATGTTGAACCTACAATTTAAATTCAAAGTATTACTTGCATATTTATGATTATTTATGAAATGTTATGGTAAAGGTTGATACCTAGCTATGTCAAATGTCGATCATTATTATTACCCTCCTTGATTGTTGATAACATACCTTGTCACCCTATGTTAAATATTACAAGAGTAAAACATTCCTCAAATAATTAATAATGACTATTGGTTGTGCTTAGACACTGCTTAGTGGTTGAAATTGAATATGACACAAACATTGCCATTACAAGAAAATGGTACATGTTTTCATCGTAGTGTGGTAAAATGGGTTACCACATAAAATAGGAGCTGTTATTTGTTGTGATGGAACTTGGGCGAGTGGTTGGTATGAGATCGATGTAGTGTGCACACGAGTTGGGTTTGTGGATTGTCTCACCTCAGTCGATTAAGTACCAAGTCATGTACTGCATTTGTAAACTATTAAACTGTGTAACCACATATCTATTATGAGATAGACCTGACTAACTACTTTAATCAGTTTTTGGCATAAACCCTGTGCTAGATTAACTTTCACCCTCTCGGTTTGGCCTCCGGTTTGCGGGTGGTAAGCGATGCTAAAGGACAATTGAGTTCCCATTACCTCATGGAGATAATTCCAGAAATGCGAGGTAAATTGAGTACCTCGATCTGAAACAATCCTTTTTGGCACACCATGGAGGCATACAATTCTTAAGATGTACAACTCCGCCAATTGGTTTCCCTAATAAGTGGTCTTGACGGGGAGAAAATGAGCAACTTTCGACAACCGAACGACTATTACCCATATGGAGTCATACCCTTGTTGCGTCTTTGGAAGTCCGATGATGAAATCCATCCCATTTCCATTCGAGAATAGGGAGGGGGTTGAAGCATGCCCGCTGGCCGCTGGTGCTGAGCCTTCACCCGTTGACATATGTCGCACTCTGCAACAAACCGTGCAATCTCCTGCTTCATCCAAGTCCACCATAATTTTTGCTTCAAGTCTTTATACATCTTTGAGCTTCCTGGATGAATGGAATAAAGAGAGTCATAGACTTCATGAATGATTAACTCTTTAAGCTTCGCGTCATTCGACACAACCAATTGTTTTTCGAACCACAAAACAACTTGGTGGTCTTCGGAGAAACACTTGGCTTTGTCGATCCTCATTTTCTTCTTAATCCTTCTCATACCCTTGTCATTTCTCTGGGTCATCTTGATCTGGTCTTCTAGGGTAGGTTTTACTTCCAAGGCAGCGAGAAAACCCTCGCTAACCATCTCCATGTTGAGCCATTGAAATTCGTTGCATAGGGCTTCTGTTTCGGGTCTAATTGAAATGCAATTGCATTGTGATTTTTGGCTCAATGCATCGGCAACGACATTGGCCTTCTCTGGATGATAATGAAGTTCCAAATCATAGCCCTTGATCAATGCAAGCCATTTTCTTTGCCTTAGGTTCAGATTGGCTTGAGTGAAGATATATTTCAAGTTCTTGCGATCGGTATAGCCTTCGCAGCGATTGTCGATAAGGAAATATCACCATATTTTCAGAGCATGGACCACTGTTGCAAGCTTGAGGTCATGAGTGGGATAATTCACCTTATAAGGCCTCAATTGTCTCGATGCATACGCAACAACTCAGCCTTTTTGCATAAGAACACAACCAAGACCAAGGCGAGATGTATCGCAATAGATATATAAGTTTTTATGGATATCTGGCAGAACTAACACCAGAGAAGAGGTTAGATGGTCCTTCAACATCTAAAAGCTTGCTTCAAATTCTGCTGACCATTCATACTTCTTTTCTTTCTTCAATAATTGGGTCGTTGGTCTTGCTATTTTCGAGAAATTCTCAATGAAACGGCGGTAATAGCCTGCAAGACCGAGGAAACTACGGACGTCGGAGATGGACCTAGGCTATCTCCAATTAATCACATCTTGGACTTTGCTTGGATCCACCGCAACTCCTCCTTCGGATAGCACATGACCCAAAAAGGCGACCTCTTATAGCCAAAATTCACATTTGCTGAATTTTACATAGAGTCGATGTTCTTGGAGCTTATTCAGCACAAGCCGGAGGTGTTCTTCATGCTCCCTTTCTGATTTAGAGTATATGAGAATGTCATCAATAAATACGACCACAATTTTATCCAAATACTCCATAAACACTGAGTTCATGAGACTCATGAACAAGTCCGGTGTATTTGTCAAACCGAAGGACACGACGGTGTACTCATACAAGCTGTAACGAGTTGAGAAAACCATCTTGAGAATGTCTTCAGATCTGATCCTAACTTGATGATAGTCCAATCTTAAATCAATCTTGGAGAATATACGAGCACCGGTCATTTGGTCGAACAAATCATCAATCCGTGAAAGCGGATACTTGTTCTTGATGGTGACCTCATTCAACGGATGGTAGTCAATACACATCCGTAGACTGTGGTCCTTCTTCACAAATATAGCCCGGTGTCCCCAAGGTGAGGAGCTCGGCCTAATGAAACCCTTCTCTTGAAGTTTTGCGAGTTGCTTCTTCAATTCAACCAACTCATTCGGCGGCATTCGATAAGGCCATTTTGATATAGGAGTAGTTCCGAGCTGCAGCTCGATCACGAATTCAACTTCTCATGAGGGTGGTATGCCTGGTAGTTCCTCGGGAAATACATGGGTACTCACATATCACTAGAACTTCATCCAAATTTGGCAATTCTTCGCCGCTAAGGGCATAGAGATGTGGATGCGCCAATTTCGGCGCATTTCGACTTGAAAACCGAGAGGACTTGTGAGAGTGATAACTTTGCGGGCACAATCAATTTGACGATGGTTCTTGGACAGCCAATTCATCCCAAGAATAACATCAAGGCCCGCTGAATTTATCACAATAAGATTGGCCGAAAACTTCACCCCTTTGATCTCAATCTCAACTTCATGACATTCATGAATGCTTCTCATTTCTGCGTCCGGTGATTGAATCATCATAGGTTCAGGCATCAAGCTGAGTGAGAGGTTATGGAGTGTAGCAAAACCTCTGGACATGAAGGAATGAGAGGCTCTAGAGTCAAACAACACAGTCGTAGGAGTCGAATTGACTAGAAATGTGCCCAACATGACGTCGGGTGCTTCATGCGCCTCCTCAGTGGTGACATGGTTGACATGAGCACGACTGCTTTTTGAAAAGTGGCCTCCGACCGCTGATCAAGGGATTTTTCAAGGTCTTGGCGCTGACCGGAAGTAGTTTGGTGCTTATCCGGACAAAAATTTGCAAAATGCCCCGGATTGTCACTAGTGAAACAAGTAACTTTCTTGTTTCATTGGCGTCGGCTTATTGGTTTCTCTCCGGGTTGCCCTTGCTGGCTCTCTTGAGGAGGTGGATGAGACATTTGTATAGGAGATCCCGGAGGTGCCGGGTCTTGAAAATCAAGAGGAGCGGGCTGCCAAGCACATGGTTCTTGAAACCTCTAGCTTGCTGAAATTTGTACAACCCTCTTGCATGTTTGCAATTCCACCATTGCTTGCATTTTATTTTCCACAACAACAGCCTTGTCCACCAAGTGTTGGAAGTCATGAAAGTCATGAACAACGAGTGCCAGCTGCATCTCTTCCGATAGCCCATTCAAGAACTGGTCTTGTTTGCTTGCATTGGTGGAGACATCGTCCTGAGTGTGACGAGCCAAATGATTGAACTCGTAGAGATACTCCATTACGGACTTGTTATCTTGTTTCAGTGCTAGCTGCATCTCTCCGCATGTTTCATAGCAAACTCAAAATCTACCTTTATAACTACCCAGTTACGAGTAGCGTTTGGCAACCTCTAAGAGTGCTATTACACATGTAGGAAACCATGCTGATCACAGGTCTAAGGCTTATACATCATCATTGCTTGAGACCAACTAATGACACATAGAATCATAACAATCTCAACAATGTATCAAGATGGGTCTTATCCAACACCATGTTCCCTAGCATATGTTCACATTATTGATTCGATATTCCTATATCCATGACTGGTGAAACATGGTCATCAATCAATACATGTGCTGGTCGTAGAGTCATTGGTGTTCCGCCAAGTGACATCCGACTAAGGATACAATTTAGAACGACATCATATTTATAAGTTAAAGAGCTTAACCAATAAGTCACATACTTGTTAATCTTCATAATCAATGATTTATTGAAGGAACAGAATAACATTTATTCAATAACTCATAAATATAGACGTGATACAATCTTCTTTATGATTGCCTCTAGGGTATATCACCAACAGGGTGGACTAAGTCCATGTGGACCGTGACCCCACGTGTTAGTCTCAAGATGTTTCCCGAATAACAATAAATAGAAAAGAAAATAAAAACCCTAGGTGGACCTACCTGTTAGCCATAGATCCTTTTTTTATTGTATAGACCCGACCCGTAGACCAAAACTGCTGACGTGTGGGCCCTAGGCCCTATGCGTCGTCAGGTGGACCGCGACTCCACCTATTAGTCTCTTGGTATTTTCCCAAATAAAAATAAATAGAAAGGAAAATAAAAACCCTATCTGGACCCACCTGACAGCCATATAGCCATTTTTATTAAGGAAAATAATTCGAAAAGATGTTAAAAACCTTGGTGGACCTGCCAATCACAGAGGATTTCCTTAATAAAAATAAAATAAAATGAAAATAAAAATCCAACTGGACCACCTGTTACAAATTTCATATTTTATAGAACTTCTCTCGGGTCAAACTTTGGAGAGCTCGTTCTCCCTCATTTTAAATCCAAATGATTTGATTTTTGTTTCTAAATTCATCTAAATTCAAGATCTTTCCATCAGTACCAAAATCATAAATTTTTAAGTTTATTTGAATTTATTTAAGTTATGAGCATTTATTCAAAGTCATCGTTTTGCGTTTAAATAATTTCCAACGTCACCGAAAACTTCGCCACTACTTCATGCCAAGACCAAGAGCAGACAATATCCACATTTGAGTTAGACAAGTCCTTACAATTTATCATGTTGAACCTACAATTTAAATGGAAAGTATTATTTGCATATTTATTATTATTTATGAAATGTTATGGTAAAGGTTGATACCTAGCTATGTCAAAGGTTGATCATTATTATTACCCTCCTTGATTGTTGATAACACTTATACCTTATCACCCTATGTTAAATATTACATGAGTAAACATTCCTCGAATAATTAATGATGACTATTGGTTGTGCTTAGACACTGCTTAGTGGTTGAAATTGAATATGACACAAACATTGCCATTACAAGAAAAATGGTATATATTGTCATCGTAGTGTGGTAACATGGGTTACCACAGAAAACAGGAAATTGTTATTTGTTATGATGGAGACTTGGGCGAGTGGTTGGTATGAGATCGATGCAGTGTACACGAGAGTTGGGTTTGTAAATTGTCTCTCCTGAGTTGATTAATTACCAAGTCATGTACTGCATTTCTAAACTACTAAACTGTGTAACCACATGTCTAGTATAAGATAGACCTGACCAACTATTTTAATATGTTTTTGGCATAAACCTCGTGCTAGAGTAACTTTCATATGTATCGAGAAGAGTCATGGCTCCCTAACAACAGAGAGTCCCTCATTAAAAATGCATCTGATTAAGGGTATTATGGGGGTGCCCCATAACGGTCATTGTCCTAGTGTTGAGTGGTTCCCTGCTTTGGAGTGGGTCTAGTGTCGAGACTGGAAATTGGAAAAGCCTTGTTACGATCGTCTTTGTCGCACGCCCAAGAAAGTGTGTCATAGCCTACATTGAGTTGAACATATATTGTGTGTAAAGTTGTACAATCTCTGTAAAGTGTATAATCTATTCGAATAGTTGTGCCCCCGATTTTGGCTATTGTGCGGAAAGTCACACTTTGGTTAGTTTTAATAAAAATGTGAACTAAGACATGTTGGCACAAACATAGTCATAGCGATGATACAGGTGGATGTAACCTTGTGGGTAACTATAGGTGGATGTAAATTTGTGAGTAACTGTAGGTGGATAGAACCTTATTGAGATAATAATTGTTTATATAAATGAAACTTTGGTTTTGAAGTTAAAAAAAAAGCTAAGTCATAGGTTTGACAATAATTATAGCATTTGAGCAAATCGGCTTTGTGCTAAAATAAACATAAAAGCCCTCCCTTGATAAGCCTTGCATTTATATACTTGCATTTGCTGTGAGAACTTACAAAGTATCTTCATACTAATAGTTGCTCAAAAATGTAAATTTAGTCTACGAAACAGAAGACCTGGTGTATAGATATTTCTATGCATCCGCCTATAGGAATGACGAATATGGTGATAACTAGGTCCTAACCCCAATCGATTACCTAATGACAGACCCATCCTTTTTTGCTTTCTTACTCTTCTGTGTATCCTTGTACTATATATTGCCTTTTAGGCTATTACGATAGAACCAATAATTCATATCTGCACTCCTCTCTATCTAACATGGTATCGGAACTAAAGTTCAAACCCTAAGGAGCTATCTGTATTCCCAAGGGCAGCCAATATCTTAGTCATCTCTTCTCAGTAGAAGCAGCAACAGCCCACACTTCAATCGAATCCGAGCCGCCCCATCCGCACCGCCTTTGCTTCAGCCGGATCCACGCCCCAGATCCCACCGCCGCTGCTCCGGCTCCGGGCCATCGCCTCGGCTCCCGCCCCTCCTTGATCCGCGACGACTCCGTCGTGACATCCAGCGAGGACACCGGATCCGGCAGCCATAGGCAGGGCGCGCCATCCAATCGCCCTCGAGCCGCGGCCTATCATCTTCTTGGACCGCCGCCGTCTAGCTCAGATCTAGATCGGCTCGCCGCTCAGACGCCCACGCCGCCCCGACGTCCGCGCCTCCTTGATGCCTGATCCGCTCAGACGCCCACGCCGCCCTGACGCTTGGCCTCCCCGGGTTTACTCTCCACACCCCGAGCCGCCGACGACCAGATCCGCAACTCTCTCAAGCTGCCGCCGACGCAACCCCCTCATGAGTCACCGGAGAGTCATTGTCCTCGCCGCGTCGCGCCCTGCTACTCCTCCGCCGCCACCTCTGCTCTGCGCCGTCGACCATCAAGGTCCCTCTGTTTCTGCTCTGATGACACGGCTGGCTACCTTCGGGGGTTCACCGCTGCTGCCCCCGAGCATCCTCCTCTGCTCCGGATTCATGCCGGCCCCGAGCTCCCGCCGTAGGCAGTTCAAGCTCGTGTTGGCCTTCTCCCCGCACTTGAGAAAGACCGACACCCACGGCAGTAGCGACCCCTCCCTAGCCTAGGAGCACGACGAGGACCCCTCCTCGCTGCCCTCGCTCCTCCAGCGCCTCACCAAGGACTTTGGTAGTGCCACCTTCCATGACCCCTACTTCTCGAACCCCAACGACGCCTCGCTGAGTGGAGCATTAATAGAGGAGAGGAGTTGGTTGCAATGCTTCTTCTTGGGGAGGAGAGGAGAGGGAGAGAAGAGGGAGATGGTTGGAGTTGGTGCTAGACCGATCTAACTACATGGCTATGCAGCTGCTAATTAGTTTTTTATTTCTTAGTTGCTAATTAGTTTTTTTTATTTCTTAGTGTTGTTGTTTCTGTTGCGTTCATCTAAGTCCGTAACACTCTATCTTTTAGTTCGTTTAAGCCGTGTGAGTCTACAAATTCCAATCAGCTGATTGCTTTACTATCCACGGTCCGTCCTCTTGGTTCGAGTGTGGCCCTCTTCTTTTCCTTTCACATGGCCACAACCGTCGCTCTTCTCTCTGAGCAACTATAGATCGTAGAAGTCATTATGATGCTACCGCTTCTCTTTGAGCCACCACCGCAGGCTTCTAAGGCTGTCGCGCTTCTTCTGCACTGCGCCTCCACCGCGCTTCTTGTGAACTTCGTCACCGCCGTCTCGGGCTTCGATCTACGCCGCCATACTTCTACTTATTCATCTTCGACTTGATCTGACAGATGTCTCCATTTATGTCGGTTTTATCACTTTCTTCATCATGTTGCCGCGGTTTACTTTGCTCCCACTTGCCTCTACTTTCTCAGCCACTGCACCTTGTGCTTTATGGGCCGTCGTACAACCCCGGATGGGGATCTTTTGATACTCGACATATTTTCCAAAAGTTGTACGCTACGACGATATTACCAAGATGCAGACTTTGGATTTTCCCTATTTTAGTATTAACCTTTTGAAATGCAATGTTATTGCATATGCCTTGCATTTGAGGGGGGTGTTAAGCGTATCTGTGGTATTCCACTTTCCTAATTTAGGGTTTTGTCGGACCCCCGGGCGTGGAATATCCGAAAACTCTATGTGTATTCTGTGCTAGTCCCTGGATCAGTAGCTAGCACACACATTCACAACATTTGGTATTCACAATCATACATACACATGCTAAAGTAAGTAAAAGAGTACTCTACTTAAGCTATTGCAAGTTTATTACAACCACGGCCGACCGGCCAAATAAAAGCAGTCATCAGAGTAAAACAAATAACAGCAAAAGACTTAATGAAGTAGCAAAATCCAGCGACATGCCCATCCGATCCCACAAGCAACCGACAAGGAACAAAGGCCTAGGTAGACCCGTCACCGAACCCTTCGGTGCCAGGAACAAAAAACTCGTCATCTGGCGTCGGCTTATCTGCAAACTCTAAACTCTAAACCAACAACAATAGCAAGATTGAGTACTTGTGTACTCAGCAAGACTTGTAGTGTATCACAAAGATTATATTAGATACGAGGCTATCAAATGTGGAGGCTCTAATCTACAAGTTATTTTGCGCAAAGCCATTTTCCACGAGTAATAATTTGCAACGAAATTTGAAAGAGCAGTAGTAAATAAGTACGAGACGTTAAGTAAGACATTGAAACAAGTAATAACAATGCCTACAACCCTAATCGGTTGCAAGCAAAAATATAATCATGTTTAGCCATAGAAATGGCACTGACAAGTTCATGTGCAACCATAAAAATAATAGTCCTGCTATAGACATAGTAGTCTAGACATAGAAATGGTAGTTAACTCAACAAATCAAAATCCCATGTCATTAACTAAGTTTTGTGACAAAACAGTTTTGGAAAAACAAGACTACCGCCATACCAGCCGCACTAACCATGCTCATGACCGTCAGCGCGGCTATTCAAATAGTTTATCACTCTGCAGAGGTGTACAACTTTGCTCATAGTACGTGGTATTCCAGTTTCCTAGAATATCTCTAGTTTGTTCGGCATCCGTCGATGCCACTACTCACTACCGAAGAAAAGTAGTCTAGAGTTCGCGACGTAACCTTTACATTATTTAGCCCTAACCTTGCACTAGACGTGCGAATCTTTATCCTCATCCGTCGGGATAATAATAATAATGATAATAACAAAGGAACACATCGAATGAGGAGCCTCACTCACCCGGATAGAAACTTGTTAAGTGAGCCCTTCACTTCGCCCGAATAGAAACACGTCAAAGTGAGGCATCCATAGTTGTGTCGCAGCCTGTCATTCGGCATGCGCTCACTACTGCTGCCTACTGTCATGCAATGCTAGGATTTTGATAACTTAGTTAGCTACGGCTACCCCACTCCAGCACATACGGTTGTACGATTAGGTCTTAGTCCCGAATTTGCTGGTTTCAGTCCTTAATCGACTACGGGCGAGAACTCCACCCTATCTACTAGTGAGTCAAAATCCTCACTTTTTAGAATACGTTATAACTCGCTCGCGTCTAAAAACTAAAGTTTTCATTTTGTTTTCATATAAAATAATAGAGGTATCTCCTCTAGACTATTTTCAAAATAATCCTAAATTCTCAAATTAACATATTGTCCTTTTATAGATTTTTCAGAAAATCTATCGCTCTAGTTGCATTTGTGCGATAATCGCGCTCAAAAAATTCCCAATTGACATTACATAGTGTCTAACCCATTTTCTAATGGTTATAATAGTAGAGGGTCAATATTTCAAGGAGACATATGCAGTAAGTAGGATTTACGACTACCGATTTCCCAACAATAGCATTTTCATACAAGACATACACACATGTATAATAAGATTTACAAAACAAAGTACAATAATTAAAATACTAGGATCAACATGATCAAAAGGGGTGCTTGTCTTGCTCTTGCTTATATTGTTCAGAGAGTGCGATCACTTGATCGTTGAATATCTTGCTCGTGAATTCCGACATCTATTCGAAAGAACCAAAAACAAAATACAAATGAAGAAATAAATCCAATAGTAAGAAAAACTAAATATTTTTGTATATTAGTACAAGGGGTGATTTTATATGAATTTAGCAAAAATATTCATTTAGTTTGTATATAAAAGTTATTAATGTTTTGATTTGTGGTTGATTCGATACCGGTTTCCAGTTCGTGTTAATGATTTATTTTGTTATTATTTCCTATTTATCGAGGAGATTCTATGATTTGAGTTATGTTCTTTTCATAGTTATTATCATAACTAAGCTTATACTAAGGTACATTTAGCATAGGAGGTTAACCTTTAACTAGAATATGCACTAAGATTATTTTTAGTTGACCTCCATTCTAACCTAGACATTAGTGATATAGGCTAAGTACATACTAATGATTTTTAATCTCTAATTGTCTTACCATCTTTTATTAACTATCTTATTGACCTAGTGCTACTATAGATATTAACATAATTATGACAAGGTCACTGTTGTTTAGTTAACCACAAGCCAGATCTTGATTTCCTAATTAGTTTTACTCCTTCAAGTTAATTGTCATCTGTATATTTTTCTAAACAATTAATTTGGCAAATTTTCATGACAATGTCTCACTGACCTAATTAAGTTTTTCCCCTACTGTTCACCCGTTTCATTAAGCAATTGCCTAATTAAAGTATTCTCTGGATTGTCTAGCCCACTAATCAATCTTTTATCCTTATAGTGGTTCACTGTTCATCTTCAAAACCTATCATCCTTCCGTATGGGGTTCCTAGACTAACTTACTCTTTTAACCTAGATGCCATTGGTTTGAGAAAAATTCTTTAATCTAAAATGTTTCTTGTATATTCAAAAGTCATCAGTTCACTGTTTGTTTGGGACATATATCACTAGTTGATTTCAGCTTGTTTTGGTTGTTGTTAGTTAAATCTCCAGCTTGTTTTGGTTGTTGTTAGTTAAATCTACATTAGCTAAATGAATTAATAGAACTGCTAAGTACTCGTATTAACCAAGGTCATTAGCCTACTTTTAATTTCAGACCAAACACCTTTTCGATTCATTTAACAGACCACTCAAACTATTTTTGAAATGAGCTGCTGCTATCTAACTTCTTTTAACACTCCAACTTCAGATTTGTTAATCCATTTGAGTGGCCTTAAATAATAGAAATAACACTTGCTAGCATTTGATAGTTGGTTTGCAAATGGGTTTCACTGATACTTCAATTTTTCTCCTAATCCTCTTCTCAGTTCTTACATTTCAGAGTGGTGATTTAAGCTAAGAAGCAGTATTGATTACTAATTCAATTATCCATTGTATTGATTACTAATTCAATTATCCATTTAAGCAATTCTTTTGAGAGATCGAATAGTTAACCAAAAACACTAAACTAAAAAATACTAATCCTCTTACAAGAGGTTCCTATTGTCATTTCAGATTTGCACCTAAACACCGTTGAAAATGAGGGCAATATTTTAATTCCAGATTTTATTAGAAGACAAATATTACAAAAGACTAATGATGCATAAAACAGTACTGATAGCAGACAACTCATTGTACTTCACAATATATGAAAATCAGGATGTAAACAAGTCAATCAATCACACAGTAGACTTACAGGTGGGTCTGATGAAGAGCAGGAAGCAGTGCAGATTCGATGTAATGTAGTGTAGAAACGTAGATGTCGCAGTGCAACAAGCGGTCGTGTAGATGCGCTGCCCAGAAACCTTATTGCCGCCCCCCGTGCAAGTCTTCACGGCAGCAATGGCTCGGAGATACCGCTCCCCTTCTTCATGGTGCACGCCGAGAAGAAGAGTCGGCGAGGTTCAGATGACGCAATACAACAACACAGATTTTCAGAAGGAAGAAGGAATGGAGGCTCTTTTTCTACGCGCTATGCACTGGACGTCTCTAGGCATATATATAGAGATGCACACTGGTAACTGACAAATTAAACAGCCATTTACCCACCGTAATCGACACACTTAACGATCATTTACCCATCGTAATCGTCACACTTAACCAGCCATTTACCCACTAGTAATTACCTGTCATCATCACCCAATAAAGCCTCAAATTCAAACATTTGAATTTCATTCAAACACACAGAGAGACGTCCAGCAAAAAGAAGGTGGACTTGGTCTGCCAAATGGCGCGCTACGTCACCGCACGATCGTGCGTCGCAAGTCACAAGTCACGCGATTTTTCATACGAAAATACGCGAACGCGCGCGCGCGTGCGTGCGTGTGTGTGTTTAGCCAAAGCCCTCCTCGTGCCACCCTCATCCACGTGTCACATGTTTCAAGGAGTGGCAAGAACTCCACCTTATATGTTGGTCACCTCCACCTTGCCTTAGCAATATGGTACTAAACCATAAATGATTTGGAATTATAAAAAATGGACCTCAGTCATATGAGCCAATTTCCAACAATCCCCCACCAATTCCAAAGCAAGAAGCAAAAAAGGATATCAAAGATATTGTGTTGAAGTACTGTTAATTTGCCAGTCTTTTAGTGTAAGTCCCGTACGGGATGAACTTGCACCTAGAATGACAAGATTCATCTTCTCACAGCTGATGAATGGACCATGCCTTGAATTCACAGCTTTTCGTGATTAGATTCCACTTGAAATCTCAACTGATACTAGGCCGTCAAAGAACCGCGCCTAAACAGAGCATTATTTGGTCATGCTCCCTTATCTGCTCATGAGCTTTCTAGAGAATGCCCCATTCTCGTGAACTGCGACCTCACAGTTGGGCTCAAGTAGGTATATTCTTTCTAGGTATCCTGTAGGCTAATACCTTTTCCTCATTTGGACAACAGAATATATTAAGGCTTTATGCCAACCTTCCAAACAGTCGAGAGTAATTTGTCTATTAGGACATGGATTCAATGAATATATACTATCTTGTTACAACATCAACTTGTTTTTCCCATTGCCTAAGTCATGGGATCTCCGATCAAGAAGGTATGGGTTACTGTTGAGTTGTAACTCCAATGGGCCTCATTCCCATGTCCATAGACCCAATGGAAATCGCCTTCCGTGCTAGCCCCTTTGTAAAAGGGTCTGCCAGATTTTTCTCAGTGCGTATATAATTCACAGTAATCACTCCGGAGTTCCTCAATTTTCTTACAGATTTAAGCCTACGTTTCACATGTCTGGAGGACTTTATGTTATCCTTAGTACTTGTAACCTTAATCAACACTGTTTGATTATCACAATACATTAGGATTGCTGGTATTGGTTTCTCAACCAGTGGCAAGTCCAAAAGAAGCTCTCTAAGCCATTCAGCCTCAACAGTAGCTGTGTCTAGCGCTACAAGTTCTGCTTCCATAGTTGACCTCATCAATATAGTCTGTTTACACGACCTCCATCAAACTGCAGCTCCTGCTAGGGTAAAGACATAACCACTTGTAGCTTTGATCTCATCTACATCAGAGATCCAATTTTTATCACTATATCCTTCTAATACAGAAGGATGTCCAGTATAGTGAATTCCGTATGAGGTTGTGCCTCTCAAATAGCGCAACACTCTCTCAAGTGCCTCCCAGTGATCATCTCCTGGGTTAGAAGTAAACCGACTTAATTTGCTCATAGCAAATGATATGTCAGGTCTTGTGGCACCAGATAGATACATAAGTGATCTAATAATTTGTGAAAATCTTAATTGATCTTTTCCTAACCCTTGGATCTTTCAAAGCTTAATGCTTGCATCATAGGGCGTTGGAGAAATTTTATAATTCTCATAGCCAAAACGGCTTAAGATTTTCTCAGCATAATGGGATTAGCTCAAAGTGAAGGTGGCATGCCCGGTAGTTCCTCAGGAAATACATCTGGGTACTCACATACCACTGGAACTTCACTCAAATCTGGCAGTTCTTTGCCGCTAAGGGCATAGAGATGAGGATGCTCCAATTTCGGCACCATTTCGACTTGAAAACCAAGAGGACTTGTGAGAGTGATAACTTTGCGGGCACAATCAATTTGACCATGGTTCTTGGACAGCCAATTCATCCCAAGAATAACATCAAGGCCCGCTGAATTTATCACAATAAGATTGGCCAGGAACTTCACCCCTTTAATCTCAATTTCAACTTCCCGACATTCATGAATGCTTCTCATTTCTGAACCCGGTGATTGAATCATCGTAGGTCTAGGCATCAAGCTGAGTGATAGGTTGTGAAGTATAGCAAATCCTCTGGACATGAAAGAATGAGATACTCCAGAGTCAAACAACACGGTTGCAGGAGTCGAATTGACTAGAAAAGTGCTCAACACGACGTCGGGTGCTTCCTGCGCCTCCTCGGCGGTGACATGGTTGACATGAGCACGACTGGGGTTCTGAAAAGTGACATCAGACCGCTGAACAAGGGAGTTTTAAAGGTCTTAGCGTTGAACGGGGTAGGCTTGGTGCTTCACTATACAGTGACTTGCAAAATGCCCTCGATTGCCACAAGTGAAACATACAGCTAACAGGCTTCGTCTGTGTCGGCTTCTTAGCTTCTTCCCAGGCTGCCTTAGCTGGGTTTCTTGCTGAGGCAGTGGAAACACTTGCATAGGAGATACTGAAGATGCCAAGTCCTGAAAATTAGGAGGAGAGGGCTGCCAAGCATGCGGTTCTTGAAAACTGCAGCTTGCTGAAATTTGTGCAACCTTCTTGCGCTTTCGCGATTCTGCCACCGCTTGCATCTTATTTTCCACTACGATAGACTTGTCCACCAATTGTTGGAAATTCCGAAAGTCGTGTACAGCGAGTGCCAGCTGCATCACTTCCGTTAGCCCATTCAAGAACTGGTCTTGCTTTCTTGCATCGGTGGAGACATCGTCTGGAGCGTAACGAGCCAAACGATTGAACTCACGGAGATACTCCAATACAGACTTGTTGTCTTGCTTTAGCGCGAGGAATTCACGCCTCTTGATACTCACGATGCTGGAGGGAACATGTGCCTCATGGAAATATCCGGAACTCGTCCCATGATGGAACGTGACTGGCGGGCTGCATGGCGCAAAAATTGTCCCACCATGCAGAAGCGGCCCCTTCGAGTTGATTGGAGGCGTATAAGACCTTCTCGTGGTCAGCACACTGAGCAATGATCAATTTATGTTCGATGCTCCGGAGCCAATCATCGGCATCGAGAGGATCCTCAGAACAAGAGAACACAGGAAGCTTCGCGCTCAGAAAATCAGCAAATCGGGAGCCATAAGGATCGGCTCCTTCCGCTACGATTTGAGCTCCTTGGACACTTGCGGTGTTCTGAGCAATTTGCTGCAAGATGAGAGTCTGGTCTCGCTGACTTTGTTCCATCTGGGACAACACGTCGACCACAGATGGCTGGGGTGGAGTCACCTCTTCTTGTCGACCCACGCGCTGAAATTGCGGGTCGGGGTTCTCCGGATTGCGCCGTTGAGGATTCGGGGGCTGATCATCGGTGATTTGAGAACCCGTGGGCTGTGAGCCCTCCATTACTTCCAACGTCAAACGAGTTTTTCGACCCGACATCCTGTTGCCATACAACTTGTTAGCAACCGGCAAAAGGAACAAGGGCAAGGCATAAGGTAAGCAATTGATAGCAGGGGGGTAACAAAGTCTAATATGAATGCACGATAAAAGCCATTTATGCATCATGAAAAACGGGTGCTATGGTCCATGTGGACAGCACAAGATACAAATGAAGACTCAGTCAGTCTTAGTTGCGACATAACCTGCCCGTGGGCGATGCACAACTACTAGGAACCAAAAGAGAGCAAATAACCTTCACAAAATTCAGCGTCTACAAGCTAAGTAATAACATTAGGGTGTATAATACCTAAGGATAAACCCTAATTTAATCCTAATATCGCAGCAAAGCTTCGTCTCCTCGTTCTCCCGCCACTTCTCTTTACCAATGACTACTTCACGTGTCTATTGTTGGAAAGGAGAGACGAGTAATGAAGAAAATGATTTTGTACAAATCAAAAGAATGATGAGGTAAGAAATTAGATGCTAGGATGGGTAAGAAAGAAAGGAATTATATTACTAACATTTTTGCCAAACTTTTGATAGTTTGAAAATTTTCTTTGTAACTCAAAATCCTATTAACGTCCATTGCTATGGCTTTAACCTACAGTCAGTATGGCTCTGATACCAACGCTGTGGGGACCCGAAGTCGGATCCGTATCAAGCTAAGTGATTACGCCGTAAACGCAACACTTAACGTGAGACGCACACGATTCCGAGTGACCCGGATATGTGTCACATGCTAGCTCCCAAAGATCAGTGGCTAACATGCACATATCCTAGTACACAACATTGCAATCACATCCATACACAATGTACAAGAATAAAAGTATCAATTACAACATCAATTAAAAAGAACCTTATAGTACAAGGTTGCACAAGAGGGGCCGATCGGCCAAATCTAATTAACACAAATAAATTGCAGCGGAAGATAACTTAAAAATTAAAAAGGGAATAACCGAGTTGGTATGCCCACAATCCCACAAGCAACCAATTGGAGTTAAAGCCGTTACACCCGTCGTTCTCACCTGAACCAAAAGACACTGTTAGAGTACAAAGTTGTACTCGCGAGACTTTCAAAAGAAATAAAGATGCATGTAAGTATCAAAGGAAGGCTACTACACTAGTCAGTTTTTAGCATAAAGAAAGTTTTGCATAAAGATAAAAGATTCTAACTTGCCATTTGTAAAATATTTAGAAAACATTTGATAGCAATAAGTAATGATCATCAATGGTATACTCTCCAAATATAATCAACACACGAACATCCCATTCGTGGCAACAAAAGATCTAAACAAACTAGCATAAAGACAAAACATATTCAACAATAACCCAAACTAAATTTTCCAAAAGCAAACTGTGCCTGCTTTCCCACAAGTGTTGTCCATAACCTAGGATGAGGCTATTCGAATAGATTTAGTTCTCTGCAGAGTTGTACAGCTTTACCCACACGATATGAATACCTTATACTGTCGCCATGCACTCTTAGAAGGAGTGTGACTAAGATATCTAAGATACTCATAGGAGTGTGACTAAGATATCATAACGAGGCAGTTACAATGTCATGTCCTAACTATCAAACCACCCGAGGAACAGAATCCCATAGCAGACTAAGCGCCTCGCACCACAGGTGAACCCCATTGTGTAAGTAAGTCCCTTAACAAACAAGAGACCCTTAAGGGCAAGTAAGGCAAAAATTTAATATGCCCCCACAAGATTGACAAAAGAACAATTAAATACATAACAATAACAATTGTTAATCCCATTGTGTTTTGATAGCTAACACACAACAAATTATTAAGCCAAGCCTTCGCCATTATCTCGGCGTGTGGTTGCACGTAAGACTTGGTTCATCACACCACAGACCGGTCCTTAAGCACTCAGACGGGGCTACACAATTCCATAACAACAATAACAACAATAATTCATGATCACCCTATACCCGTCCAAGTTAAGAACATAAAAAGCTCAACATGTCCACAAACCCCAGATACGAAGATCTGGATACAACCCTCAAACCCAACATAATCCAATCCATAAAATCCTCATATTTCATTTGGATTCAATTCAATTCACTGGCCGATGGACTAGCTCCATCAACCGCTCTCGGCTACAACTACTAGCATGGCTAAGCATCGTTCTACAAACTAGTAACAAACCCATATAACATATAACCTTAGTCGTTCAAGGTAAAAGGGTAATCAACATTCAAAGGAGCGCTAATGCAGCAATTAGGAATTTAACTACTTCTACCCATAAACAAACATTTCAAAATAGCATGCAATTGCGATAATTAAACTCACACAAAACTTTAAAAATCACTGGGAGCAATATGATCAAGAGGAGGGTGCTCGCACCTTTGCCGTATCATTTGTTCAATCTCAGTTTATACTCATAATAATCTCGCGAATATATCATTATTGTCGATAACCTAATGAAAGACGATATGCGATAAACATCAAATAAAACCAGAAATTCAACATGCTCAAAAATGTATGAAATTTATACAGTAGGTAGGTCATGATTTTAGATTTATTTAGGTGAAAGAATCATTCCATTTTGATTTAGCATAAGAAAGTTATGGTGATTTGAATTTTGAGATTTCAATAGCCTCAATTCTTGTAATTTAATTATGAGATGAAAATTTGCAGAGCAGTGGTGAGTACATGGATTACATGGGTAAATAGGCAATATTATT
This sequence comes from Ampelocalamus luodianensis, assembly GCA_036346255.1. Lineage (NCBI taxonomy): Eukaryota > Viridiplantae > Streptophyta > Magnoliopsida > Poales > Poaceae > Ampelocalamus > Ampelocalamus luodianensis. Next base: position 54,594,110 of record CM070628.1, read on the forward strand.
ACAAGCTCAAAACAGTTGAGTTTGCCTCATTTGGAGTTTTAATGATTTAGTTATGAATTTCTAAAGTTATCGGTCTTTTTCTTTTGCAAAATAATGGAGTTAAAGGATTATTTTCCAAAAGTACATCCTCTTTTATAGAGATATGCATGAAACCTATTTTAAAATAAAGTTCATCTTAAATTAAAAATAACAAAATTAGTTTCACTGATTTTGGAGTTAAAATGAAATAGTTATGTAATTTTGAAGTTAAAAGCCTTTTTCTATTGTAAAAATAATAGAGTTATGGATCATATTTCCAAAACTATATTCTCTGCTACAGAGACATGTTTGATACCTATTTTAAAATAAAATTCACATAATATGAAAAATATCAAAACTGGTTTCATCCATTTTGGAGTTTATTTGAATTAGATAAGAATTTTTGAAGTTCATACAATTTTTTAGTGTATAAATAAATGGATTATGGATTTTATATAGCATAGATTACTTTTTCTACTGGGGCTGAGCTAGCCAAAGTCTATGACAGAGGGGGCGGGCTAAGCGTTTGACTCGGTCAAAGTTGACTCTCGGCCGCACTATGCTGAAAGCGCATTTCAGATAATACGTCTTTTAATCAATAAAACGAAGATTTGATCTAAACGCAAGGAAATACATTTTCCATAAGTGAAAACAAATTCAGACACATGCACTTTCATTTAACCGGCTAACCGGATCCACCTGTAATACACTCAACGGCTTTAAACGAGTTTCAATTTAAATTGCTAAACACGTTTTAACTGGTGGGACCTACAAGTCATACAACCACTCAAGAATTTGATTAGTGCTAAATGTAAATTTTTACCTAAAACCGCCAACGGTTCAACGGGGCTCCCGTGCGCGGCGGCGCGGCCGTGTAGGCGATCTAGCGTAGTACCGGGTCTCTGAGCACGGGACCAACGTCACCAGGTGTGGGAGGACTTCGCGAATTTTCTCGAAGTGGCGCGGGGACCTGAGGTGGACGGAGTCGAGCTTCCGGCGGCCGGAGGCGGAGGCGACGGGGCGGTGCTCGTGGACCGGCAGAACCGGTGGTCGAGGAGGCTCGAAGAAGGGCGCATCAGTGCCGCCTTGCCACCATGAACAAGAATCCGAGTTCCATTAAGGCGAGGAGGCACAGCAGTGGCCGGGACATGGACGGTGGCGGGGCGGCCATGGAGCTTCACGGTGACAGCGACATCCTGACAACCAGAGGAAGCAACGAGCTTAGGGTAGAGATACAAGACCCTCAGGAACCTAAATAACGCACCAAAAAGGGAGGAGGCTCACGAGAGAAGACGAATTGCTCGGCGGTGGCGGTTCACCGCAGATGAGGAAGATGACCCGGTTCTACCTTGTTGCTGTGGTAAAGAGCAAATAAATGCACATGAGAGTTCCTCGTGATGATGCGCAACCAAGGGACAAGGTGGGAGAGCCCGATACTCACCGGAGCTCGAAAGGTGCGGTGAAACTTCACGGAGCATGCACCGGAGCCAAAGAAGAGACGCTCGTGCTCCGGTCGCTACACAAGAAACCACGGGCTCAAACCGTCAAAAACGGATGCGGTGAGGATAGAGGGAGAGGATGGCGCGATGCGGCGATGCTTACCGGTACGAGGCGTGCTCAATGCCTCCTTCTCTCCCACGGCCGAAGAGAGAAGTGAGCATGCGAGAGAGGGTCGAGCCGGTTTTGTGCGAGAAGGAGGATGGAGAACTAAGCGGCGTGAGCTAGCGGAGCTCGGGGATAGGTTGGGAGAAGCGGTGGGTGACGGTGTCGACGGAGCATGGCAGAGCTCACGCGGCGCGTGGCGCCCGAGCTCTGCTCGCCTGCCTGCGCGGGGAAGAAGAAACCCCTGACAGGTGGGGCCGGGGTGGCAGAGGCACAAGTAGGGTGTGGCTCGGTTGGGTTCAGTCGAGTCGGGTTGGTGCGGTGCGGTGCGAGTCGGACTCGGGTCCTGGTCTGAGTCCAGTGCGGTTGGTTCGGAACGGTTGGATTAGACCAGCTGACTCGGGTCGGAACAACAGTGTTGGGTCTAGAGTTTTAAAACCATTTGACCGAATAAGAAGAAGGTTTGACCGAGGCTTTAAATATAGCAATAAATTTCTAAAAATCTGAAATAATTCAAGGGTGATCCTAGGATGACCTAGTATTTAAAAAAAATTATTAAAGTCACTGTTCATAAAATAATTTGTGTAAAATAAATTCAAACTTAGTCTAGGTCTATTAAAGGTGTTTGAATTTTCTTAGGGTTCAAACCAGTTCCAACAATTTTGGAAAAATTATATTAATTCATGATAATTATCAAAGTATTTGAATAAAATATTTCCAGGTGATGATCAAAAGTTTTTGTTCCTGTTTATATTTGGAGTTTAAATTTGAAGTGTATGTTTAACTTGTTTGTTAAATTTCCAAGTGCAAAACATTATGCTAATGATTCCAGAATGTCAAGCATGCTGATAAGATGCATACTAATCCTCATTAATTAATTTGGGGATGTTACAAACCCCCTTTACAAAAGATCTCGACCCCGAGATCGATATGGTGGAAGTTGGATAAAAAGGTTCTAAAAGAAATCATAATATCCGTTGTCTTTATTTCCTTCAAAGATTGTGCTAAGATATCTTTTAAATGTAGAACTAAGGTATCCTAACAAGGTTACAAGGAATTTCTATTTCATTTTCCTTCCCATTGCTTTGTTTAACCTTTCCTTTCTTGATTCGAAGACACTTCATGTAGAAGGAAAAAGATCTGGATACTCTTCTCGCATCCGGTCTTCAAGCTCCCAAGTTGCTTCATCTTCAGTATGGTTGCTCCACTAAACCTTTAAGAACTTGATGTTGCGATTCCTTGTCTTGCACTCCATTTCTTCAAGAATGCGAATCGGGTGCTCCCGACAAGAAAGATCGGGTTGCAAATCAAGATCTTCCAAATTGGTTGCTTCGGTAGGGACTCGAAGACATTTCTTCAGTTGAGATACGTGGAATACATTGTGCACATCTGAAAGTGATGGTGGTAGCTCCAACTGATAAGCTACCGACTCTCGCTTCGCAAGAATTCGGAAAGGACCGATGTAGCGAGGTGCCAACTTGCCTTTTACTTGAAAGCGCTGCATTCCTTATATCGGAGATACTTTAAGGTAAACATAATTATCCACCTCAAAGCTCAATTCACGACGACGACGGTCGGCATAAGACTTTTGACGAGATTGAGCCGTCCGTAGTCTCTCCCGGATCATACGAACTTGCTCTTCGGCATCATTTATCAAGTCCGGTCCAAAGAATTGTCTCTCCCCGGACTCGGACCAGTTGAGTGGTGTCCTACACCTTCTCCCATATAGCACTTCAAAAGGTGACATTTTAAGGCTTGCTTGAAAGCTATTGTTATAAGAGAATTCCGCAAACGGCAAGCATTTATCCCATTTCTTGCCATAGGACAGCACACAAGCTCTCAATATATCCTCCAAAATTTGATTCACCCTCTTGGTTTGACCGTCGGTTTGGGGGTGGTAAGCGGTGCTAAAGGATAGTTGAGTTCCCATTGCTTCATGGAGGCAATTCCAGAAATGCGAGGTGAACTGAGTGCCTCGATCTGAAACAATTATCTTAGGCACACCATGGAGGCATACAATTCTGGAGATGTACAACTCCGCCAATTGATTTCCTGAATAGGTGGTCTTGACGGGGAGAAAATGAGCAACTTTCGACAATCGGTCGACAATTACCCATATGGAGTCATATCCTTGCTGAGTCTTTGGAAGTCCAGTGATGAAATCCATCCCAATTTCATCCCATTTCCACTCGGGAACGGGGAGGGGTTGAAGCATACCCGCTGGCCACTGGTGCTCGGCCTTCACCCGTTGACATACATCACACTCGGCAACAAAGCGTGCAATCTCACGCTTCATCCGAGTCCACCACAATTTTTGCTTCAAAACTTGATACATTTTTGTGCTCCCCGGATGGATGGAGAAAAGAGAGTCATGGGCTTAATGAAGGATTAATTCTTTAAGCTTCATGTCATTTGGCACAACCAATCGCTTTCCGAACCACAAAACACCTTGGTGGTCCTCGGAAAAACACTTGGCTTTGCCGGCCTTCATTTTCAGCTTAATTCTCTCCATACCCTTGTCATTCTTCTGGGCCATCTTGATCTGGTCCTCAAGGGTAGGTTTCACTTCCAAGGCAGCGAGAAAACCCTCATTAACCATCTCCAAGTTGAGCCGTTGAAATTCATTGCATAGTACTTCCGTTTCAGGTTGAACCGAAAGGCAGTTACATTGCGATTTTCGGCTCAATGCATCGGCAACGACATTGGCTTTCCCTGGATGATAATGAACTCCCATATCATAGTCCTTGATCAATTCAAGCCATCTTCTTTGCCTTAGGTTCAGATCGGCTTGAGTGAAGATATACTTCAAACTCTTGTGATCGGTGTAGACTTCGCAGCGATTGCCGATAAGAAAATGTCGCCACATCTTCAAAGCATGAACCACTGCTGCAAGCTCAAGGTAATGAGTGGGATAATTCACCTCATGAGGCCTCAATTGCCTCGATGCATACGCCACAACTCGGCCCTCTTGCATAAGAACACAACCAAGACCAAGGCGAGATGCATCGCAATAGATGTCGAAGCTTTTGTGGATATCCGGCAAAACTAACACTGGAGCAGAAGTTAGACAATCCTTCAACAATTGAAAGCTTGCTTCACAATCCGCTGACCATTCATACTTCTTTCCCTTCTTTAATAATTGGGTCATCGGTCTTGCTATTTTTGAGAAATTATCGATGAAGCGGCGATAATAGCCCGCAAGACCGAGGAAACTGCGGACTTCGGAGACGGACTTGGGTTGTCTCCAATTAAGCACATCTTGAACTTTTCTTGAATCTACAGCAATTCCTCCTTCGGATAGCACATGACCCAAAAAGGCGACCTCTTTAAGCCAAAATTCACATTTGCTGAATTTTGCATAGAGTCGATGTTCACAAAGCTTGCCCAACACAAGCCGAAGGTGTTCTTCATGCTCACTTTCAGATTTGGATTATATGAGAATGTCATCAATAAATACGACCACAAATTTATCCAAATACTCCATAAACACTGAGTTCATGAGATTCATGAACAAGGACGGTGCATTGGTCAAACCGAAGGACATGACGGTGTACTCGTACAAGCCATAACGAGTTGAGAAAGATGTCTTAGGAATGTCTTTAGATCTGATCCTAACTTGATGATAGCCCAATCTCAAGTCAATTTTGGAGAAAATACGAGCACCGGTCATCTGGTCGAACAAATCATCAATCCGTGGAAGTGGATACTTGTTCTTGATGGCGACCTCATTCAACGGACGGTAGTCAACACACATCCGCAGACCGTTGTCCTTCTTCTTCACAAAAATAGCTGGGCATCCCCAAGGTGAGGAGCTTGGTCTAATGAAACCCTTCTCTTAAAGTTCTGTGAGTTGCTTCTTCAATTCAACCAACTCATTTGGCGGCATTCGATAAGGCCGTTTTGATATTGGAGCAGTTCCGGGCTGCAGCTCGATCACAAATTCAACTTCTCGTGAAGGTGGCATGCCCGGTAGTTCCTCAGGAAATACATCCGGGTACTCACATACCACTGGAACTTCACTCAAATCTGGCAGTTCTTTGCCGCTAAGGGCATAGAGATGAGGATGCTCCAATTTCGGCACCATTTCGACTTGAAAATCAAGAGGACTTGTGAGAGTGATAACTTTGCGGGCACAATCAATTTGACCATGGTTCTTGGACAGCCAATTCATCCCAACAATAACATCAAGGCCCGCTGAATTTATCACAATAAGATTGACAGAACTTCACCCCTTTAATCTCAATTTCAACTTCCCGACATTCATGAATGCTTCTCATTTCTGAACCCGATGATTGAATCATCATAGGTCTAGGCATCAAGCTGAGTGAGAGGTTGTGAAGTGTAGCAAAGCCTCTGGACATGAAAGAATGAGATGCTCTAGAGTCAAACAACACGGTCGCAGGAGTCGAATTGACTAGAAAAGTGCCCAACACGACGTCGGGTGCTTCCTGCGCCTCCTCGGCGGTGACATGGTTGACATGAGCACGATTGGGGTTCTGAAAAGTGACATCAGACCGCTGAACAAGGGAGTTTTCAAGGTCTTGGCGTTGACCAGGGTAGGCTTGGTGCTTCACTGTACAGTGACTTGCAAAATGCCCTGGATTGCCACAAGTGAAACATACAGCTAATAGGCTTCGTCTGTGCTGGCTTCTTAGCTTCTTCCCATGCTGCCTTAGCTGGGTTTCTTGCTGAGGCGGTGGAAACACTTGCATAGGAGATACTGGAGATTCCAAGTCCTGAAAATTAGGAGGAGAGGGCTGCCAAGCATGCGGTTCTTGAAAACTGCAGCTTGCTGAAATTTGTGCAACCTTCTTGCGCTTTCGCGATTCTGCCACCGCTTGCATCTCATTTTCCACTACGATAGACTTGTCCACCAATTGTTGGAAATTCCGGAAGTCGTGTACAGTGAGTGCCAGCTGCATCACTTCCGTTAGCCCATTCAAGAACTGGTCTTGCTTTCTTGCATCGGTGGAGACATCGTCTGGAGCGTAACGAGCCAAACGATTGAACTCGCGGAGATACTCCAATACAGACTTGTTGTCTTGCTTTAGCGTGAGGAATTCACGCCTCTTGATACTCACGATGCTGGAGGGAACATGTGCCTCACGGAAAGCTATCCGGAACTCGTCCCATGATGGAACGTGACTGGCGGGCTGCATGGCGCAAAAACTGTCCCACCATGCAGAAGCGGCCCCTTCGAGTTGATTGGAGGCGTATAAGACCTTCTTGTTGGAGATATGCCCTAGAGGCAATCATATTGATGATGATATTTCGTTGTATCCATGATTTAATAAATGTTCCTTGAATATTACCTTTGTGTTGATTAACAAGTATGTGACTTGTTTGTGAAACTCTTTACTTGTATGGTTATTCTAAAGTTGTCCCTAGTCGAAGTTCATGTGAGGACACACGTGAATGATGGATTAGCACATGTATCGGTTGATGACCATGTTTCACAGGTCATAGACATGGAGATGTCAAACCAATAATGTGGACACATGTTTAGAACATGGGGTTGGACCGACCCAACATGAGACATAGTAATTATTCTTATGGTTCTGTCTACACAATGTGTACGCCTTGTCCTTAGACCTGAGATTGTCGCATGTACTTGAGATGTGAATCGACCTACTTAGGGGCCATCAAACGCTACTCATTCTATCGGGTAGTTATAAAGGTAGCTTTCGGGTTTGTCATGAAGCATGCTGCGAGGCATGGTCAGTCGAGATGGGATTTGCCCCTCTCTACCTGAGAGAGATATCTCTGGGCCCCTCGAGTGATCGGATCCAGAAATGTATGGCCATGCTACTTAAGGTTAAGAGTTAACCTAGTAAGGGATTCCGAATCACAGGATCGAGAAAGAGTGGTCAGCTTGGAGCTCGGCCGAATATCGTGAGGCAAAGGGATTGGCATGTACATAACGTTGTGATGGTTCGTCCGATATGATATTTACATGCGTTTAGGAGTTGGCACGTCTTGCTAGAGGCCGCTACCAACTATTGACCAAGTATGTGTACTTGCGTCATGTCTAAACATACGTGAACCATAGGGTCACACACTTAAGGGGCTGAAGCCTAATTCGGATTGGATCCAAATTAGACTGGGCATTGAGTCCTAATGGGCCTCTATTCGTAGAAGCCCATTATAAGGACGTCTATAAAAGGAGGGCAGGGGCGCACTGGTTGGACGATGAGTTTTTCGTGACATCCTCAAACCCTGGCCGCCACCCCTCCCACGCCCTAGTCGCTCGCGCGGATCTAGTAGTCCAGCGTGCGTCGCTTCCTCCCGTACGTGTGGATACCTTTGAAGGCGCTGCATCTGTGGCGTTGGGACGAACCGCAAAAGAGGAGCTGTACGTGGGACGCCACGACGAGGACAAGGAAGTAGTACGACTACTCTGCCCCAACGTGCTGCATCAACTTAGTACGACTACACTGCCCCGACGTGCCGCAACAATTTCCGCACCTGCGCGTCAAGGGCTAAGACCGTGATCTATAACTGCAGTGATCTTGGTTTATGGGTAGAATTTTTAATTTGCGCTAGTGTAGCCTACCCGTTCCCTACAGTGGTATCAGAGCGGTTGCTGTCATGTTATAGGTTCGGGTGATTTGCATATGGCGATATGTAAATCGGTATGATCGTTGTGATCGATTGTATAGTTCTGGTAATGGATTGATCTGGTTTCCGTGATCATGCTGCTAAGGTCGTGAAACAACATACCCCTACCGGTCGGATTCGCCATCGGGGTAGACAGTGACACGTAAAACTAGTTGTGGAATGCGAAGACCAATATGATTGGTCGAATCAGAACCTAGATTAATAATCGATGTACCGTGATCGTGCGATCGGGCTCCATGAGCCGAGAGTTGTCTTGGTTCTCAAACCACGACATCTTTCGCACGAAGATCAATACAAATTGGTCAAATCGGAACAGTAGTCGATTTGTGGTAAATATGATTTGCCGATCAAAATCCTAAGTAAAAATTGCATAAATTGCATAGATACCGCGAGGGGCGCTGCCCCTTCGAACCCCGCGGGGGGAAACCCCCTCGACCCCCTATCCGGTAGATTGCGATTCTATGCATAAACTTGTTTTTGCAGGATGTATGTGACCAGTATGGCCTAATGTGTATGTGATGCATGTTTGTAATATTTGCATGACCTGCGTGTCGTGGGTACGGCAACACGGCTGGAGCCATTGTGTTGTCAAAGTATTGTATTAACGACCTGCGTGTCGACTTGTGATGATTCCTAGTATCCATGTATTTTATTACTAACTGTTATGAGTAATAGCTTATAGTAGTACTCGGAGGACACATCACTTGGAGGGATGGCACACATGAACCATGGAGATGGAGATCATCATGGTGAACAGATTCTATGGCGATGGAGATCACCATGAGAAAATGGACCATACTGAGTCACAACTGTGTGAATGTTATTCCTGTTGTTTTACTCCTATGCATGTTTGAATGGTAGAAGTATAGCGATCCCTCACAAAATGTTAAGTTAAACATATGCCCTCCCAATTAAACTTTGCACCATCCCATGTCTTGTAAATTGATGGTGGGTCTATGAAATTAGGCACCATCAACTTTCCTTGACTAGATGGGTTTTGTATCGGATACTTACATGTATAAGGATTGGTGAACTTAACAAGGTTATCATAAAGGTTATGGGCCTTGGGGCATAAAGGTTGGGCGCGGGGCATAGAGATGTCACCCAACAACAAGAGTCATATAGAGATATGATTAGCAAGGTGTTGCTTATCGAATTACTTTGTCTCCTAGCGGTGATGCAAAAGCTCACTAGTAGACTCGTTAATTGCGGATCTTGAATCGCTAAGAATCAACAGAGGATGTTGATTTTAGTGGGAGTACATTCTATTAAATTTGTTTAATACAGATTTACTCTATCATGGTTTTATTTGTCTTAGTATTTTGCATTTCCTATTGTAGATCAATGGCATCTAGCAACCACGCACACCCTTTTGCTTTGCGATCGATTCTTGAGAAAGAAAAATTAAATGGAACAAACTATTCGGATGGGTCCGTAACTCGAGAATTGTTCTCGTGGCGGATAAAAGGAAAACGTTCGACACCCCAATCCCGTAAGAACACGCTAACAATGCGTCTGCTGTTGTTAAAAATGCCTACAAGAAAGCATGTGATGACTCTCTTGAGATTAGTGTCTTATGCTTACATGCATGGAACGACCTTCAAAAGCGGTTTGAGGATCGGAAGCGTATGATATGATCATAACGCTTAAGGACATGTTCGCACTCGAGCCGGACCGAACGGTTCAATGTCTCTAAGGCTTTTCGAATGCAAGTTAATGAAGGTGCACCCGTAGGCCCACATGTGATCAAAATGGTTGGTTCTGATCGGACTTTGGATAAACTTGGTTTTCCAATTGGCCAAGAGTTGGCAATCGATTTCATTTAGCGTCTCTTCCACCTAGCTATGGACATTTCATTTGAACTACCATATGCATGGGCGGATAAGGGCCTTAATGAGCTTTGTGGGATGCTCAAAACAGAGAGTGACATTAAGAAGTGTGCGAGGCCTAGCCATGTGATGGTGTGTGAGAACAAGTCTAGCTTCAAGAAAAAGGGTAAGAAGCCATGGCCAAAGAATAAGGGCAAGGTTAAAGATATGATCTCGAAGCCAACGCCTAAGCCTAATCTTTGGACACGAGTGAGACAATATGCTTCTATTGTAAAGCTGCCTTTGGAAGAGAAAGCGCAAGAAGTACATGGATTCCGATGAATGCAAGAAGAAGGCTGGAAGTAAGACTTCCACCCATGGTACACTTGTCATAAATGTTTTAGACATTTTTCTCGCTTATTCTCCTATTAACTCTTGGGTATTTGATACCGGATCAGTTGCTCACATTTGCAACTCGATGCAGGGGCTAATAAGAAGTAGAGGAGTCGCAAGAGGTGAAGTTGATTTTCGCGTCGGAAATAAAGCAAGAGTTGCTGCGTTGACCGTCGGCACCATGCAACTTCAGCTTCCTTCAAGATTTATTATGGAATTGAATAATTGTTATTATGTTCCTAGTATGAGTCGAAACATTTTATCCCCCTCATGTTTGATGAGAGATGGTTATTCATTTGCAAGTAAAGACAATGGTTGTTTGATCTCTAAAATGGAATGTTTATGGCTTTTTGCCCATTGTGAATGGGTTATTTATTTTAAATCTTGATGATGCGCCTATCTTTAACATAAATGCTAAAAGACTTCAACCTAATGATTTGAATCCCACCTATGTTTGACATTGTCGTTTGGGTCACATATGAAAAGCGCATGAAGAAGCTCCATGTCGATGGTCTTCTAACTTCGTTTGATTTTGAATCATACGAGACATGTGAAGCTTGTTTGCTTGGTAAGATGACCAAATCACCTTTCAAAGGTTCTTTTGAGAGGGCATCAGACTTGTTGGAAATCATACATACTGATGTATGTGGACCAATGAGCACGACTGCTAGAGGTGGATTTCATTACTTCATAACTTTCATCGATGATTTTAGTAGATATGGCTATGTCTACTTAATGAAGCATAAGTCCGAAACTTTTGAAAAGTTCAAAGAGTTCCAGAATGAAGTTGAAAATCAACGTGACAAGAAAATTAAGGCTCTGCGATCTGATCGTGGTGGCGAGTATTTGAGTCATGAATTTAGCAATCATCTGAAGAGTTGTGGAATTGTTCCACGCCTAACACCGCCCGACGCCTCAAAGAAACGGGTATCCGAGCGCGTGATCGGACCTTGTTGGACATGGTTCGATCAATGATGAGCCATCGATTTACCATTATCCTTTGGGGTTACGCTCTAGAAACGGCAGCTTTCACACTTAATAGGTACCGCCTAAACCGTAGTTAAGACACCATATGTGTAATACCCCAAATTTGCTTAAGTTGGAAGAACAGAATTCGGGGAGGAGATGTAATACTCCTGAGTAATATTAGAGAGAGAATAATTATTTTTTTAGAGAGAGGGACCAATTAGAATAGTGATTCATCAGAAGTTTGGAGGATTTTTCTGCAAACAGCAGACAACCTGGGCCTGGGCTAGAGGCCCATGGGGCCTTTTGGTGGCCGGCCATAGGGGGGTGGCGCCACTCTCCCCCTTCCTAACCCTAGCCGCCTCCTCTCCTCCAAGCCTCCACCTTGCGCTCCACCCCATCCACCTCCTGTCCAGCACCTCCCTTGCTGTCCATCCTCCACGGATGATTTCCCCTCCATTGATGCCGGTCGAAGGAAGGAGGAAGAAGCCCGGGTGCTCCGCCATGGTGGAAGAGAAGAAGAAGAAGAAGAGGAAGGGTCCTCGTGGATTTGATCTGCATCTTCATGGGCTCTACAAGGGTAACGAGATGCCTTCCCCGCTGTTTGATCCGTAGTAGATGCGAAACCGATTAGAATTGTTGGATAATTGTTGGGCTGCAGAAGATGCAATTCTGTCCAGTACCTTGCGTGGTTTTTTCGTGTATTTAGAGTCTGAATTTTAAGATTCCATCTCCTAGAGTTATGTGGGATCTGTTGTTATCTTTCAGTGGCCGCGAAGATCACTCGATTCCGAGGTCTGAGTCAAAAGTTATGATCATTTTACTATCTGCTGCCAGAAATCTGACGAGAATAATCTGTCTGGTTATTTCCTAAAATATGAAATGGAAATTGGTAGAATCTGAAAGTTCACCCAACTAGGTTATTGTAGGTAATTCGATAAGCTTTTCAGATTGATAAAGAACGATCAATTCGGAGTTACCTATTAAAAGTTATGGTCATTTTAGTTTTGCTGTTCAATTGTGTAGGCAGGTTCTGTACTGAAAGTTCAGACAATGGTTAGCCTAATATGTTGGCCGAATTGGTTTATCGTGTCAACTAGAGTATTGTAGATTATTCAGTTAAGAATCTACAGAAATTGGGTTTACCTCTTTTTGACTTCCAGTTCATGAGTTATGTCATTTACCGTGCTGCTGTCCAGAATCAGTAAATGGCAGGAAACATTGTTTTCGGTTTCAGCTTTATAAACTCGTTTTGAGTCGTCAAGTAGCGATGTAGAATGCCGATTAGTAGCGCTGGGAATATTATGTCCTTATTGAAGTTATTTTACTTGTTTAGGAGGTGAAGCCTCAGGTTTAGGAGTATCATCTTTGCCGGCTAACGCGCCGCATCGTGGAAGGCAAGTAAATGTAGCGGTTGTGCTACGGTTTAACTCGTGGTTCTTACTACTTGCACTATGTATGATTGACGTAATGTTGAACGATATGCCATGGTTACATGTTTTCTAAGTATGAATGTGGTAGCAAGATATTAATCAATTGCTATGTTTGGATGAGTTTGGGTAGTATCGTGGTAATTTGCTTAATGAGCCAAATGCGGAATATGAAAATAAACTCAAGGTGGACATATTGATAATTCCTTGTGGTTTTATTCATGATGATCTTGTTGTGGTCTATGTGGTAGAGTTCCCTTTAGATCGATTGATTTTGATCTTGGTGAATCGAGTGTGGGTTATGTGGTAATGGTCTTATGACACAATGGTATGGTGCTTAATGAGACACATGTGGATTATGAGAAATATTCATGATGAGTATGTTGTTGACCTTCGTGGTTAAATTCTTGTGGTTTATGATTATCATATCATTCATGACATATCATGACATTTGCATTGTGGATGTCGCCGCTTTTAGCTTGCGATCAGTGCGGGTACAACAACATCGCATTGTCAGAAGACGATGCATACCTTTACCTTGTTGGGTAAAGGTGCAGTGGAGCATAGCATACATATGCATTGCATTGTGGAAAGATCATTTGCATACTCATGCAAGATATTGAGGTGAAGTTATTTTGCAAACAAACGCAACTTCATAGTTGCAATGTGGAAATTGACTCATGAGAGTCTCTTGTGGTACGTGTAATGTGGTTGTGGTTGTGGAATAGGGTTCATCCCTTGTGGTATGGTAGAGGTTGTGATTGTGGCATGAGATTCTTCTCTTGTGGTAATTGTTGATAGCGATTGTGGATGCGAGAAATAGTAAAGTTATGAGGTAAAACATGTTAATACCTTATTGTCATTGGTAGTGGTAGTGGTGATTAATATGAAGCAGTTGATCAAGATTCAATTGTTAATATTTTACTATCATTGGTAGTAATTATGGTTGAGGCTATAATTATGATCATTATGGGGATTGGATATTGATGCTTAATATCTCTGTAGTTTAATTAGCTTGTAAATGAATGTGGATTCACATTATGGATGTGGACATATGGATATTTTAATGATGTTGTGTATTTGTTTGTAGACTGAATAGCCTGTTAAACAGTTTGCTTGCTGAGATTTTTATCTCACTCTTGTTGTTTCTTCCCCCCTTTCAGGTGATTGTTGAGCATTCATGGGATGGGTAGAGCGGCACCACAGTAATGCACTTGGTTCATCAACTCATGTAGTAATAAAGTCAATGAAATTCTAGCCAAACGCTTAAATATTTGTGGATGATTATGTTATTTAATAAGGATGGACTTGTGAACCATTCTTTGATTAATCTGATAGAGGTAGTTTAATTAATGAACTTGTTACCGTTATCTTTGTTCCCTTAGTTGTTTATGCTTCCGCTTAATACTTCTTGTTTAGAGATGTTGCCGAAATAAGTTATAATTGAAATTATTGGCTAGTCAGAGTGGTTTAGTAGCATTCCAGGTATTGTGGGTCCCGGGTGTTACGCTTGGTATCGAGCGGGCTTTAGGTCCGTGGTAATTAAAAATATTAAATTGACACACTTTGGTGCACGAGGATGGGATGGGTCAAGCATTGCATGCATGCTTTGACATGTTATATTGATTATTCATGCTATGAGATAATCTTGTATGTTTATGTGTTGTTTCTATGATCTATGGGTGAGGATAGTCAATGATAAGAGGTAGGGTTTGCGGTCGTTGCCTTGGGCATTGCGCTTATACCCCAATTCGTGGTACGGATATTGATGCATTACCTCGTAACTTAGTTGCGGATGTCATGGGTAAGTTTTTAGAAAAGTGTTATCCTCCTTGAATTGATGTTGGCCGATTCTTGGCCTATTGCGATTAATGATTTTCTCTGTTAGCCGTTTATTGCGCTTGTTGGGTGTCACTAGGCCTCCAATTGTTCTTGAGGCCAAGTATTGTTTCTTTCTCGATTGATGGGATGTTTGATCGCCGTGAGCAAGTGCTTTTGGAGAGATTGGTATTTTCCGTGTTGTTCCATCTTTCTTGGCCGGAAAACATGACTCTTGTATTTCGTTTGTTATTTTGAGAGAGAATCAAAGCTTTATGTGAGAAGTTCATTAACTTGTGGAAGCATTGGCTCTATGCATTTCTTCTGAGTTATTTCGACTTTTGAAGTTTGATTTCTCCCTAGAAGGGAGTGTTAAAATCCCTTTATGATGTTTTGTTGTGTTTAAGTAGTAGGTGGCAATTATGTAAATAATTGGTAGATTGTGAATTATCAAGTCTAAAAGTTAGTGTGGTACATCATTAATTTCTACTATCATCTTTAGAAGTGAAGTCGATTAATATGATGTTGTCTCGTTGTAGTATCTTGAAGATTTGTGGCTAAGAATTTAGCGATACATGTGTAGAACTCATGCATTTATCAAAGAATATGAAAAACAATTGTTTTGATTATTGTAGTTGTTTAATTTTCCCAACTTGTTGGATAGATTGGATTGATTGATCTTAAGTAATTAATCTGACCATTCGGGATGGTCAAGTAAGGAGGTGTTGGAATATTGCCTTAATAAGATTAACCTTTAATATGTTCTCTCTTTACATACTTGATGAGCATGTACAATCATAAAGTTATGCAACTTTTACCACGCTAAATTGTTGAAATATGTATAAAGAAATGGATGAAGGTTGATGTATTGACTTGTGGAATCTGGTCTTATAAAGCTGGTATTGTTGATGTTTAAAGTTATTTTATTTTAATATCTTAACATAAGGTGGAGTATTGAATCGGTGCTCTTTATTTGTCTTTGAGATTGCAAATTAGAGATAGGATCATTAATGCTATGCTGATGAAAAATTAATAATCAATTATTGACAAGAATGGCTAGAGTGTAATTACTTTTGCTAAACTAGAGTTGAGCATCAAGATGAGATAAATGTATGAAATCTAATAAGAGATTCATACTAGCATGTTTTGTGAGGTTGTTATGTTCTAATATCACTTGTTAAAGAGTTTGTTTTAATATGATGGCTTATGCACTAGGTTTAACTAGATTAAGTAGTTGGAATCTTATTTGGATAATAAGAACATGATGAAGTGATTTATGGTGTTCCTTTTGGAAAAAAATATGAAGGAGTGGGATGATATGCTGATTTTTTTTTTTGCAAAGAATGTTTTATCTTGTTGTGAATTCAATCGATAGCATGTAGTTGTGATTATGGTGTTGAATGTTTTAAAAATAAAGGAATTTGTTAATTCCATAATACTAATTGAAATGAAGGTGTGAGATTTACAGTTTGAAATCTTTTGTACCTTATGACTTGTGTGATAGCGAGAGGTTGCTTTGAGTAAAGCGACATGTTGAATGATCTTTTTGGTTTTTCATCTGAATCTCGTGTTGTGGTCTTCAAGCATCCTTTGTTGGAATTGGCGGGATGCTGTTATAAAAGAAAAATTGCTTCTTATTGAAAGGAAAAGTTGTACTATAAGTATTTGAGGTACAGTTGATCTTATCTTGTGTTTTTCCAACCTCTTTGCTATTTGTTAATCTTTTGGTCTTTTGGCTATTGAGATGACAACCATTTTACTCAGATTTGAAATTTATTTCTTCTTACCTCTTCTTCTAGGAACATGGTAATTGTTGTGGGATGCGAAGCCTTTTGTTGAGTGATGACGACTTATTAGTGGTAGTCTAGTGATGTTTTTGTGGAGCCTTAAATATCTCGATGTTTAAGATACAATGGATAATATATTATTTCCATGGAATAATCCTTGAGAAGGATATGTTTTAAATAGAATGTTTATCTTGGAGCCAAGCGATTCATTGATGTTAAGAAATGAGTGTTTGTTAATTGGGAAATTATTGTTATGTCAAGTAGTGCGATGCTCTCTTGATTCTTGTTTATGCTGTGTGTTTATGGCGAGACCATTTGCAAATTTAGTTAACTTATGTTGAGGCGTAGTCTTTTCCGATTAGAAAAAAATTTGATTGTTTTGGTCTGGTCGAGTGATTTTTTCACTCTTAGCTTACGTGGTGTGGTTCTCCAATTGTCTACTTGATGAGTAGAAATATTTTGTGGTAAATCCTTTGTTTTGGATCGTGGTCCTTTGAAGGAAAGCTGGTTGCTAGTGTGATGCTTGAGAGTTCTTTACTCTTTCGTTGTTGGGTTATATTTGTATAATATATCGTTGTGCTTCTAGTAGAATTATGTGAGTGGAATTGGTGATCAAATTCTTGAGAATGGGTATAGTGTGTTATCCCGAGTATATCTAATAAGAGGAAAGTGTTTTAAGAAAGAGGATGGTTTTAGAAAGTGGTCTTAATAGTTATTATGGAAATTTTGCCAAAATGGCGGGACTGTTGGTGCTCAGGCCGACAAAAGAGTTATGCGGATGTTCGCGCCGAGAGTTGGTGTTTATGTGGGTAGCCTTGTGCTCCTTCGGTGTCTCCAACCAAGGGTATTGTTCGTTTGGTACCACCGGAAGCTTAGCCCGCGGTACTCGGTCCTTTCCAGTGTTTGCTCGGGTGGGTAGTTTGGCTTATCGCTTGGAGTGCCAAACTCATTGAGTGGTGTGCACAATGTTTTCCTTGTGTCTATGCCGAGAAATACTTATGGATCCGAACACAAGATTGACTCAGAACAGTCACGGTGGAGCAGATCTCACCGTGGAGAGTCGGCTACCAGTATCTTGGATACGTCGAGCTGGTCTTGAGGAATAAGACCATCAAGTATGTGAAGGTCCTTTGGACGAATCACGGAGAGAGAGGCTTCGTGGGAGCCTGGAGGATCTTTTGAAAGAAGTACCTCGAGCTCTTCGAGGTGGTGAGTACTCCTAGTTTGGGTTGCTTTTTGCTTGTTGTTCTTTTCTTTGTGGTTCAGAGAGTTGGATTCGAGGCTAATCCTTTTAAGGTGGAAGAATGTAATACCCCAAATTTGCTTAAGTTGGAAGAACAGACTGGGAGGAGATGTAATACTCTGAGTAATATTAGAGAGAGAATAATTATTTTTTAGAGAGAGGGACCAATTAGAATAGTGATTCATCGAAGTTTGGAGGATTTTTTCGCAAACAGCAGACAACCTGGGCTCAGGCTAGAGGCCCATGGGGCCTTTGGTGGCCGGCCATAGGGGTGGCGCCACTCTCCCTTCCTAACCCTAGCCGCCTCCTCTCCTCCAAGCCTCCACCCCTTGCGCTCCACCCCATCCACCTCCTGTCCAGCACCTCCCTTGCTGTCCATCCCCTCCACGGATGATTTCCCCTCCATTGATGCCGGTCGAAGGAAGGAGGAAGAAGCCCGGTGCCGCCGCCATGGTGGAAGAGAAGAAGAAGAAGAAGAGGAAGGGTCCTCGTGGATTTGATCTGCATCTTCATGGGCTCTACAAGGGTAACGAGATGCCTTCCCGCTGTTTGATCCGTAGTAGATGCAAACCGATTAGAATTGTTGGATAATTGTTGGGCTGCAGAAGATGCAATTCTGTCCAGTACCTTGCGTGGGTTTTTTCGTGTATTTAGAGTCTGAATTTTAAGATTCCATCTCCTAGAGTTATGTGGGATCTGTTGTTATCTTTCAGTGGCCGCGAAGATCACTCGATTCCGAGGTCTGAGTCAAAAGTTATGATCATTTTACTATCTGCTGCCAGAAATCTGACGAGAATAATCTGTCTGGTTATTTCCTAAAATATGAAATGGAAATTGGTAGAATCTGAAAGTTCACCCAACTAGGTTATTGTAGGTAATTCGATAAGCTTTTCAGATTGATAAAGAACGATCAATTCGGAGTTACCTATTAAAAGTTATGGTCATTTTAGTTTTGCTGTTCAATTGTGTAGGCAGGTTCTGTACTGAAAGTTCAGACAATGGTTAGCCTAATATGTTGGCCGAATTGGTTTATCGTGTCAACTAGAGTATTGTAGATTATTCAGTTAAGAATCTACAGAAATTGGGTTTACCTCTTTTGACTTCCAGTTCATGAGTTATGTCATTTACCGTGCTGCTGTCCAGAATCAGTAAATGGCAGGAAACATTGTTTTTCGTTTCAGCTTTATAAACTCGTTTTGAGTCGTCAAGTAGCGATGTAGAATGCCGATTAGTAGCGCTGGGAATATTATGTCCTTATTGAAGTTATTTTACTTGTTTAGAGGTGAAGCCTCAGGTTTAGGAGTATCATCTTTGCCGCTAACGCGTCGCATCGTGGAAGGCAAGTAAATGTAGCGGTTGTGCTACGGTTTAACTCGTGGTTCTTACTACTTGCACTATGTATGATTGACGTAATGTTGAACGATATGCCATGGTTACATGTTTTCTAAGTATGAATGTGGTAGCAAGATATTAATCAATTGCTATGTTTGGATGAGTTTGGGTAGTATCGTGGTAATTTGCTTAATGAGCCAAATGCGGAATATGAAAATAAACTCAAGGTGACATATTGATAATTCCTTGTGGTTTTATTCATGATGATCTTGTTGTGGTCTATGTGGTAGAGTTCCCTTTAGATCGATTGATTTTGATCTTGGTGAATCGAGTGTGGGTTATGTGGTAATGGTCTTATGACACAATGGTATGGTGCTTAATGAGACACATGTGGATTATGAGAAATATTCATGATGAGTATGTTGTTGACCTTCGTGGTTAAATTCTTGTGGTTTATGATTATCATATCATTCATGACATATCATGACATTTGCATTGTGGATGTCGCCGCTTTAGCCGCGATCAGACGGGTACAACATCGTGCATTGCAGAAGACGATGCATACCTTTACCTTGTTGGGTAAAGGTGCGATGGAGCATAGCATACATATGCATTGCATTGTGGAAAGATCATTTGCATACTCATGCAAGATATTGAGGTGAAGTTATTTTGCAAACAAACGCAACTTCATAGTTGCAATGTGGAAATTGACTCATGAGAGTCTCTTGTGGTACGTGTAATGTGGTTGTGGTTGTGGAATAGGGTTCATCCCTTGTGGTATGGTAGAGGTTGTGATTGTGGCATGAGATTCTTCTCTCTTGTGGTAATTGTTGATAGCGATTGTGGATGCGAGAAATAGTAAAGTTATGAGGTAAAACATGTTAATACCTTATTGTCATTGGTAGTGGTAGTGGTGATTAATATGAAGCAGTTGATCAAGATTCAATTGTTAATATTTTACTATCATTGGTAGTAATTATGGTTGAGGCTATAATTATGATCATTATGGGATTGGATATTGATGCTTAATATCTCTGTAGTTTAATTAGCTTGTAAATGAATGTGGATTCACATTATGGATGTGGACATATGGATATTTTAATGATGTTGTGTATTTGTTTGTAGACCGAATAGCACATAAATAGCTTTGCTTGCTGAGATTTTTATCTCACTCTTGTTGTTTCTTCCCCTTTGTGTGATTGTTGAGCATTCATGGGATGGGTAGAGCGGCACCACAATAATGCACTTGGTTCATCAACTCATGTAGTAATAAAGTCAATGAAATTCTAGTCAAACGCTTAAATATTTGTGGATGATTATGTTATTTAATAAGGATGGACTTGTGAACCATTCTTTGATTAATCTGATAGAGGTAGTTTAATTAATGAACTTGTTACCGTTATCTTTGTTCCCTTAGTTGTTTATGCTTCCGCTTAATACTTCTTGTTTAGAGATGTTGCGAAATAAGTTATAATTGAAATTATTGGCTAGTCAGAGAGTGGTTTAGTAGCATTCCAGTATTGTGGGTCCTGGGTGTTACAATATGAGATATGGACTGGAAGAGTCACGATTTGTCTTTTCTAAAGATTTGGGGATGTGAGGCGTTTGTCAGCGTTTACGATCGGACAAGCTCACACCCAAGTCGGATAAATGCATTTTCGTGGAATATCCAAGGAAACCTTTGGATATTACTTCTACAACCGACTAGAGGGCAAAGTGTTTGTCGTCAAGTGGTGTTTTCCTAGAGAAAGAGTTTCTCAACAGGAGACAAGTGGAAGAACGGTGCGGCTTGAAGAGGTTCAAGATGAACCAATCGGGAAGACTCGACGAATGATGCCCATGTGGCGTAACAAGTTGAGGAACCCATGGCAAAGGAAGCACCACCACCACGAAGGTCGGAAGGCTCGCAATGCGCGAGATATGTTATTGTTAGACAATGATGAGCCACGACCTATGCGGAAGCAATGATGGACCCAAACTCGAGAAATGGCATAGTGCCATGAGATCCGAGATAGCATCCATGGGAGACAATCAAGTTTGGAATTTGGTTGACCCACCGATGGTGTTAAAACCATAGAGTGCAAATGGATCTATAAAGGAAGATTGATATGGATGGAAATGTTCATATCCATAAAGCTCGACTTGTCGCAAAGGTTTTCGCCGTTCAAGGAGTTGACTACGATGAGACTTTCTCTGTAGCGATGCTTAAATCAATACGGATCATTCTAGCTATTGCTGCATATTTCGACTATGAGATATGGCAGATGGATGTCAAAACGGATTTCCTTAATGGAAATTTAACCGAGGACGTGTATATGATACAGCCCGAGGGTTTTGTCGATCCAAACAATGCTAGAAAAGTATGCAAACTTCAAAAATCCATTTATGGATTGAAGCAAGCATCTCGGAGTTGGAACATTCGTTTTGATGAAGTGGTCAAAGGGTTTGACTTCATCAAAAATGAAGAAGAATCTTGTGTTTACAAGAAGACAAGTGGGATCTCACTCGTATTTCTAATCTTATATGTAGATGACATATTACGATTGGAAATGATATTCCTATGCTCGAGTCCGTTAAGAGCTCATCAAAAATAGTTTCTCAATGAAGGACTTAGGGGAAGCGGCATATATTTTGGGTATTAAGATCTATAGAGATAGATCAAAAACGCTAATAGGATTAAGCCAGAGTACTTACATTGACAAAGTGTTGAAACGGTTCAACATGGAGGAGGCAAAGAAAGGGTTCTTGCCCATGTCTCATGTCATAAATCTTGGCAAGACTCAGTGTCCTTCGACAACTGATGAGCGAGATCGCATAAGTAAGATTCCATATGCTTCGGCCATTAGATCTATCATGTATGCTATGATATGTACTCGCCCAGATGTTTCCTATGCTCTAAGTGTTACGAGATATACCGGTGATCCAGTGAGAATCATCGACAAATGTTAAAAACATCCTCAAGTATTTGAGAAGAACTAAGGATGTGTTCCTAGTCTACGGAGGTGAGGAAGAGCTCGTTGTAAATGGTTACACCGATGCAAGCTTCCAAACCGACAAAGATGATTACAAATCGCAATCGGGTTTTGTGTTCCTTTTGAACGGTGGTGCGGTAAGTTGAAGAGTTCCAAGCGGAGATCATGTCGACTCTACAACGGAGGCCGAGTACATTGCGCTTCAAGCAAGAAAGGAAGGTGTTTGGATAAGGAAGTTCATAACTGAACTAGGTGTGGTTCCTAGTGCGTGCAGTCCTCTGGATCTTTACTGTGATAACAGTGGGGCCATTGCGCAAGCCAAGGAGCCGAGGAATCACCAAAAAAACAAACACATACTGCAGCGGTTTCATCTCATTCGAGAGATCCTTAATCGAGGAGATTTAAAGATATGCAAAATACACACGGATTTGAATATTTCAGATCCTTTGACGAAGACTCTCCCACAGCCTAAGCATGAGGCACACACAAGAGCTATGGGTATTAGATATCTTCTAGATTGACTCTAGTGCAAGTGGGAGACTGTTGGAGATATGCCCTAGAGGTAATCATATTGATGATGATATTTCGTTGTATCCATGATTTAATAAATGTTCCTTGAATATTACCTTTGTGTTGATTAACAAGTATGTGACTTGTTTGTGAAACTCTTTACTTGTATGGTTATTCTAAAGTTTCCCTAGTCGGAGTTCATGAGGACACACTGAATGATGGATTAGCACATGTATCGGTTGATAACCATGTTTCATGTGTCATAGACATGGAGATGTCAAACCAATAATGTGGACACATGTTTAGAACATGGGGTTGGACCGACCCAACATGAGACATAGTAATTATTCTTATGGTTCTCTCTACACAATGTGTACGCCTTGTCCTTAGACACGAGATTGTCGCATGTACTTGAGATGTGAATCGACCTACTTAGGGGCTATCAAACACTACTCCGTGAATCGGGTAGTTATAAAGGTAGCTTTCGGGTTTGTCATGAAGCATGTCATGAGGCATGGTCATCAAGATGGGATTTGCCCCTCTCTACCGAGAGATATCTCGCCCTCGAGTGATCGGATCCGAAATGCATGGCCATGCTACTTAAGGTTAAGAGTTAACCTAGTGTGAGGACCCGGTTTATTCGGGCTTGTACTGCTTAACCATCCACTTGGTCCTAACAAGACAAATCAAATAAACCAAGCCTCGAGATATGTATACTTCCAATTGCAGATACACACCTGTTACAAAATCATGCATCAATTCCATTCATACACATAGAGCCAAGTAAAAGCAACAATCTGAAAGACATAGATAATATAAAGAGAGTTAGTACAAAGAAAGGCCGATGTGCCAAAAGTCATACAAATAAGTAAATACACAATGAAGCAAATAGGCCATAAGATGGCAATAAACAAAAGCCAATCGGTGTGCCTTTACCCACAAGGCAACCAACCGGCCGCCAAGCTAGTCGCCAACCCAAAGACATCTCACAAAAGGAAGCCCTTGGGGCTCACCTTCTTCCTCTGCAACAAAAACATTAAGCAAAGCATCCGAGTACAAAAATTGTTTTTGTACTGCAAGACTGATGTGTAAGGGTAATGAACTATAATTTAACTACATGCAAGCTTTATTTAAGTGGAAGGGGCTCTGGACTTACTTTTAGCGAAAGCAAGTTTTCTTTGCAATAATGTAATAGTTTGAAGGCGTTTTAACAATTCAATTTTATTTGCGTAAATAACACATACGATGAAGTAGTGACAAAAAGACATCCTGGAGATGACCAACCCAATGGCCATCACAACAATAGTATGAACACCCGTTCATACCAACCCATCAAGTTTTAATTAAAATGTTGTAGTCTAACTCTTGGAAGACCTCCCCAAGCGTGTCCATAACCTAGACGAGGCTATTCGAATAGTTTTAACCCCTCGCAGGTGTACCAATGTACCCACACTTGACCGCCTTCAAGCCACAAAGCACACTACCGAAGGTATGCCGGCACGGCTAAGTCCTACGAGACATTTCCAATCTTGTGTATTAACTACGAGCCGCTCATATGGATAGAAACCCATATGCTTACATTGCAAGCCGAAAGACAACAAATCCCATCTCGGGTGAAGTCTTTCTGACACTACAATGCTCCCAACACCATCCTCCCGCGACTCCTGCGACTGAGCCAATACACGCCAAAGTACTAAGTCAAGAGAGGTCTCATACCCTCTAATGTGGTTAGCACGCTAAAATGCTTGGTTTAGTGTAACAAGATGTTCGGTCCTTGTTGACTCTGCACCATTCCATCACACCCAAAAGCACACCAATCTTACCATTGTGCCCAAGTCCAAATCATTTTGTTTTCATTTTTAGTTTTCACAGATAACATAGCAAAAATGCTAAAATATAAAGTTATAATAATTTTGTGTGGTCAAGGTTACCGACTAAGTCGATAACCGCCCAATTCTACCGGTAACTAAGCATGGCTAAGCATCATAGCGTAAATACAAATAAAAGGCCCTAAATCATTCACCGGGCTCTAATTCACCAGTGAGAATAATATTAAGGTGG
Source organism: Ampelocalamus luodianensis (assembly GCA_036346255.1). NCBI lineage: Eukaryota > Viridiplantae > Streptophyta > Magnoliopsida > Poales > Poaceae > Ampelocalamus > Ampelocalamus luodianensis. The sequence continues at coordinate 54,618,668 of CM070628.1, forward strand.
TGGCAGGGGTGAACAATTTTCAGGGCAACAATGCAATGGAATTAACTACCTCTAATCGACAAAATTACTTTGACACGAAAGCATGCATACATACAAGTTAATCAAAATATTAGACTTGAAAATAATGGGAATGAACTGGATATGATCAAACTGCTTGCCTGGCGGCTGCTGTTGCTCAATCTGTTGCAGAGGATCGCTCTCAGGCTCAACCCACTCTTCGTCACCTAATCGCATAAGCAATTAACACGACGAAAAGCAAATAAGGCAATAAACCCTAATCACAAAAATTGAGCAAAAAGCATCCCAATGACACAAAATTTATACACAAGGAGAAATAGGAATAAACCTAGACATAGAAACTGGAAAAAAACTAATTTGGATTTGTCGTTCCAAAGATATTCCCTAAAAACTTATTTTCGGCCATAATTAGGTACTGTAGCAAAAATATTTTCTAGAAGGATTTTGAAGATGAAACTTTTATGGTAGCTACCTACTGGTATAGTGATAAGCCATATAAAATTTCAGGTCATTTGGAGTTATATTGAAAGAGTTATGATTTGTCTAAATTGTTTAGGGCATTAAACTAAAATATGATCCTTATGATTTTTAAAAACAGTAAAATTTGCGAAACCAATTTTCCTAGCAAATACACTATCAGTGGAAGCTAATCCAATTGGATTCATACAAAAATCAGATATAGATAAAAAGATATGCATTTTACAAGTTTGCTAAAAGTTCTGAAAAACAGTATTAAGTTCACTTGTTTACTATTTTTGAAAATGGTTTTCCAGGTTTGATCATGGTCTCTAATTATTTTTCCATTTAATCTCAAGTTATAATGAAGCTAAAAAAATTTGAATCATCTAATTTGGACTTACACTGAAAAAGATATGAAAAAGAGAAAACACCTACTCACTTCAGTTTTGAGACTTAACCATTTCTGAAACTCTGTTGGTTTTCTGAAAATTTCAGATTCTAGTATTGGTTTTCAAATTGATGGTTACTGAAATCTAAGTGTTCAAATGGGGGTTTGAAGGCACAATTTTTGCTAACCATTATATTAACCATGACAATGATCTATTTGCCAAATCTAAACCTCTATTTTCAGACACGCTATGCCCTACAACAGAGAAGTTGATCAAATTGAGTTTGTCACAACACAATTTTCTCACCGGACTCCCTAATTCACAAAGCTAAAAGGTTTGAGCAATCTAATGGTTAATCAAAAGGTTTAAACACTTGCATTTAGTTAACCTCATTGGGGCTCTACTTCTCAGAACTCAAGCACTAATGGCCCTAGCTAATTACTGAACAAAGTTCACTAACAAAACAACTTTTTATCATGTCATCTCTTCTCTGTTTGTTTTTCTGAACCTACAAAGCCATGTTGATTTCCAGATTTTAGTGTCGCTAAGAGCTAAATGCCAACTAGTTAGTGGAGTTAATACAATTCTAATTGGTTATGCTCTTAGTTTACTGACAAAACCATTTTTCATCTAACAGCTTTTCTGACAAACCTCTTTCAACAGGAACTAGCTTCAACTGAAATGCTGTGAACTCAAATCCTTGCAAGATCAAAGTTCAACTTTTGGCACATGCACTAAGTGATTCAACAAGCACTAACAAGTTCTATTAGCAAAAGTATTAAGGCTCCTACAATTGCTTTAATGTAAAAGACACAGAGAGGGCATAACGAGACGATGAATGGGGGCTCGCCGTGGTTCATCGCCGGCGGTTGGAGCGCGCGAGGCGACGATAAAGGCCAAAATGGGTTGCTAGGTGCTACCAAGCTAGGGGTGGCGGTTTTAGAGCTTGGGCTGCACCGTGGCGCGCGGCGAGGAAGGTGGCGGCGGCCAGTGGAGAAGAAGCAGCGCGGCGCGCGGGTGAAATTGCGACAAAAATGGAGGGAGCATGAGCAGTCATGGGGTATCCGGAACACGCTGGAGCGGTCGGAGAAGGCGAGGGTGGCGGAGAGGCCCGGCGACGACGAACCCGCTGCGGTGCAAGGTGATCACGACGGCAGGCCACGGAGAGAAAGAGGGCACCAGTGAGTGCTACGGGAGGTAGAGGAAGCTAGAGGGTGCTCCAGGAGGAGGAATCAAGAGGAGGCACCGAGAAGATGCGGCGGTGGAGCTTGAAGCGCCGTGGTTAGGGAAGAAGGGGACGCGCGGTGCTCGGTGGAGATTTCCTCAAATTGACAGAGGGCTCCAACTCCTTGTGATGGATGCCACGACGTGGACGCAATCGGGAGTGGAAGGGACCATCGGAGTAGCCGCGCTAGAAGGCGCAGCACCATGGCCGAAAGGCTTTGGAGCTTGGAGCTCAATGGAGCTTGGGAGGAAGAAAAAGAGGCACGGGAGGGGTAGGGTGCTTATAAAGGCGGAGTGTGCTCCACCGGCGAACTAGCCGTTGGCGGGGTGGTTGGCGGTGGCAGAGAGCAGGTGAGCGGCGCGGTGGCGTGCGCGGGCGAGCGGCGACCGCGGGAGGAAGAAGACAAACAGGTCGGCGGGCCCACCAGTCAGTGGCAAAGGAGAGGCTGGGTCGGACTTTATAACGGGCGCTTAATCCGAACCGTTGGATCGAGATCAAAAGGTCCATGGTGATGGGGCAATTGGCCAGTCCGAATGCACTAGGCAATCCAGGCCGTCGATTTTGAAACGAACGGCTTGCGATGCGCGGGTGCGGTGCGGTGCGGCTGAGCCAGGTACCATTAGGCGGTTCGACCGAGTCAAGACGGGGTTGGGTCCGGTCCGTGGTGGGTTTGAACCCGATGAACAGTGAAAAGAGGTTTTGACTGGGTTTTGAATTCAATGTTCCAACTTTGACCGAGCTTCGAAATATAGAAATAAAATTCATAAAAATCTGAAATTTTTCAGGGAGGTTCCTGGGATGACCTAGTGACCAAAGAAAATCTTAAACCTTAATGTTCATGAATCATTTGCTTATTTTAAATTAAAACTTACAAAAGGTTATTGAAGCAAGTTTGAATTTCATGTGGATCGAGTTTAGCTCCAAAAATTTTGCAAAAATTATTTTTATTCATGATAATTATTATAAGATTTAAATAAATTATTTCCCAGAGTTTCACTTGAAGTAAATTCTTCCCAAAAATTATTTTAAGTGTATGCTCTTTATGTTTGACTTAGGGTTTTAAAATGACCTGAATCTTGGGAAGGATTTTTAGAGATGGCAACTAGCTCCAACACTTATGAAATTTTAAATGGAGGTTGATAACTCTATGATAACCCTTACATAAAATTTTTAGAGGTTTTTATGCTCGTAATCTTTCTCCAAAATTCCGTAACGCTTGAATTTAAGGTTTGACCAATTGAAAATTGGTTTGACTTGCCTCAAAAAAGATTCCAACAACTTCTAAAATTGCATAAACTTTTCAGAGGGTCACACATCAACCCAAGAACTTAGGAAAACTATTTCAGAGGATGATCATGAGTTTTGACAAGAAAGTTTTGAAGGGTAAGGTTTAGGTCAAAAGGACTTGTAACTTTGTATTTCCATAATTTCAGCATGAAATTGTTTAGAACATACAAGAAATACATGACGTGAGAAAAGTTTTAATTTTCCCTCATTTTCTTACATTGGAAACATGATTGAAAATTGGGATGTTACACCTAGTAAGGGATTCCGAATCACAGGATCGAGAAAGAGTGGTCGACTTGGAGCTCGACCGAATATCGTGAGGCAAAGGGATTGGCATGTACATAACATTGTGATGGTTCGTCCGATATGATATTTACGCAGCGCTTAGGAGTTGGCACGTCTTGCTAGAGGTCGCTACCAACTATTGACCAAGTATGTGTACTTGCGCCATGTCTAAACATACGCGGAACCATAGGGTCACACACTTATGGTGAAGCCTCAATTCGGATTGGATCCAAATTAGATCGGGCATTGAGTCCTAATGGGCCTCTATTCGTAGAAGCCCATTATAAGGACGCCTATAAAAGGAGGGCAGGCGCACCGGGTTGGACGATGAGTTTTTCGTGACATCCTCAAACCCGCCGCCACCCTCCCACGCCCTAGTCGCCACGCGGATCTAGTAGTCCGCGTGCATCGTTTCCTCCGTGCACGTGTGGATACCTTTGAAGGCGCCGATCTCGTGGCGTTGGGACGAACCGCAAAGAGGAGTCGACGTGGGACACCACGACGAGGACAAGGAAGTAGTACGACTACTCGCCCCAACGTCTTTGCATCAACTTAGTACGACTACATCGCCCGACGCGCGCAACAACTTCGCACTGCGCGTCAAGGGGTAAAACCGTGATCTATAACTGTAGTGATCTTGGTTTATGGGTAGAATTTTTAATTTGCGCTAGTGTAGCCTACCCGTTTCCCTACACTTCTCGTGGTCAGCACACTGAGCAATGATCAATTTCTGTTCGATGCTCGAGCCAATCATCGCATCGAGAGGATCCTCGTAACAAGAGAACACGTGAGGCTTCGCGCCGTAAAATCAGCAAATCGGGAGCCATAAGGATCGCTCCTTCCGCCGCCATTTGAGCTCCTTGACACCGGCGGTGTTCGAGCAATTTGCCGCAAGATGAGAGTCGGTCTCGCTGACTTTGTTCCATCTGGGCCAACACGTCGACCACAGATGGCTGGGGTGGAATCACTTCTTCTTGTCGACCCACGCGCTGAAATTGCGGATCGGGGTGCTCCGGATTGCGCCGTTGAGGATTCGGGGGCTGATCATCGGTGATTTGAGAACCCGCGGGCTGTGAGCCCTCCATTACTTCCGACATCAAACGAGTTTTTCGACCCGACATCCTGTTGCCATACAACTTGTTAGCAACCAGCAAAAGGAACAAGGGCAAGGCATAAGGTAAGCAATTGATAGCAGGGGGGTAACTAAGCCTAGTATGAATGCACGATAAAAGCCATTTATGCATCATGAAAAACGGGTGCTATGGTCCATGTGGACAGCACAAGATACAAATGAAGACTCAGTCAGTCTTCCGACATAGTTGCGATATAACCTGCCCGTAGGCGATGCACAACTACTAGGAACCAAAAGAGAGCAAATAACCTTCACAAAATCCAGCGTCTACAAGCTAAGTAATAACATTAGGTTGTATAATACCTAAGGATAAACCCTAATTTAATCCTAATATCGCAGCAAAGCTTCATCTCCTCGTTCTCCCACCACTTCTCTTTACCAATGACTACTTCACGTGTCTATTGTTGGAAAGGAGAGACGAGTAAGGAAGAAAATGATTTTGTACAAATCAAAAGAATGATGAGGTAAGAAATTAGATGCTAGAATGGGTAAGAAAGAAAGGAATTATATTACTAACATTTTTGCCAAACTTTTGATAGTTTGAAAATTTTCTTTGTAACTCAAAATCCTATTAACGTCCATTGCTATGGCTTTAACCTACAATAAGATGGCTCGACGATAACGCGTGGGGACCCTCAAGTCGATCCGTATCAAGCTAAGTGATTACGCCGTAAACGCAACACTTAACGTGAGACGCACATGATTCCGAGTGACCCGGATATGTGTCACATGCTAGCTCCAAAGGATCAGTGGCTAACATGCACATATCCTAGTACAAAACATTGCAATCACATCCATACACAATGTACAAGAATAAAAGTATCAATTACAACATCAATTAAATAGAACCTTATAGTACAAGGTTACACAAGAGGGGCCGATCGGCCAAATCTAATTAACACAAATAAATTGCAGCGGAAGATAACTTAAAAATTAAAAAGGGAATAACCGAGTTGGTATGCCCACAATCCCACAAGCAACCAACTGGAGTTAAAGCCGTTGCACCCGTCGTTCTCACCTGAACCAAAAGACACTGTTAGAGTACAAAGTTGTACTCGCGAGACTTTCAAAAGAAATAAGGATGCATGTAAGTATCAAAGGAAGGCTACTACACTAGTCAGTTTTTAGCATAAAGCAAGTTTTGCATAAAGATAAAAGATTCTAACTTGCCATTTGTAAAACATTTAGAAAACATTTGATAGCAATAAGTAATGATCATCAATGGTATACTCTCCAAATATAATCAACACACGAACATCCCATTCGTGGCAACAAAAGATCTAAACAAAATAACATAAAGACAAAACATATTCAACCATAACCCAAACTAAATTTTCCAAAAGCTAACTGTGCCTGCTTTCCCATAAGTGTTGTCCATAACATAGGACGAGGCTATTCGAATAGATTTAGTTCTCTGCAGAGCTGTACAGCTTTACCCACACGATATGAATGCCTTATACTGTCGCCATGCACTCTTCCGAAGGAGTGTGACTAAGATATCATAACGAGGCCGTTACAATGTCATGTCCTAACTATCAAACCACCCGAGGAACAGAATTCCATAGCAGACTAAGCGCCTCGCACCACAGGTGAACTCCGTTGTGTAAGTAAGTCCCTTAACAAACAAGAGACCCTTAAGGGCAAGTAAGGCAAAAATTTAATATGCCCCCATGAGATTGACAAAAGAACAATTAAATACATAACAATAACAATTGTCAATCCCATTGTGTTTTGATAGCTAACACACAACAAATTATTAAGCCAAGCCTTCGCCATTATCCCGGCGTGTGGTTGCACGTAAGACTTGGTTCATCACACCACAGACCGGTCCTTAAGCACTCAGACGGGGCTACACAATTCCATAACAACAATAACAACAATAATTCATGATCACCCTACACCCGTCCAAGTTAAGAACATAAAAAGCTCAACATGTCCACAAACCCCAGATACGTAGATCTGGATACAACCCTCAAACCAAACATAATCCAATCCATAAAATCCTCATATTTCATTTGGATTCAATTCAATTCACTGGCCGATGGACTAGCTCCATCAACCGCTCTCGGCTACAACTACTAGCATGGCTAAGCATCGTTCTACAAACTAGTAACAAACCCATATAACATATAACCTTAGTCGTTCAAGGTAAAAGGGTAATCAACATTCAAAGGAGGGCTAATGCAGCAATGTGAGGACCCCCGAAATCGGATCCGTATCAAGCTAAGTGATTATGCCGTAAACGCAACACTTAATGTGAGACGAACACGATTCCGAGTGACCCGGATATGTGTCACATGCTAGCTCCCAAGGATCAGTGGCTAACATGCACATATCCTAGTACACAACATTGCAATCACATCCATACACAATGTACAAGAATAAAAGAAACTTTAATACATTTTCAACATAGAACCTTTCGGTCCCAATTTTACATAAGAGGGCCAATCGGCCAAATCTAAATAACAATAACATAAATAAATTGCAGCGGAAGATAAACTTAAAATAAAAGGGGAATAACCGAATTGGTATGCCCACAATCCCACAAGCAACCAACTGGAGTTAAAACCGTTGCACCCGTCGTTCTCACCTGAACAAATAGACATTGTTAGAGTACAAAGTTGTACTCGCGAGACTTTCAAAAGAAATAAAGGATGCATGTAAGTATCAAAGGAAAGCTACTACACTAGTCAATTTTTAGCATAAAGCAAGTTTTGTATATAGATAAACAACAAAGATTCTAACTAGCCATTCGCAAAACATTTAGAAAACATATTACAGCAGTAAGTAATGATCATCAATGGTATAATCTCCAATTATAAACAACACACGAACATCCCATTCGTGGCAACATAAGATCTAAACAAACTAGCATAAAGATATAACATTCCCAACCATAACCCAAACTTAATTTTCCAAAAGACTAACTGTGCCTGCTTTCCCACAAGTGTTGTCCATAACCTAGGACGAGGCTATTCGAATAGATTTAGTTACTCACAGAGTTGTCACACTTTACCCACACGATATGCATTCCTCATAATGTCGGCCAATGCACTCTTCCGTAGGAGTGTGGACTGAGGTAGCATAACGAGGCCGTTACAATGTCATGTCCTAACTATCAAACCACCCGAGAGAACAATCCCATAGCGGACTAAGCGCCTCGCACCACGTGAACCTCGTTGCGTAAGTAAGTCCCTATCAAACAAGAGACCCTTAAGGGCAATCAAGAGAACAACAAACATGCCCCCGCTAGATTGACAAGAGAACCATTAAAAATAACAATAACAATTGTCAACCTAATTGTGTTTTGATAACTAACACATAACAAATTATTAAGCCAAGCCTTTGCCATTATCCCGGCGTGTGGTTGCACGTAAGACTTGGTTCATCACACCACAGACCGGTCCTTAAACACTCAGACGGGGCTACACAATTCCATAACAACAAGCAACAATAGTAATTCATCATCAACCTACACCCGTCCAAGTTAAGAACATAAAACCCATACCCAACATGTTCACAAACCCCGATGCGAAGATCCGGTATAATCCTCAAGTTCAACATAATCCAATCCATAAAATCCTCAAATTTCATTAAGATTCAATTGATTCACCGCCGATGGACTAGTTCCATCAACCACTCTCGCTATGACTACTAGCATGGCTAAGCATCGTTCTACAAACTAGCAAACAACCCATATAACATATATCCTTAATCGCTCAAGGTAAAAAGGGTAATAAACATTCAAAGGAGGGCTAATGCAGCAATTAGAGACTAACTACTTCTACCCATAAACATATATTTCAAAATAGCATGCAATTGCGATAATAAAACTCACACAAAACATTTAAAACCACTGGAGCAATATGATCAAGAGGAGGGTGCTCGCACCTTTGTCATATCACTTGTTCATTCTCAGTTCAATATCATAATACTCTCACGAATATATTGTTATCGTCGAAAACCTAATCGAAAGACGATATTGCAATAAATACCAAATAAAGCCAGAAATTCAACATGCTCAAAAATGTATGAAATTTATACAGTAGGTAGATTATGATTTTACATGAATTATGATGAAAGATTCATTCCAATTGGATTTAGTATGTGAAAGTTATGGTTGTTTGAATTTTAGATTTTAATACGCCTTCATTCGGATAATTTAATTATGAGATGAAAATTCGTAGAGTAGTGGTGAGAACATGGATTACATGGATAAATAGGTAATATTATTACAAGTTCAAAACAGTTGAGTTTGCTTCAATTGAAGTTTTCCTGATTTAGTTATTGATTTCTAAAGTTATCAACATTATTAGTGTAAACGTAATTCATTTTGGGATCACTCTCCGCGATTTATAGCTTCTGTAACAGAGGTGAGATTGAAACCATTTTTAGAAATAAGTTTACTTAAAATGAAAATTAACCAAAGTGATTTCACTGTTTTTGGAGTTCCCAATATTTACTTATGCATTTATAAAGATTTTAGCATTTTTCTAATGTAAGAATAATAGTGTTAAAGGATCAATATCCAAAATAATGTTCTCTGCCACAGAGACAAACTTGGAACCATTTTTAATATCAATTTAACTTATTATGAAAAATATCAGAAGTGATTTCATCTATTTTGGAGTTAACATGAATTAGTTATGGATTTTACAAGTTTACAAGTATTTTTCAATGTAACAGCAAATGTATTCCGAATTTCCTTAAGTATTAAATACTTTATCTACCGAGGTGAGCCTAGCCCAAGTCACTGACCTGGGGGACCGGGGTCAAGGGTTTGACCCGGTCAACAATGACATGGTCTTGGCCGAAATAGGGTGAAGGCGTATTCTCAAGAATACGTCTTCTGATTCTGAAAACGTAAACTTTTTCAAAGTATACGAATAGTACGTTTTTCCTTAACGCATACGTACTAACAATATACACCGCCACTTAAACGAAAAGTCGGGCCCACAAGTCAAAGAGATATCAACCCCTTTTAAACAACCATTAGTCAACTAATCAACAATTAAATTTAAACTAATCGTGCTACTGTTTTCGGTCGAAAACCGACAACAGAGCCGCGCTCCGCGAAGCTTTGCGGCTGCTCGCGGCGAGGTGATCGGGCGCATAAACAAGAGTCAAGATGGGACCAGAAAAGCAAGGCGGTCCTGACGATGACCGGAATTTGGCCGACGACGAACCCCAGCGACGGGGAGTAGCGGCGGGAAGCTACGGGCACAAGTGAAAACCGCGTTCCGACGACGCATTGATCCAAGCAAGGCATGCAGTAGCTACTGAGGGACTTAGTGAAGCTTACCAGAGGGAGAGAAAGGTTTTCGAAAGCTCGGCAAGGTGTCGTCCCCGACAATGGCGGCGGCGGCGCTAGGTTGAACGTGGAGGAGGCAATTTGTGCAAGGAACCCAACAAGGAAAGGTTGGGAATGCCTCAGGTAGTGATGCAGATGGTAGAAATACAGGGAAATGGTAAAAGACTTACCCGATTGACGAAAGATGCCGAATAGGGTTCTTGGCCAACAAAAAGGGAGAACACCAAATTCACTAGCTCCTGAAGTACACGGTCCAAATTAGATGAGGGGAAATCAGAGGAGTGCTTAAAGGCACGAGATGACGCAGTTAATCCAAGGTATAACTTACCGGATTAAGAGGTGACACAGGGATGGCACTTAGAGCACGCTCGGGGTCATCGAAGGACAAGGTCAGGGTCCGAGAGCTAAGGCAAAAATTCAAGAGCTCAACATAGTAAAACGAACACGGCAATGAAAGAGGAAGACAAAAGACATAGGGGAGCTGAGCTTACCCGAGAAGAAAAGCAAGAAAAGCTCCTTCTCCCTCTGCCACCGAGAGGGAGAATGGCCTAAATGGTAGAGGTGCGAAGGGTAATAAGCTCGGGAAGAGGACGGAGTGGAGGCGGCGTCACAAGGAGATGCTCTCGGGTTGGTCAGGTTGGGCGGTGGATGAACGGCGCATGGACGGAAATGGCGGGCGCCGAGCAAGCGGGCGCGTGGCGCTGAGCCTGCGCAAGCCAACGGGAGGAAGAAGACGCCCGAGCGGCGTGGGGCCGGGGTGGCAGTGGCACAGGCGAAAGGAGTTGGTGCGGTGAAGCTGGACCACTCGATCGAAAATGGGCGGCCCAGATCGCATGGCGATCGGACTGGTCTGATTTGGCCCAAACGTTTGAGCCCTCCGATCATGATCCGACGGTCCACGTGCGAGTGCGTTTAAGCGGTTGGGTGGAGCCAAGTGGCGAGTCGGGCTCGGTCGGTGCAACATGTTGAGCCCGAGTTGAAAAACAGATTTGACTAAAAGCAAAGGGTTTGACCGAGGCTTTAAATATAGAAATAAAATTCTATAAATTCTGAATTAAATCAAGGGTGTTCCTGGGATGACCTAGTACTCAAATAAAATATTAAAACTTACTTTTCATGATATAATTTGTGTAAACTAAATTCAAACTTAGTCTAGGTCTTTGCATTGTGTTTGAAATTTCTGGGGTTTGAATCTAGTTCCAAAAATTTGGTAAAAATTATATTTATTCATGATAATTATTATATTATTTGAATAAATTGTTTCCAGATGATGATCAAAGGTTTTTGTTCCTGTTTTTATTTGGAGTTTGAATTCGAAGTGTATGTTTGATCTTTGATTTAAATTTTCCAATTGCAATAATTTATGCAAATGTCTCCAAAATGTCATGCATGCTGATAATATGCATACTAAATCTCATTAATCAAAATGGGATGTTACAAACCTCCCCTTACAAAAGATCTCAATTCGAGATCGATAGGGTGGAAGTTGGATAGAAAGGTTCTAAAAGAAAACATAACATCCGTTGTCTTTATTTCCTTCAAAGATAGTGCTAAGATATCTTTTAAAGGTAGAACAAAGTTACAAGGAATTTCTATTACATTTTCCTTCCCATTGCTTTGTTTAACCTTACCTTTCTTGATCCGAAGACACTTCATGTAGAAGGAAAAAGTTCTGGATACTCGGCTCGCATCCGGTCTTCACGCTCCCATGTTGCTTCATCTTGATGTGGTTGCTCCATGAACCTTCAAGAATTTAATGTTGCGATTCCTTGTCTTGCGCTCCATTTCTTCAAGAATGCGAATCGGTGCTCCCGATAAGAGAGATCAGTCGCAAATTGAGCTCTTCCAACTCGGTTGTTTGGGTTGGGACGCGAAGGCACTTCTTGAGTTGTGAGACATGGAAGACATTATGCACGCGTCCAAAGTGATGGTGGTAGCTCCAACCGATAGGCTACCGATCCAATCTTGGCTAGAATTCGGAAAGGTCCAATGTAGCGAGGCGCCAATTTGCCTTTGACATTGAAGCGATGTATTCCTTTCATAGGAGAGACCTTAAGATAGACATGATCATCTACCTCAAACTCAACTCGCGACGACGACGGTGGCATAAGATTTCCACGGATTGCGCCGTCCAAGTCGCCACGAATGACACGAACTCGTTCTTCAAAGATCCTTCACTGTGGTTGGACCATAAATGGCTTCTCCCGGCTTGCACCGGTTAAGGGCGCCCTACAAGGTCTTCCGCATAATGCTTCAATGGTGACATCTCGAATGCTGGATTGAAGCTATTGTTGTAAGAGAATTCAGCAACGGTAACCATTTTTCCCAATTCTTGCTATAAGACAAGACGCATGCTCGAGAAGATCTTCCAAGACCTGATTTACACGCTCGGTTTGTCCATCCGCTTGCGGGTGATAAGCGGAGCTAAAGGATAGGTTAGTACCCATGGCTTGATGCAAGCACTTCCGTATGAGATGTGAACTGGGACCTCTATCCAAACGACACTTTGGTACACCGTGAAGGCAAACAATCCTTGCAATGTATAGCTCGCTAGCTTGACCCCGTGTAGGTGGTCTTGACAGAATGAAATGGGCAACCTTGGTCGCGATCCACGATCACCCAAATAGAATCGGATCCCATTGTGTTCTAGGAGGCCGGTGATAAAATCCATGCCAACTTCTTCCCATTTCCACTCGGGAATGGGCAGGGATCTAGAGTACCGCTGGTTTTAGATGCTCACCTTGACTCTTTGACACACATCACACTCGCCACAAAGCGTGCAATCTCCCGCTTCATCCTAGTCCACCATATTCTTTGCTTCAAGTCTTGATACATTTTTGTGCTTCCTGATGAATAGAGAAAAGAGAATTATGGGCTTCATGAAGGATTAATTCCTTAAGCTTTGCATCATTCGGCACCACCAAACGCTTCCGAACCACAAAACACCTTGGTTATCTTCGAAAACACTTGGCTTTGCCCGCCTTCATTTCGTCCTTAATTCTTTCCATGCCTTTGTCATTCTTACAGGCCATCTTGATCTGGTCCTCAAGGGTAGGTTTCACTTCTAAGGCAGCGAAAACCTTCGCTAACCATCTCCAAGTTGAGCCGTTGGAATTCATTGCAAAGAGCTTCCGCTTTGTGTCGAACCAAGATACAGCTTGCATTGTGATTTTCGGCTCAATGCATCGGCAACGACATTAGCTTTCCCTGGATGATAATGAACTCCCATATCATAGTCCTTGATCAATTCAAGCCATCTTCTTTGCCTTAGGTTCAGATCGGCTTGAGTTAAGATATACTTCAAACTCTTGTGATCGTGATAGACCTCGCAATGATTGCCGATAAGAAAATGTCGCCATATCTTCAAAGCATGAACCATCGCCGCGAGCTCAAGATCATGAGTGGGATAATTCATCTCATGAGGTCTCAATTGCCTCGATGCATATGACACAACTCGCCATCTTGCATAAGAACGCAGCCAAGGCCAAGGCGAGATGCATCACAATAGATGTCGAAGTCTTTATGGATATCCTGAGAACCAACACCGAGAGAAGTTAAACAATCCTTCAACATCTGGAAGCTTGCCTCACATTCAGCTGACCATTCATACTTCTTTTCTTTCTTCAACAATTGAGTCATGGGTCTCGCTAATTTTGAGAAGTTCTCAATGAACCGACGATAATATCCCGCAAGACCGAGGAAATCGCGGACTTGGTGATTGGACTTGGGCTGTTCCCAATTGAGAACATCCTGAACCTTGCTTGGGTCCACAAGCAATTCCACCTTCGGATAACACATGACCCAAAAAGGCGATTTCTTTTAACCAAAATTCGCACTTGCTGAATTTTGCATAGAGTCGATGTTCATGAGCTTGTCCAACACAAGACGAAGGTGTTCTTCATGCTCACTTTCAGATTTGGAGTATATGAGAATGTCATCAATAAATACGACCACAAATTTTATCTAAGTACTCCATAAACACGGAGTTCATGAGATTCATGAACAAGGATGGTGCATTAGTCAAACCGAAGGACATGACAAAGGTACTCGTGATAAGCCATAACGAGTTGAGAAAGCCGCCTTAGGAATGTCTTTAGATCTGATCCTAACTTGATGATAACCCAATCTCAAGTCAATCTTGGAGAAGATACGAGCACGGTCATCTGGTCGAACAAATCATCAATCCGTGAAGCGGATACTTGTTCTTGATGGTGACCTCGCTCAACGGACGATAGTCAACACACATCCGCAGATCGTGGTCCTTCTTCTTCACAAATAAAGCGGGCATCCCGTGGTGAGGAGCTCGGTCTAATGAAACCTTTCTCCTGAAGTTTTGCGAGTTGTTTCTTCAATTCAACCAACTCATTTGGCGGCATACGATAAGGACGTTTGGATATTGGAGCGCCCGCCGCACTCAATCACAAACTCAACTTCGTGAAGGTGGCATGCCGTAATTCCTCGGGAAAACATCCGGTACTCACATACCACCGAACTTCACCACTCTCGCAATTCTTTGCTGCTAAGGGCATAGAGATGAGGATGCTCCAATTTTGGCGCCAATTCAACTCGAACACCAAGAGGACTAGTGAGAGTGATGACCTTGCGGGCACAATCAATTTGACCATGGTTCTTGGACAGCCAATTCATCCCAAGAATGACATCAAGGCCCGCTGAATCTATCACAATAAGATTTGCTGAAAACTTCACCCCTTTAATCTCAATTTCAACTTCCGACATTCATGAATGCTTCTCATTTCGAACTCGTGATTGAATCATCATAGGGTAGGCATCAAGTGAGTGAGATATTGCGGAGGGTAGCAAAACCTCCGACATGAAAGAATGAGAGGCTCTCGAGTCAAACAATACAACCGCAGGAGTCGAATTGACTAGAAAAGTGCCCAATTCCACGTCGGGTGCTTCATGCGCCTCCTCGGCGGTGACATGGTTAACATGAGCATGACTCGTGATCTGAAAAACGGTATCAGACCGCTGGTCAAGGGATGTGCCAAGGTCTCGGCACGGAACGGGATTGGCTTGGTGCCATTCTGGACAATAGTCCGCAAAGTGGCCCTGATTGCCACAAGTGAAACATACGATAATAAAGCTTCGTCTGCGTGGCTTCTCACCTCTTTCCCGTCGCCCTAGATGGATAACTTGCCGAGGGGATGAGACACTATCATAGGAGGTACCGTGATGCTGTGTCTTGGAATTCGGAGGGACGGGCTGCCAAGCACACGGCTCCCGAGAAGCGCAGCTTGCTGAAATTTGTGCAACCCTCTTGCGTTTTGCGATTTTTCAACCACTTGCATCATATTCTCTACCGTAATAGCCTTATTAACCAGGTGTTGGAAATTGGAAATCATGGCGAGTGCAGTGCATCTCTTCCGATAGACCAATCAAGAATCGTTTGTCTTCTTGCGCGGTGGGGACACAGTCAGAAGCGTAACGAGCTAAGTGATTGAACTCGTAGAGATACTTCATTACAGACTTGCCTTCTTGCTTCAACGCGAGGAATTCACGCCTCTTGAAACTAACAATGCTAGAGGGAACATGCGCCTCACGGAAAGTGCACAAACTCGCCCCATGACGGACGTGGTCGCCGGCTGCATGGTGTAAATCGATCCCACCATGCACCGCCGCTCCTTCTAGTTGGTTGGAGGCATAGAGGACCTTCTCATGGTCGGGTGCACTGAGCAATGATCAACTTCCGCTCGATGCTCCTAAGCCAATCGTCGGCATCGAGAGGGTCTTCCGAACACGAGAACACAGGAGGCTTCGTGTTTAGAAAATCATCGAATCGGGAGCCATAAGGATCGGCTCCTTCTGCTGCCATTTGAGCACCTTGGACAATGGCAGTGTTTTGAGCAATTTGCTGCAACATCAGAGTTTGGTCTTGCTGATTCTGTTCCATCAGGGCCAACACGTCTACCACAGATGGCTGAGGTGGAGTCACTTCTTCTTGTTGACTCACGTGCTGAAATTGCGGGTCGGGGTGCTCCGGATTGTGCCGTTGAGGAATTGGGGGCTGATCACTAGAGACTAGAGAACCTACAAGCTGAGAGTCTTCCATTACATCCAAAGTCAAACGGGTCTTCTGTCCTGACATCCTGTTGTCATACACCTGGTTAGCCACCGGCAAAAGAAGAGAGGTAAAGGCAGAAAACAAGCAATCGCTAGCAGAGGCAACTTAACCTAGCATGTATGCAAGATAAAAAAAACCATTTATGCATCACAAAAATGAGGTGCTAAAGTCCAGGTGGACAGCACAAGATACAATTGAAAACCCTAACTGCTCATACGCGATGCACGACTACTGGAAGCAAAAGAGAGAAATTGATCACCACAAAATCCAACGTCTACAAGCTAAGTAATATCCTTACGGGGTATAATATCTAAGGATAAATCCTAGTTTATTCCTAAAATCGCAGCAAGGCGTCGTCTTATTGTTCTTCCATTATTGCTCTTCACCGTGACTATTTAACGCTTCTAGTGTTGGAAGAGAGACGAGCATTGATAAACGATTTTGCACAATTCAAAAGAATAGTGAGGTAAGAATGAGATACTAGGATGGGTAAGGAACAAAGGAATATATTACTAACATTTTGCCAAACTTTTGATACTTTGAAAATATTTTAACTCAAAATCCTAATAACGCCCATTGCTACGGCTTTAACCTCATGCCAAGTATGGCTCGATACCAACGCGTGAGGACCTCAAATCGGATCCGATCAAGCTAAGTGATTACGCCGTAAACGCAACACTTAATGTGAGACGAACACGATTCCAGTGACCGGATATGTGTGACATACTAGCTCCCAAGGATCGATGGCAACATGCACATATCCTAGTACACAACATTGCAATCACATCCATACACAATGTACAAGAATAAAAGAAACTTTAATACATTTTCAACATAGAACCTTTCGGTCCCAATTTTACATAAGAGGGCCAATCGCCAAATCTAAATAACAATAACATAAATAAATTGCAGCGAAGAAAACTTAAAATAAAAGGGAATAACCGAGTTGGTATGCCCACAATCCCACAAGCAACCAAGCTGGAGTTAAAACCGTTGCACCCATCGTTCTCACCGAACAAATAGATAATCGTTAGAGTACAAAGTTGTACTCATGAGACTTTCAAAAGAAATAAAGGATGCATGTAAGTATCAAAGGAAAGCTACTACACTAGTCAATTTTTAGCATAAAGCAAGTTTTGTATATAGATAAACAAC